>VWYH01004918.1:93790-415281 GCA_013399365.1 Pampusana beccarii
CCCACAGACCCCCATATGACCCATATAACCCCCACAGCCCTCCAGACAACCCCTATACCACATGTCCCATATACCCCCTCTACCCCTCTAGACAGCCCTATAGCCCCCATATGTCCCATATACCCCTCCAAACGTCCCCTATATGTCCCATCTACCCCCACATTTCTCTCCAAACACCTCCTACACTGCCCTAGGCACCCCTCTAGCCCCCATATGTCCCCTATACCTCTCCATACACCCCCCGTATGTCCCATATACCCCTCCAGAACCCCCCCATACCCCTCTAGACACCCCTATAGCTCCCATATCCATCCAGACACCCCCATACCCTCTCCACGCCGCTATATACGCCCCATATACGCCCCCAGAGCCCCCTGTACCCTCCTACATGCCCCCTCCAGGGCCCTACAGAACCCTCCCCGCTCGCCCTCACCTCCCTCCGCGGCTGCCCATCATGGCGGCCGCCGCGTGGCCTCCTGGAAACGCCCCCTCGGCCCTCAGCTGCCGCCTTCCATTGGCTGCCGGCCCGCCAGCACCCGCGGCGATTGGCGGGAAGCGGCAGGGAGGGGGGCGTTGCTGGCGGAAGGAGTCATCTAGTCCAACCTCCCTGGCACAAGCAGGTCCCTTTGCAGCAGATCCGGGTGTGTCCTGTGCTGAGGGCTGCGGAGCTGCACGCAGCGCTGCACGGGGGTTTTCACCAGAGCGGAGCAGAGGCGCAGGATCGCTTTCCTCGACCTGCTGGCCACGCTCCTTTTGGTGCAGCCCAGGGTACGATTGGTCTTCGGGGCTGCCAGAGCACATTGCCGGCTCATGGCCACTCTCTCAGCCACCAGTCCTTCTGCACAGGCTGTTTTCAATCCCTTCATCCCCCAGCCTGTGTTGACACTGGGGGTTGCCCCGACCCAGCTGCAGGATCTTGCACTTGTCTTTGTTGAACCTCATGAGGTTCGTATGGGCCCACTTCTCGACCTTGCCCAGGTCCCTCTGGATGGTGTCTTGTTTCTCAGGTGTGTCAACTGCATCACTCAGCTTGGTGTCATCTGCAAACATGCTGAGGGTGCACTCAATCCCACTGCCTATGTCATTGGCAAAGATGATATTAAACAGCACTGGTCCCAGTACAGACCCCTGAGGGAACACCACTTGTCACCGGTTTCCATCCCGACATTGAGCCATTGACCTCTACCTGGTGGATGTGACCATCCAGACAGTTCCTCATACACTGAGCAGTCCACCCATCAAATCCGTCTCTCTCCAGTTTAGAGAGAAGGATGTCGTGGTCTACTGGCATCCAATGGGATGCACCTCTCTCAGAAGGGGAAAAGGGATTTTGCTCAGGAGCCAGCAGGGCTGATTAGTAGAGCTTTAAACTAGACTGGAAGGAGGAAGGGGCCAGTACCGGGCTAATTAGTAATGATGGGATGGCACACCAGAGTTTGAGGAACTGCATGCTGGTGAGATTCTCCAGACTGTGCCATGAGGTGCTGGGCACAATGAACCACACCTGGAGTGTTTCTACACAAATACATGCAGTATGAGGAGCAAGTAAGAGGAGCTGGAAGCCTTGGCCCTGTCCCAGGGATACGATACCACTGGCATTAGTGAAACCTGGTGGAAGGAGACTTGTGTCTGGTGTGCCACAATGGATGATTACAGGCTCTTTAGGAGGGATAGGCAGGGCAGGTGGGGCAATGGGCGCTAATTAAAACGTGAAATTCTATCTGAATATAAGAAAATGCTTTTTTACTGTGAGATGGGTCAAACACTAGATGATCCTTGTGGGTCACTTCCAACTCAGAACATTCTATGATTCTATGACTTCCCAGGCCAGCACCAGTCAGGGTGTAGCTTCTTCTCCCAAAGGTGAAGTCCCAGGGCCTCCCAGACCTCCCTCAGCAGGAACCACATCATTACTGGCAACCACTTATCTTTGTCTCGTGAAAGCGTTCAGCATGAAGACGAGCATCTTAAAGATTTGTAAGAACTGTAAACAATAAGAACAGCTAACCCCCCAGAGCTTGTTGAGTCCCCATCATTTAGGTTTGCCTTTTTTTTAAGAATACGTTATACATGTAGTCTTCTCTGTAGTTTATTTAAATAGCTGAAACGTAGGCAATAAGTATAATAAGCTTTTTGGATAAGTCAAGAGAAATAAAAATGCCTGTAATTGCCAGCACTACCACAGTTAATTAAATATGCTCCCCTGAAAGATGAGAACAGCACTGTGTTGTATTAGGCATTATACAGAATCACCACACAGCAGACTTTGGATCAGCTCATCACCAACGGCTTACACAACTGGAACAAGTGCCAAATAATGTGGTGTGATCTTTTTCAAGGATATTTCTCCCTCATTTTGGTGAATGCACAGATAAGCACGTTTCATAAAGTTTCCTGGGAATAAGGTAAACTGACAGGGATGGCAAAAACAGTGATAGAAGGTTAAATCAGTAAAATAACATTTTTGGAAACATGCAAACAAACCAAAACAAATGACAACAACAAAACAAGCAAAACCACAAACAAACAAACAAACAAACAAGAATGTTTTACAAGGATACAGTGAAAAAAATCACAGTGAAGGTAATATTGTCCAAGTAAAAATGGGAAAGAAAATACTTTATTTCAAAGCACTTTAAAAGGGCAAAGTGAAAGGGGAAAATACAAAGGCTAGCAAAAGGAAAGATCATGTTATAAAATGTGCGATCATATTTAATAGGGCAAATCAAAGTAATCACAATGAAGCCTAGACAACCAAGTCAAAAGAGAATCCTGTAGTTATCTGAAATCATTAGGAAATCTGCAGGGAATTCACATAAAAGGAATAATATTACTTGTCTCCAGCACTTGAGTCAGGCCTCAGGAATTTTACATTGTAAATGATTTCATCATCCTCTGACTTCGCTCCAAATCTGGAACTCAGGTTACAGTGGGACCAAGTAATCTCTTTTTCTTCGTAAGGGATGCAAACTTGCTTTCTATCCACAGCAGTTTCCTTAAATGACAGCAAAGTTTTTCATACAACAAAGATTAGAAGGTGCTGAGGCTTTAAAAGCATTAGAAATACTACAAGGCTATGGTAAAGTTATGGAAGTTCAGAATGCTGATAAATTAACTCAAGTGTGCAACTTTTTGCTGACTAGGGACCCCAAAGAGAAGAAAAAGGAAGTTAATAGAGTTGCAGTGGTTTGTAGTACAGACATTGGAGGAACACCAACCTTGATGAGCATTTGGGATTAATTACAACAAAAAGTAGTATACAAGGAATCAGCCATTAGCAAAATGTTTTCGCTCACTGTCTTTAGGTCAAGATATCAAAGCAGGGTTACCACTTCATTAAAACAGCGACGACTATGAAATAAACATTCCACAGGAGTTGTTGCACGCATATGTATCTCCTGTAGGATACCATAAAGAGCTTTTCCTATTGCCATTTCAGAACAGTTTTAGATTTACTTTAGATTTAGAAAATTCTGAATAAATTTCTGAAGGCATATTTGTACAGCTATTATGTGATGAACAGAGATCATTCAAAAGCCATTGATTTTCACAGAAACACAGAATGTTAGGGTTTGGAAGGGGCGTCAAAAGATCATCTAGTCCAATCCCCCTGCCAGAGCAGGAACACCTAGATGAGGTTACACAGGAACGTGCCTAGACAGGTTTTGAATGTCTCCAGAGAAGGAGGCTCCACAACCTCCTTGGGCAGCCTGTTCCAGTGCTCTGTCACCCTCACTGTGAAGAAGTTTCTTCTCATATTTAAGTGGAACCTCCTGTGTTCCCATTGCACCGTGTCCTATCATTGGTTGTCACTGAGAAAAGCCTGGCTCCATCCTCGTGACACTCACCCTTCAAATATTTAGAAACGTTAATGAGGTCACCCCTCAGTCTCCTCCAAGCTAAAGAGACTCAGCTCCCTCAGCCTTTCCTCATAAGGGAGACGCTCCACTCCCTTCATCATCTTTGTTGCCCTGCACTGGACTCTTTCCAGCAGCTCCCTGTCCTTCTTGAACTGAGGGGCCCAGAACTGGACACAATATTCCAGATGTGGTCTCACTAGGGCAGATTAGAGGGGGAGGAGAACCTCTCGCGACCTACTAATCACACCCCAGGTACCACTGGCCTTCCTAGCCACAAGGCCACAGTGCTGGCTCATGGTCATCCTGCTGTCCACTAGGACCCCAAGGTCCTTTTCCCCTACACTGCTCTCCAACAGGTCGCTCCCCAACTTATACTTGAACCTGGGGTTGTTCTTGCCCAGATGTAAGACTCTACACTTGCCCTCTCTGGCTTCTTTCCTTCAGCCAGTTCACAGTCCACCTCACCACCTGATTGTCCAGTCCACACTTCCTCAGTTTAGCTGCGAGTATGCTGTGGGAGACTGCATCAAATGCTTTACTAAAAGCAAGACAGACCACATCCACTGCTTTGCCATCATCTACCCACCTGGTTACGTCCTCATAAAAGGCTATGAGGTTGGTGAAGCATGACTTCACCTTGGTGAAACCATGTGGACTGCCCTTGATGACCCTCTTATCCTTGATATGCCTTGAGATGGCACCAAGGATAAGTTGTTCCATCATCTTTCCAGGGATGGAGGTGAGGCTGACCAGTCTGTAGTTACCCGGGTCCTCCTTCTTGCCCTTTTTGAAGACTGGAGTGACTTTTGTTTTGCTTTGTTTTCCTTCAGTTAGATGAACTGGATTTAACATAAGTAAACAGAATTAATTTACTTCATGGACAGTTATGGCTATCAACTGTAGCAAATACTGGAAATAAAAGTGCATCAGGCCAACACACATTGTGTCCTCACATGAAGAAGCACTCAAAGAAATGCACATTAAATGAGTTTTCTCTTTGTACTCGCATAAAACTGACCCACCCTCTACCCCCAACAGGACACTATTCTTCTTACCGATAGTACTAATATGACAAATAAAATACTGTTATTTAACAAAAATTGTCAGTGTAAACTATTTCAAAGAAAACCGGTGACAAACCTACACTGAAACAGTGGGATGACTTCTTACCAGGTAAAAAACTCCTCTCTTTGGGAGATTTTCATTTTGAAAACACTGATGGCATCAGTTCTGCATTTTACTATAATTATTTAGTAGAGTTGTTGTTCGTCATTACTGGATAATTTAAGAGATTAGCAGGTCATTTGTAACCATGGAAATCATGTTGCCTGCATATCTAATAGGCTAATTTCCACGTGAAGCAAGGCAGTAGTTCTGTTTATTTATGTGCTTGTTAAATGCTATTTTGAACTACCTTGTTTTCCTCAGGGGAATTGTCACTCAATTTCTGAAAAGAAAAACAGAAAAGTTAAGCTATGTCCTTAGACATCTACAATGAATACACACTTTCCTATACTTTCAGTACACGTGTATTTGACCATGTTTCTGTTATCACACCTTTTTTTGGTTCTTTTCTTTTACATTTTAGGTAGAGATTTAAAGTGGTTAAGGACTACATATTTAAAAAAAAATCCATAATATTTCAAAATTTCCAGTTAGTAGCCTTAGTACATAAGGACATGGATTAATGACTGAGTCAGATCAGCTTAATGGTAGTTACAATTCACTAGTCAACTGACTGCATTTGTATGTTTCTTATCCTGTCCCATCTGTGGGACAGAATGTTTAAATCATCTTGATTTCAGCATAGTAAATTACTATAGAACTAAAAGTTCTCAAGAAAAGATAGGAGCAGCTTGAAGAGATAATAGAGTTTCTGGATTACTCTATATCCACCAGTGGTGAATAGTAGTGCCAAGCTCTTGGCTCAAAGGAAAGACATGACAATAATGCAGATTTTTTAGAATAGAAAATGTATGGTCCAAACCCTGGATTATAGACTTTTTTTCCCCTTTGTTATAGAAAAGGATTCTTAAGTTAAAGAGAACTGGAATCTTAAGAACACATGTCTTAAAAGGTCACAGAAAACATGAATCACAAGGTGACTCACCTATCTTAAGTGTTTTCTCTGCTTTCACAACTACAGCATTGTCTTCATAACTTAGGTTCGAATCTTTCACATGAACACCCCCAAAAATTCGCAATAGATTAAAATCATATTCTATCACATTCCTTCTGTCAATAATTTAGCTAAAATCTGTTGATTTTTCCATAGTACTTGCTTAATTTGAAGTTCATGTCATGGCCAGTTGACAACTAGCTGTCTTTATCTTCACTAAACTCAAAGCTGTCTACTGGTTATCATCAATCACTTGTTGAAATAATCATACTCTGTTGACATCTTAATTATTTTAATAGGCAAATTACACAGCAGCGTGATGTTGTAATATTAAATCAAATATATTTTCCAAAATTCACTTCACAAATTTTCCCGATTGTATGAGCAGTTCGGAAAATTAAAAAAAAAAAAAAAAAAAAACAACTTGAAGACATAGAAACTACATAGTAGGTTTTAACCACAAAGAAATAGTATCAAAATTGACCACTCTATCCAATTAGATAAACATATTTAATAGTGGTATGTTCTAACTTGACAAGCAGATAAACACCATACACAGCTGTTCTCTCACCAAGTCCCTCCATGACATGGGAGAGATAGTCGGGGAAAAAGGTACACCTCATGAATTAATCTAAAGACAGTTTAATATGTAAGAAGGGGAAATATTAATGTTATTATTAATAATAATAACAATAGATGCACAATGCAGTCACTCACCACCCATCAGCCAATACTCAGACACTTCCAGAGTAGCAGTTCCTGGGCCAGCTTCCCCAAAAATATACATTCAGGATGATACAGTATCAAATATCCCTTTGGCCAGTTTGGGTCAGCTGTCCTGGCTTGCCTCCTCCCAGCTTCTTGTGCACCTGGCATGGTGTGAGGACCTGAAAATTTCTTAACTGGTTAACAACAACTAAAACCTCAGTGTGCTATGAACATTATTCTCATACTAAATCCAAAATACAGCATTATACCAGCTACTGGGAAGAAAATTAACACTATCCCAGCTGAAACTAGAACAGAGAAATTAAAATTAATACAATGTGGAAATCAGCTGATTGCTCTTAACCAGATAAACTAAAACCACGTTGCCTACTTCATCAAAATCTCTGCAAAAGAAGGAATCAACATCACCGTTTAAATGCCGAACAACATCAAATTCTTCTCAAGAACAGTAGTTCATTCTTCAATATATAAAAAAAAAACTTGATAACTGACTTATTTTCATCTTTCCAGTGCTGTAGCGGTCTTGCACTTTTCATATTTCTACAGTACAGGCAGGTGGTACCAGCAGAGACCTCTCCATTAAACATACTGCAACAAATGTAGTGACTGGCAAAACAAGACTAGCCTTGACTTTTCTGTCTTGGGAACATTTCATTGAGGAGCAATTGTATAGCATATCTGTGACAGTAATGAAGTTCATTTTTATAAACAGTCCTAAGCAATACCCACAAGTTTTAGTTAAACATGAAATAATTTGTGCTAAGTTTCATAACAATTTTCATGTCAAGTATCAATCGAAAGATCTATGTAGTTTATTCTCCAGAAGTCAATGTGGACCTGCCTTACTGAAAGTTTAATTACTTTCTACTATTTACACTGAAAACCAAAATTATTTGTTTCCTTTTTCATTAATTTTCTTAAAGTAACAGATCTTCAAATTATATTTTGTAGTTTAGCCTGTCATATACCTTTCTTCAAAATGAGATACGGAAGAAAAATTATTGTACAAGTTACAGCTACATTCAGATTTTTACAAAACATCCACAAAGTAGTAGACTGCACTAACACTCTTTTTTCGTGTGAGACATCCAATTCTTGGACAATCAAATACAAGGCTGAATTAGTGATGTGTACTTGACTACTCCAATTACAGATCTTTTTTTTTTTTCTACAGTTAAAAAAGTAAAACATCTAGGATCAACTGGCATAACTTCATTAATGTAAGAAGCCAATATAAATTAGTCACCTCAGCTCCTATTATAATTGATATAAAAGGAAGGCACTCTCAGAGAACAATTTATCTTTCTCCAGAAACTGTCTTGTGGTGGAAAAGATTCACACCGTTATTCTTTCTGCAGCTATAAAGGGACTCTAAAGAACTAAATTACTCCATACACCTGAGAAAGGAATTCTCTAAGTAACCTGTGTGGAAAACATTCACAGTATAGGCATTTTCCTCTGAAGCAGTCACCTAAACTCTCTTTATAGTCAATGGAGTTCTATGACAATTAGACTGGCACATTTTAGTCATCTACAGTAGATGAATGAGAGATGATTCATGCCCTGGTCTTTCTATTGCTGGTATAGACACAATTTAGATAATGAGCTCAGACAATGTCTAAAAACCACTGAGAAAATTTCTGCCTTCAGCTTTGTTAATGTTAGGTGAATTGACGCAATGTGATAATCGCCATTTTTCTATCTCTAAAGTTAAGAAACACAGGTGTGACTTGCCTAGATGACATCACTTCTGAGTCGTATAGAGAACACTGCATTTTTCGTGCTTCCACAGTGAATTCTGAGAGAAAGAGGAGGACTGGGCAAGGGCAGTGAGATTTCAGACTCTCCAGGGAGGCTCTTTAGGCTCCGACCTTGGATTCTCCATCTTCTATATATAATCAAACTGCAAAAAGCCCTGAGTAATTTGACCACACCTCAGATCTGACCGTGCTTTGAGCAGGAGGTTGAAATAGTCATCCTGAGATCTTTTCCAGCAAAAGAAATCCTGTGATCCAATAAAAGAAGTGAGGTCAATCAGCGACTAACAGATGAGGCTTCTGGATAATATGTGAGACTGACATGTGTCACTTCAACTTCTGAAGAAGGATGCTTCTTTGGATGGTGGGATTGTACTTTCTTGCTATCATTCCACTGCTTATATGTCTTTCTTTCCTGTCTGTATTACCCTGGGGAACAGATGATCTCCTTTACTCCCCTTTATGTCTGCCAAATCTACTACTCCTATTGAGTAGTAGCTCCTATTGAATGTCTTATCTCCCAAAAGTTTCTTGGGAGCCTCCCCAGCAGCCACTGTTCTCCTGAGGGGGAAAAAAAGGAGAAGGACTGAGATTCGGCTGATGGAAGACACAACTGGAAGCAGTGTCTACCCTACAATATTTTCCACTGACATGTTCATCTTAATATCCATCTAAAATATTCACTGTGTGCTGTGTGCTGTGTATACAGGGATAAGTAGTCAATATTTTCATAATTTCTGCATCATCATATCATTTGCTTATTTGTTTATGCATAATATGGATAGTGGATTATTAATTATGCTGCATTCTAAAAGTATGAAGCAAATGTAATTTAGGTACTTCCTTGCAGTCTATGATTTTGGATAAAATTGTACTCCCAAGGCTTGAATCTACATTCAGTCCTGGGAAAGATCTTTGCATGTTTTAAGGAATATTTAAAGATTTGAACTTTAACCATGGTGGAATTGTTACCAAATTTCTTTATTCACAATACCTCTGCTGGACCAGATCCCACTTATAATCACATATATTATTCCTCTTCCCTTTGTACTGTAGTACTTTTAGTACTGTAGAAGAAGCGAAAACAGATACGTCATCTAGCCCTACCATTGCTTTGAAAATCAAGTCCCATGTATTACTTTTTCCTCTGCTCAACTAGTAAATTATTAGAGAAATTAGCAAGTGAAAATGGGTTGAATTTCTTATTAATAGTGACACTACATTTATTTTTTGTGCCAACTTTACTATTCCATGAAAAAATTGCTTAACACTATTTGAAAACATTTTTTTTCTCACACTGCTTCT
Source organism: Pampusana beccarii (assembly GCA_013399365.1). Classification (NCBI taxonomy): domain Eukaryota; kingdom Metazoa; phylum Chordata; class Aves; order Columbiformes; family Columbidae; genus Pampusana; species Pampusana beccarii. The sequence continues at coordinate 103,561 of VWYH01004918.1, forward strand.
TATGCAGGGAGTGATCCTTGACCACATTTATAAAGACTGTTATTATTGTCACCCAGGTTTCGTGTAAGACTCATTTCTCTGGTGATGTCAAAAGAACATTGACAATTTATATCTGCTGGACAGAAGAGAACTTCTATTGTAAGTAATTTAGGTATGTGGGGTTGTAACAGAGTTGATCATCTAGAAGACAAACAAACGTAGCTATATATTTCATCTTGTGCTGTTTGACACCATTGTCTTGGTCTGTCAGGTCTTTACGGTCTTTTTACTATCTTTGCTCACAGGTTAGTACCCGACATAGTAAAGGCATGCAGTGCCAGTATAATACAATTTTAAAATTCCATTTCTGTTCTTACCAGTAAGTATTTTGTTTTAAATGTCGTAGAAATGGATTAGCTGCACACTTTGAGAAAAAAAAAAATGTTTGTGAGAGCTGTTTTAAACTTTTATTTAACAAAATATATCTAAGTCTTAATATTTTAGATATTTTATTACTTTTTAAAAAAAATTATCATCAAATGTGTCTTTATAAAGATTAAGGACTTACTCTGTGATCTACATTTTCTTGGATGGTTCAGATGGAGAAGAGAGTAAATGTTATTTCATGTGGAATCAAAAATGTAAAGATTTAGCAAGGTAAGAATAGTTATCAAATTCTAAAACATCAAAGAAACAATGAGCATCCAAGATGGGAGGCAGAGTGGGGTGATGGAATACACCTGAAAAATATATGGAATTGCATATTGAAGTTCAGAAAATTGGTAACTTACTATGTATCTCCAACATACATTCTAGATGGGTATCTCTGAAGTATTATAGTGATAATAAAGGTGTGTGTTCCATTACATATTATAAAATAAATCAAGCTGAAGCCACAGTTCCTGATGTCAGAGGAATAATAAAAAAGAATTAGTGTGTTATAATAAATGGTTTAAAAACCCAAGGATGTTTTACTAAAAAAAAAAAAAATGTTTGTTTTTCTATAGGATCCTGATAGACTGCCCTACTGTCCATAATGAAAAAGATGAGGTTTTAATTTGATTTATTGAGTTAATGTTTTAACGTGGACAATAATGGCAACAGTAAATACGTTGTGTCTCTTAAGCACTTCTACTTTTATGTATACTGTCTATTGCCTTTTATGCTAGTAATAATGTCTTGAAGGAGTCTCCTTCTCTGGGGACATTCAAAACTCGCCTGGCCGCCTTCCTGTGTAACCTCATCTAGGTGTTCCTGCTCCAGCGGGGGGATTGGACTAGATGATCTTTTGAGGTCCCTTCCAATCGCTAGCATACTGTGATACTGTGATACTGGGTTGTTCATACTAGTTCATATGGCACATCAATTCCTTTTTTGGTATGTGTTCTGGGATATGGATAAGAACTCTACTGGGATATTGGTGTTTCTGGGATATTGGTATGTCTGAAATGATCTCATATACAGAAAGAACTAAGCTGAATTTGAACTTCTTAGACATTATTCAAGAAATAGCAATCTTTGAATAACCATATTCAATTTTTGGACCAGGTTCAAACTTGCTACTAAAGGCATAAAGCAACTATGAAATACAGAGAGAAATTAAGGAGTTGCAAAGATTGAAACCCAACGATAATTAAAGATTTCATTTACTCTCATGTATGCTGGGTAAAATTCAAGTCAAACTGTGATATGGGAGTTATATTTTTAGACGTTACAAATTACCTTTTCTTGGAGGCTCAGGCGTATCACAAGAAAAAAAGGCAACTCTTGTTCCAATCCTGAATATCACACCAGTTTTTGAACAAACTTTGAACGTATCTTTCAGGCTTAATCTGTATAGTAAGATCTCAGAAAACTTCCCACATCTTCTCACCTTCTTCCCCATTCCTCTTTCTCAATGTTATATATTCAGATTTCTCTTGGATGAAAACCTTGCATAGGAAGGGAACTGTGAAACACTTTGAAAGTTGCAACCAAACAACTGGAGGGGGGGGTAGGATTCCAGAAAGCACAATGAAACGCGCTTGACTCATTTTAGATGAACCTTCAAATTGTTACTCTGTGTACCCAGTTATCAAAACATATTGGAATTCTACTTCTTGTAGGAATAAAAGATTTAACAAAGTTCACTGAAAAGGGAAACTGCATAAATTTGAGAAAGCTAATTATTATCAAATTGAAGGGTGGAAAGTGTGAATCTTAAAATAGAATTCAAATTTCTGGGGAAATTAGGCCTCAAGAAACAAAAGTTGCATCTCAATACGAAAGATGTAAAAGAGCATAAAACTAGCAATTCAAATTAAAAAGCATAATAAATCAGGTCAAAAATATGTTGAGTATTTGTATGTTAAAGGTATAAAGGCTCATAATAAAATATTTTTCAAACAAATCAAAAGCAAAAGACCTCAGAGGATCAAAGGGATCAGCAGAAGATGGAAGTGCGTGAGGAACACTCATGCAAGAAGGTTGCATGAGGTGACTACAGAAAAGAGAGATTAATATATTGACAGTGAGTTAAAGTGAGTTTTGTAAAGGAAAATCATGCCTTAGAAATCTATCTGCTTTTTCAAAGTGTCACTGAGTAGGTGGATAAGTATGGTCTAATTATATTTCTATTTTCAAAAAGCTTTCAACAAGATCTCACATGAATTTCTTAAGTTTGGACCTTGGCTTCTCAGTATGCACCTAAATGTTTAGAAACATGATAACTAGAGAGGCAGTGATGTTTTCAAATAATTCAGAATACACAGTCAAAATCAAAGCTGTCTGTAAAGAGCTCAAGAGGATTTCTCCGTAGTCAGTGACTCAAGGATAAATGGTATATGAAATGCAAAATTAGTAAGCATAGAACAGTGCACATAGAATGAAAAAAAAAAATCCCTTAGTCAAACTTATACAATCATAGTGTCTAAATTGGCTATACAGGAAGAAGTCTTCAATCTGTTCAGGTCTCAGGAGAAATATCCTTAATATGCATAGGTAGTCAAAAGGCAAAAAGGATCTTGGGGAACAGCCTGATGGAACAGAGACTAGAAAACTTCAATAAATAACTGCAGTCTCGACTGTTACATTAAAAATATCATCTGTGATTTAAAACCAGACTGTGGTAGAACTGCAAAAAAGTTACAGAGAAGAATAATGTATTGATTATGGGACATATATAATGGCTTCTGTATAAACTGAAACTGAGTCTGGAAAGGCATGACTGGGGAAAAATAAGATCAAGAAGTGTAGCATTTTGAAAAATAAAACATAAATGTGGTTAGGAATCATGCTGTCTCTGTTTTAACACTAGAACTATGGGGTCCCCCCGCAAAGTTCCCAGATATGCAGTGAACAAGCACTTTTTTCCTCACACAGCACATTATCACAATGTTGAATTCTTTGCTACAGTGATTTTGGAAGTCAAAGGTGCAATCATATTCAGAAAGTGAATTCAACAAATCCCCTAGGCATGTAGGCCTGTAGTGGGTTTTAAAATACAACAATTCAGATGTAATTTTTACAGGAAGTCTTCAAGTAGATAATTACCAGAAATTGACAGTTCACCAAAAGAAGGATCACCCTGTACTTGCTACATTTCCTAAGCATTCGCATTTACTACCAGAGACAGGATGCCAAAAATACGTGGAACTTTGGTTTGATTTTGTAGACAAGTTCCTGCATTCTTTGTCTGATACGAAATTTATGAACAAGGCATGAGTGAAAAGAAATGGGTTAAACATAGGCAGCTTAAAAGATTGGAAGATGCTTTTTTAACCATTCTGCATGTATAAACACTAAGTCCCTGAGTTATTAAAGAATTTTGTAACACAGACTCATCTTTTGTCACAATTTCTTCCTTTCAGGAGAGAGTAAGAGAACCACCTACTTGAGGGTGAAATGTACCACTCTGAGGATGGCAAATAATTTTTGTTCACAGTAAAGGAAATCTAAGGTGATTAGTATAAATTTAGACAGATAACTTTCAAATATTTATACTGTCTAAAATGAAATGTATTCAGAGAACTTGTGCCTTGAAACTGTGGTAGAGAATTTGGAGAAAAAAATGGTGCCAGGAGCACACTGAGATGCTTGGAAACTAAGAGCTCCATGGCCTCACTTGTGATAGGACCAAACACTTCAGTCTTGGGAGTCAGAGCCTGATAGAATAGCAACCTTATACAGGAATGCAAAACACCAGACAAATGTCATGAATCATTTGTAGCATTGGTTCTTCTTCTATCTCACATTATGACTATCTCTGTCAAGACACTCTCTGAGACAGTGAAAGCAGAGCACCCTGTAGCATGGTCTCTTTCTTTCTTGCTTTCTTTCTTTCAGCAGATCATGAATGATGAAGATTGAGATGACATAAGGAGGGTAATGGAAGAAGAAATTGTAAAGGAACTTTGGCAGAGTTGAAATTATCCAAACAAAATAAAAACCTTCCCCTGGAAACTACATGCAAACTATTTTCTATCGCCTTCAAGCGCTGGACATAATAAGGCTAAAAGTCAAAGTCCAGGCATGCCTGTGTTAAGAAAAAAATATAGTAAGTTATTTATTCAGTCTGTGAGAAGCCAGAAAAATGGAAGAGGACACAAATTGTGGGACTAATGTTCAATGTCTGAATAATAATTTTCCGATGGTAGGCGATCATTTTTCTTCCTGACAAGTTATGATTGCTACCTATACAGTGTAAAATGAAGAAATGAAAAGATCCATTGGTCTTACTACAATCATCAGGTCATTTGAATGGCACAAAAATGATTTTTTTCCGTATTCAAGAGCAGGTCAGCTAAACTATTTGTATTCACAACACTTTAGTCACTTAAAGTATTCTTTATCATTGCTTCTGATTCTTTGACTGGTGCACTGTTGAAAGATGTAAAAAAAACCAACTTACATTGAATCAAGACAGGAGGCAGCATTATTTTTAAAGTGCAATGGTATGAAATGTGTTCTTTCCAACTTAGGGTAAAATTCACTTTTGGGAACGAACAGTCCTAGAAACCACTAGGACACTACTTTGAGCGCTGCAGGTTTGGCACCTTAGTAACACATACATTTTTATCTTGCACAGCTGTAAATTTTGAGTAATCAAACTCTGTCTACTTCATGGTTTATTTTTGTGCCATGAGTGATACTCTAGATCAGTGAAGTTCTGCATTGATTAAGACTAATATTTTTAAGTGAATATAACTTAATCTGTCAATCCTGACAGCACGATAAAGTTATTTCTACTTTTAGAGGAATCACATAAGAGTATAGGTAGGAAAGCACTTCTAGATGTCAGCTAGTCCAACATGCCCAGACCAAGTACGGCTAACATCCCTCAGAGGTTGCACAACATGGCTGTGAGATGGTCTAGGCACTGTTTGTTTACTAAGCACATAAAAAACCAGAATCATTCTCTGTGGCTACATCTATATGAGTAAACTAAGTATGACCAGAGCATGGGTCCACACATAACATTCAGCACTGGTCCACAATAATCCACACCACTTCATAGTTATTCCATTGCCTGTCATGATTTTGGCTCACACAAGCAAGCACCCTTCTACACAAAAACTAAAATACAAGACAATCACTAAAACTACACTAAGGAGCAGGGGACTGCAGAGGCCAGGGCGTGTTCCCAGTAAGTAGTAAAGATGAGACAGCTCTCTTTGAGAGGGAGAGAGAATTTGGCTATATGGGCTCAAATTGTGTTGTGCAATTTTGTCTTGTGTCCAGAGATGAGTCTTTTGATATTTCCAGTCACCATAATAGACTCAACCAGCTGGCTGTCTGAGTAACAGGAGAATTTATTTTCCCCATTGCCAAAGCTAATATTCTTCTGTTTCATTAAACTGATGTGATTGATTACATGCTTGCTGACCTGATGCATTTACTATGCAGTTTGAATAAGATTAGTACCATTTTCTACTGCACAAGTGGTTTTTTTGTGTATCTCTATATGTGCATGTTGTATATCTTTACTGTCACTTCTTACAAGACCGTATTTTGCACTTTGTGGGAAAATGGTTGTATTAGTTAATGCTGTTTGGAGAGAAGATATATTTATGCTCAGAGCTGCCAAGATTCTCTGTTTCCTCTTGTATGAGGACAGCTTTACCCAGACACGATCCTTTGAATAAATAAAATTGCTTGCAATAAATATAAGAGAAACACAAGCCCTTTCTACTCATATAATAAAGATTTCCCTATTTTCTCCATGCCAAGAAAAACTTCCCTTCCAATGCTGTTCTGTCCATACCAGCATCACATCAACACCACTGATACAAATCATGCTGTTATTAGCAGAGACTATAAACTTCCAAAATCAGAACTTAAGATAAATGCTCTAACTTATTTTACATCTGGGGCAGAAAAAATGTCCATAAGACCAAATTGGCTGCCAGTAGCTCAGAGAATCAGAGATGACCCTGGCCCACTGAAGAAAGCAAATATTAGCCTCAAATCTTATCCATCTTTCTAAGCACTCATATTTTTCCAACTGAAGTACTAAGGACACCTACTGTCCTGTCTCACTCACTACAATAACTTGCTTAGAAATAAGATTAAAGTGGGACTCCATACGAAGTGGCTATAAAAATGTGACAACCACCCACCTCCAGAAAAAAAAAGGGGTTTAAACTTCGATATACCTTACCTTCGTTTTCTGAACAGTAACACCTTCTTTCCTCAGAATCAGTAGGCAGAGTAAATAATCATGTACAGCAGATGTCCACACTGACTTGGGAAGTCAGAAAGATAATTCCATGTGCACACAAGAACATATTATCAGCATTAGCAGAATGAAGTAGAAATATCAGATAAGTGAAAACAGATGTTAAAATGTCAAGTGCAACAGATGTATAGATACAAGACAAGCTTTGCAAAGGTTAAACTTTGATCCAGGTTAGGCTATAGGAACTTACGTTAATCAGGTAAAAACAATAATCTACTTTGGACCAGATAGTGCCACCTTTACTGTAATATGCTATTATGTATTGGTCTCAATGGGACCACCTCTAAAATATTAACTAAGCAAGAGCAAGAGTGGTGGCAGCACCTCAGCTGTGTATGCTTTGTGGTATGCTTCCATAAACCTGTTCTCACCAACATCCAGAGTGTTCAGTAAATCCTTTCCTAGTCACATACCCACATTTTCATCCAATGGAAAGAGGAAGCAGAGAAAGAGAATAACATATGGCAAGATATCCTCTCAGGTCTCAACCTGATATGCAGCCACCATACATCCAATCACCATGAAGAAGATCCATGTTCCACAGTTTTGATGTAGGTCGTATTCGTATGTCTTCCATTCGAAAGGCAAATAACCTTCCTCTTCAGTCTATTCAAAGCCTTCCAAATATATATTTAGATAGAAAAATCTGACTTAATTTTCATTTCAGACTTATGACTGGAAGTTTCCGCATACCTGCTATGAGTTTTGCTTAATCAAGGAGTAAGTTTTTGACCTCTGTGTGTGCTTTTAAGGGCAGGGCTGCATCAAGTCAATAGTCACAACCCTGAGCATGTGCTACTAAATAACTGGTATATATCTTCAGTGACAAAAGGAAGCACCGTAATTCAGAGGCACTCCATGGTGCTCTCTCCACAGGGAACCAAAAAAAGCTCTCAACTCTTGTTTCAGTCCTAAATGCCTATGTTTCTCTGCACTCAGCCCCCATGTCTACGTCCTTTGTGAGAAGCACTCACGTAGTTGTGGAACCGAGGTTCCTCAGTGACTCTTACTGCTTCACCAATGGTTGGGAGCTGGTAGGCTCAGCTATGTGTATGTGTGGTGTAAAAACTGCCATGGCATGCTCTCGTCTTTAGGGCATATCTCTTTGCTTTGCCTCAAAATCAGGAGATAGAACTGTTTCTTGTAATTTCCAAACCCCCATGGAGGTGAAATCTCAGTTGCACCATGTCTAGGTTCTCTTCTCTTTACTTTCTTATAGCAGCGGGAAGATCATTTCGTCAGCTGTCACGTTCTTCTCACACGCACCATCTGGATAAGACAACCTAATCCACCAATGCTTTGATAAACATTCTGTCCTTTTTCATCCAAGTATTACACCCAGCTGACATGCGGGGTAGTAACAGCAAAATATATTTTACAAATACTGGATATTGATTTCTTGTTACAACTAAGTGTTGTTCATAAAGAAGCACATCCATTTCTACCTTTTAGCATGTCAGCATAATCAGTCCTTCATTTAGAACACTGAGGATAATAGTCATATTCAGATTTTTAGATGATTGAAATTTACAGTAAATACATATTAATACATATTACTCACCTTATTATGACTTTTACTACTCTTATGCTCCTGATAATAACCTCTGAGGGAAGAAAAAAAAAAAAGGCACAGCAATACCATTTTGACTCATCCTCCTTTTGTATTGTTCAATAAAACTACTTTTTTTTTAAGTAAGACTTTATATTGAATGAAGCCAAAGGAGGGACTCCTTCTGGTGTCAGTGTGGCACTTTAACATCTCAGCTCTTTGTGACCTATAGCTGAATAAAGTGCTAACCTTTAAAAGATTTTTTCATAACTGCTTTTTCTTTTGCAGAGATAACACCTCATACAGTTGTGTTCTGAGATCAACTTCAAGATTCTGTATTGCTTTTAGGGGCTTTAAAGACATAATAGAATAGTTTTATTTTATTACTCAGTTCAGAATCTTCTCATCAGTTTGGTTTACACCTGGGTTTTACTTCCAAGTTTTTCTAGTGTTTTTACATTGACTTGGACACTTTGCCTTCTGATTGTTTGAACAAGGTAAATTGAGCACTTAACTGGGAATTGACAACTAGGCACAATTCTAACAGGTTAATATTGCCTTGTAAATTTTATGTCAATATTTATTTTAGGAATCTTATTGTTTTGTAATGCCATAAAATTGCATTTAAATAAACATTTAAATGCTTTTGATTAATACCTTCTTGAATATGGGTGTCTCTTCTATATCCATTCGAATACAACCTGATTATAGACCCCAAAATATCCACTTGCATTTAATGTTCTCCTTCACTCTACAGATGTTTGAGATTTCTGCAGTCAGTAACAATTTATTTGATAAAGCAAACAGGTATCTCTTGGGAGAGGTCGTTAGTTTACTGTAAACAAAGTTTATACACTGAGGATGTTATCAACAGTTGGAAAGTGTAGCACTAAGTAGAAAAAAGAAAAGAAGGCAAATATTGTCTCTTCCCCACCTTGTGGATCACATCGTCCTTACAATAGACTGCTAGGAGTTCAATAAATGGCTATTATAGTAAGTCACATCTCTTTTTGCATGTTTTTGGACTTTCTCTGCTGTTATTACATGTCACCATTTGAGCAGCACCACAACTTGTCCCTCTGCTGGGACAATTAAACTTTCTAGTTCATGGAGCAGAGACTCAGTGACATGATTGGCATGAAAGCTCAGTTGGCCATTCCTTTTTTTTCAAGTTGGACAGTAGAACAGTATCTGTTCAACAGTGACAGAGGATACATCATTGGATACTTCTTGCTTTAATGTATGTTTACATACAAATTTTAAATGACAGAGATGGCAAAAAGGTCATTCTTGACACAAGAGATAATGCCTGCAAAATGTGAAGCTGCTAAATCAATGCATTAAAGCATTTCTCTGGGTCTCAAGCAGTATTTAAGACAGCAATATTTACTTTTTTCTCTGTCTTCAGGGTCAGAACTGTACTTTTATGGCTGAAAATTTTTAGAAACATTCACGAAGATGTTTACCATAATGATTTTCAGGACAAACAGGAAAGTTTCGCAAAGCTGATATAATAGACACAGCTTTGCACAGCAGGGAGTATCAGGCAACTCTAAAAATAGAGATTGCTACTACTTCTGCCTAGAATAACATGCCTGAAAGAAGAATACACATTTACACAGCTGGCTTTACATGGCCCTTATTCATGTAATAAAACAGAAGGAAATTACCTCTTCCGAGGTTTTATTTTTTTTTATCAGGCACTCATTAAAAAATAATTAGTTCAAAGTATAAATGTGTATCATGAGTCATTTCTATATATGCATACTTATCCTTTTTGAAAGAGCAATTGTCTCCCTGAGGTAATGTAGAACATCAGTGGGCTGTGTACTGTGTTAACAATCTTAAAGTTTAGTAGACCCAGTTTCAGCAGTTGCATAACCTTTTCTTTGGTCTTAAACCAATCTGAAAGTAAAGGGTCCTTCCTGCCTGGAGTTGATCAAAGCTGAATTTGGTCAGAAGTTACTAGTTTGAACATTTAAATTCTATCCAGGCCAATGAAAATTTAATTATTTTTTTCACACTGCTTCTTCACTACTCCAGTCTTTCAGGATATTTTTTCTTCTTGAAAGCTCTCTCTCTGACTGTCACATTTTTTTTTCCCAAAAAATATCAAGGATTAATACCTCTGTGGATGTCCCCTTTTTCTAATTTTTTTCTACACGAAGGCTATCCAAGAAGACTCACAGACAGTGCATTTCATTTAATTCTTCCCTCGCAAGTCCAAAATGGTATTTAATCATGTTTCTCTTATCTGTAACCTTTCTGCTCCCTTGAGGAATTTTCTTCTTTCTTCGATAAATTAAAATACTCCCTAGTATTATTATGATGGTAATCTCATTTATGTCCTCCTCTCTAATTATTTCATACTTCCAGAAATGACAAGAGATCTTTCTGCCGACAGCATTACATAAACACAAGACTTTCTCTTTTTTCTAAAAACGAAGAAGAAATAGCAGTCAATCAAATACTGTTTTCATGAAAATTCTTCCTACGTTTCTCCGCAATGCTTTATAGCCTTGTGAACAAGAAAAATAATATTGTTTGTAAAGGTTGTAATTTAAAAAATAATGAAAAAACCACATGCAGTCTGAAACCTTTGACTACTTTACAATTATTTTTATTTAGGCAATTTACTTTTTCTTTGCCATTGACTTACTCAGTGTAAAAAACTTATTACTACAGGAAGCCACAAAACAGGAAAAGGTTGGTATTTATCTTTTCCTCCAAGAGCTGAAAGTGAACTAAATCTTAGTTCATCTGTGACTACGTACATGGCGGTCATATATGATTGCTCTTGTCCTATTTATTTTTATTGATCCATCTCAGGTTCTACCACATCTCCAAAAATAAATTAGAAAGAAAACAAAGATTTGTATGTGTGAGGGTTTTTCAGCCAACGTGTCAAACTGGCAAAATGCCCTCTTTGAAGGTATAGTAGAGCTGACACATAATTGTTGCCCTTACCTTTGTTGCTACTGACACTGGAATCTGAACCCTCCTTGGAGACATAAAAACAATTTCTATGTGACAATCTGAGAAGTTACCACCAGTATTTTACAAATACCGCAAGGTCAGAGATTTTGACCTATACTGAGCCAAAGAAACCTCTGGAGGGCGTTATGTTTTATGGGAAAAATGTTGTCATTGATTTCCAAATTACACATTTTAGTGCAACACAGAACAGAACAGCAGCCATGAAAAGCAAAATTCACTAGTGAGAAAAGTAACAAAAAACCAAGAAGTGTTTAAAATCCAAGCTTTTTTTTTTTTTTTTTTTCTTGTCAGGTTCTTTTACACATTATTTTTCGGTCATAGCAGGAAGATAAAAGCAAAGATAAAGAATGTGGAGTAATGAGAATTCCTTATTTTATAGCATACACCAACCTGAAAATTGGTATGGGTTCTCATATATTTCTCTCTGAAAACCCAAATAAAATATACCACTATGCTGTGTTTCTTCTATGTGGCGTTTAGTATTACTTAGAAGGTCTGAAAGGGCTGACAGTAGTCCTTTAGCATAAATCCTAGTTTGGTCTTTATTACCATCATGATATATAAATAATCTTTTAATCTTTTTCTGAATTTCTGTAAAGACAATAAGTTTTAAAACTATTTCCCAAAAGTAAGAACCAAAGTTATTTTCCTGATTAAGTTTCAAAACATTGTCCAGCTATCATGCAAGTTTGGTCATTTGGATAGCCAATGGCAGGATTTTTTAAGGCCATTACCTCATAAAAAGAGTTTGTTATCAAGTACATTCATTCTGAGGCTGTTGTTTATCAACTAAATAAGTCATTGGATTTCTCAATAGACAACACCTGGGGAAGTAAACTGAGATTTTCAGAAATCACTTTTACTAATTTGACAGAAGTTGAGGTTAAAAAAACAAGTGATTTGTCCTTCACACCTGTAGAGTACCTTGTGTTATTTGTCTTCTGTTCTTCCAGGCAGAAACTTTGAACAATGTCCTAACAAAAGTGTCTGTCTCTCAGCATCCTTCTTATGAACAGGGGACGCACAACACTCATGAGATTTAAAACTGGTTCATTTACAAGCTACTTTAAATATCTATATAAACACTTTTTCATTAGGTACAACTAGAGTATTAAAGTCCACATATAAGATTTCCCAAGGAATTTCCCATTATTAAATTATTGTTATTATTTTCCTGTTAATTCATTAAAAGCCTTTATTTTTCTCCTGTGAAACATTTTACTTGTTGTAGGAAGGATTAAGAGTTGTCACTGCAGGCACTAACGTGATACATCTTCAAAAAATCACAAGTATTCCATTTTTCAAAAGTTGTCTTTCTTATGGTTTATTTATTTTAACAATATGATAGTGTCAAAATAGGAATTTCCATATTTGTCATGTTCAGTGTGCAACAAGAATTATAATATAATGGATACATTGAGACAATCTGGGTAGGTAACTGAAAAGTTATTCATAACTGAAAAAATACTGACACTATGTAACAAAATAGACTTGAAAACTGGACTGCAAAAAACATAAAATTCACAATATTTTTCAAGATATATTGAAAAACTTCTTTTTACAAAGAAGAATTTTATTTGTTTATTCTCTCATTTTGGCATTGAAAAAGAGAGAGGAAAAAATAATATGTTGAGGATTTTCACATGTTTATTGTGTTCACTTGCTAGTAAATAAAGTGTTTGGTGGAAATTTCCATTGTCATAAAAGCTGTACCTCTGAAATAGTTTAGAAGATATAAACCCAAACTGTAGAACTCGTACTGTTCCACACAACAAAGCTTTATAATTTTTTTATTAATTATTATTAAATCTTAAACATAACTCAAATATTACATATTTATAAACGTTTATTGTTGAATAGGAATCTTGATTTTTAAGCACAAGCTTTTTACAGGAAAGAAAAAAATATACCCTACAATAGAAGAAATTTAATTTAACTGACACTCATGAATGAAAAAAAAAGTGTGTGATTTTAATGTCTATTAATTCGTTACAGTATTCTCTTGCTTCAGATACAATGCATGACAAGAGATCATGTATTTTCAATATTAACTACTAAAATATTAGGCCTAAGGTACATGGAATATTTTTACATACCCAGTGCCATGGTGGCAGTTTCATAGATAAACGAGCAAAAAGAAAGGAAGGTCAAGTGAAATTCTCCAAAGTATTTGTCAAAACTTGGGAAAGGACTAAAAAAACTGGGAATCCTGGCCCGTGGTCCAACACTCTAGACCACAAAATAAATACTGCACTTAATATATCCACTCTAGCCAAAGTGTTTCAGCCTACATGACAGGGCTACCCAGAACTGACAGGATATTAATTCTAAAATTGATCCCCATTGCTCTTTTAGGCAACTAGATATTAATTCTCCTGCAAACCACATAACGCAGAATTTTCATCTTACATTTATAGTTCAGCATGCGCACATTATTTCCTACAAAAAATGTTACAGTGCTGTCTCATATGAGTTTTGGGGGCTTTCCGTACTTCGGTGTTGCTGCTGATAGTGAGGACTCTTCTCCAAATAGTCCTCCCTAATCTCTTTAAATGAGGAGGGTGGGGAAGGTGGTAAAAGCAAGTGTGGGCAAGGCTGGGAATGCAGTGGGAGGGCAGAGGGTGTCTGCACCGAGCGTTGCCCCGCTCTCAGCATCTCCCAGCTGGGCAGCAAAGCTGACCCGCTCCCACAGCTGTGTTGGCTTCACTGCTCACTGGGCCCTTGCTGAAAGCTCACCCCCACCATTGAGAATTGTTAATAAAACATCGTGATACTGAAATGAATTTGACTCATTCTTAACCCTCAATACTAAAATCAGAGGTAAACCTAGTGTTCTGTGGGTTGTAGGACTATTGCTCGTATGTTTACGTCTTTTTTTTTTTTTTCTAAATGAAGTGAGAGGAAAAATCACATGCAAATTAATTAAGCTTCTTGTAAGACTGACATTGGTAGATACAGTTAATTTTCGTCTTCTACCAAAGATATTAGAGTTCATATCTCAAAGGTAATTGAAAGCCCATATTTGAAGGAAATAATTCCCTTGGGTTCAGAAGCAGGATTTACTTAACCTACAATGGATGAAGGAGTGGTGCAGTAAGTTTAGCTAATATAACAGCTTTATGCTTTTCATATATTTTTCCACTGAAATTTCCCTCCTGCTTCCTGTGTTTGACATTTTAAGGAGTACATTCAGTTGAGTGTTTCAATGAGTCTCTATGGTAACAGCAAAAATGCCCAATCAAAGGACTTTACCTCCTCTGTGTTTTTGCCTGTTCACTCAGCAGAAGCTGCAAAGCAGAGAAGTGAGAATCACTGGTCCTTTTAAGTATAATAGTAATGTGTTATAAAGTAGGAAGAAATGATCTGTAGATTTCAAGACTACTAACAATCACACTAGTTAGAGAAATAATTCATCATCTGTCAAGGAAAAGCTTCAGCTGTTTAATATTTCAGAACTTGAATATTTCAGAATTAAATATGTTATTTTGTATTAAACTGAATAGTTGATATTTTCCTTTGTGTTAAACTGAAGGATTGTTCTTTCAAATTTTCAACCTACGCTGGGATATACTGGAGTACAGCAGCAGGTGCAATAAGTTTATAAAGTACCTTTATTGTAAGCACACCATGAAATGCTACTTTTCTGGCAATGTATTCGGTAATAATCAGCAACTCCATGATCATAGATGTAAAATAAAGAAATATGTTAATGCATTGTCTAAAAAATGGAGGAAGTCAGAAAAGATGCACAGGATTAAACATTAGTGTCAGGAAACCACAGTAACCTACTGAAATCCATTGAAGGAATTTTAGTAAAGAGATACTGTTGTAGCAAGACTTGCTTTTCCACCCATTGTTAATTCTTTCAGATGATATCAGAGGCTCTGCTGAAGTCCTTTAAAATGTAACCAACTTGGGATATTGGCCTTTCCCCTAGAAGCTATTTAATTGCATTACATACGTGTATGTTTTAGAGAGATATTTAGAATGTCCTGGCACCTCATCATTGCCAGAACAGTGGCGCCAGGCTGGAGCCTGCCGGCATTTGCCCACCAAGGAAGCCCCCAGGGGCCACATCCTTGCCAGCCTGGCACGGTGCACTGGGGGCTGGACCACGTCGCGTGGCCGTAGCAAGACCCTGTTTGTGCCGCCCGGTCCCGGCGGTTTGCCCCACACAAAGAAGCAGCATCACAGAAGCAGATCTATTTTACCGCTCTAATCAACCTGGCACAAACATTAATGTTCTTATTCGTAGCTTAAGCTTTTGAAGGTCATCTATCGTTAATAACAAGTCATACGTATTAATACATGGAAAGACACTCGTAATTAACAGTCCTTTCAGCAAGGCGGAAACAAACTGCAATATTTCAGTGTGGTTAAGAAAACTTTTCTCTGGCATTTGGTATTCAACGGCAGCTTTGCAGAAGCCTGCCAGTTTGATTTCTAATGAACCCTGGCCATTATCAGCTGAGATTCTGCTTGGATGGGGATGACCATAGTTTCTTAGAGGGTAAATAGATGAATTAACCATGGACAGATGCATAGTGTCCAACAGAGATTTTAAGTCAATCATTTTGACTTTCAATTGTTTGCTCTTTTCAGGAAGGACTGAATGGTACAAATGCAGGAAAGAAAAAAACTGAACAAAAGATGAAATCTCAACTGCAGTGTTTATGCTGGGTTTCTATTGGCAAATAATTAGGGTTTGTCCAGCTTTTAACCAGTGAAGTAGATTGGTCAACTTTTGATGAAGTTTTATTTACAGTGTAATGAAAACTCACAAGGTAATGGTAAATGTAAGGCCTAGAGAAATCACTTGTGGTGTACTGCAAGTCCCAAGTAATTCCAATTCACAAATACAAAACCAAAAATGAATGTTTATGATGAAGAACGGACTGAACGCATACAAAACAAAAACTGAAGGAATTTTTTGTGTGTGAAAAACTCACATCCTACAAGTACTTAAAAAACCCTTGAGATCCACATGACATCATGACTTTTAGAAAAGCTCTAAAAGGGCTAAAACCAAACTTCAGCCACAAATGAAATCTTAAATCTGTATTAGCATTATGAGCAGAGTCGAAGCTGACTGAAAAACTTTTAAACAGTGTATTTTCATAAAAGAGAGGCAGTAGAGGAACCATTACATTCCTTTTTCAGAGATTTTATTAAAAGGGCACGTGTGAAGTCAAGCAGATAAATGACAAATTGCTTCAGAACAGTGACAGCTTCTAAAATAGTAACATAAATAACTAGAATTTTTTTAACTAAGTAAAACATTTCCAAATAATAAATCAGTAACTATTGATAAAAGGTATCAGAAACTGAAAAATGTTTCTAAATTCCAGTTAACTAGATCTATGGCCAGAGCACAACTGGTCAAAAGATGTTACTACTGTACCAAATTTTTGACAGAAAATGCTGTTGTAAATTCAAGATCTATAAAACGCTAGTACATATGGATCAACTTTTAATGTAGTATGAGGAGGTAATGAAGGAGAAAATCAAAGGCAAGGTTATAATACAGAACTACAGAGAACTGATGATTCTCTTATTAGCTTTCAGAAGTAAATTAACATACAAATTGTTATTAATGCTTTCCAATGAATCCATGAATAGTTTTCATACTGTCTTACTTTATTTACCTCATGAAAGGCAGCTTAATTCACGATCAGATTCAGTATAGTAAGTTCATTATATAAATCCTCTATCATACCGTAGCTATTCCATACAGGGAAGAGTGATACAAAAGCCTTTGCCCAACTGTTTACATCCTTACAGTCTGCCTTATTGTGGTTTAACCCCAGCCACCAGCACAGCCCCACACAGTTGCTCACTCATGCACCTGCAAGTGGGGTGGGGAGAGAATCAGAAGGGTGAAAGTGAGAAAACTCAGGGGTTGAGATAAAGGCAGTTTAGTAGGTAAAACAAAAGCTGTGCATGCAAGCAGAGCAAAATGAGAAATTCATTCTCTAATTCCAACTGGCAGGCAGGTGTTCAGCCATCTCCAGGAAAGCAGGGCTTTGGCCCTTCTGATTTTCTCACTGCATAACTTCATGACATCCTTGTAGTTCCCCTAGAGTTGCCTGCCCCTTCTTCCAAAGGTAATAATCTCTCCTTTTATTCCTGAGTTTCAGCCAAAGCTCTCTTTATCTCCAGTCTTTATGTCATACCACCTGTATCACGTATATAGAGAAGGTCCAGCACTATCCAAGGTGAAAACCAGTCTAGGTACCTGCCCATGTTCTCCCACACACCCTGGCACCCATGACCATGCTACCGTAGGGTATATCTCTGTGTGATATCCCTAAATATTTTGATAACCTTAGGAAAAGCCAAAAACACATTATTGGGACACACTAGTGTGAGCATTTGGAATATCCATGGGTGTTCAAGGTACTGAAGAGTCATTGCAACAAGGCAGAAAACATCTACCCTATAGAAGGGGAAGGTGCCATTCTTTCTTCCACAACTTAGCTCTTGGAGGAGAGGAGGGAAAAAATGTAATTGTTGATTTCCTCCCTCCATAACATGGTTCTAGAAGCACTAGGCCAACAGCAATGCAGGGCACAAATACCAGGTGTGATGAAGCACTTAAGATTCTCAAAAATGCTTTAAGATGTGATTTACACTCAAACAAAGGAAACATATTATACATAGCAGCTCGATATAGCTACCTACTTTTAAATGGGGAAAAAAAAAGTAACCCCAAGCCCTCTACTCAAACACCTCTACAACTATTCTGTCTTATGACAGGAAAGTAACAAAGATAAGTGAGATATCCCTCACAAAGAAGAATTGTCAAGGCATCTGTCTACTTTGTATAATATTGATGATAACCAATCTGAGATTCAATGTCATATCATTTAAAAGGAAACATTTTGTTAGCCATGTGTCAGCAGCTAAGCTGTATATCTGTCATGGATCTATAACATTTTAAGAACCTCCTTGAACAATGAAATACATTTGTTATTGTAAATGAAGATTAAAAGTAATAATTTTCTGTATGATCAGATTAGAAGTTCAGTATATGAATCATGATAGCTCAAGGTTAAATATGCTTTGTAATGTAAGACAATTGATTACCCTATATTTCAAGTTGGTACAGTACTGCTTCAGTGGTCTTAAAATTAAAACAAAAACCTAAACACAGATTTGCTTTGACAGTTTTTGTCAAAAATAGTTATACAGGGAAGTGTCTGATGTTTGGGGTTTTGCAGTTATCGCTTTTAAAGTGCCAATGTTCACAGCCTTCCCAGGTAAATTTGTCTCTTAAATTCTCAGCTTGCAGCATACACAGGGTCAAGCACCAAGTGGAGGCATTCATAATCTAAATTAAATGACCATTTCCACAAGAGATCCCACTCCTTTAACAATATGCAGTTAACAGATTACTGGATCATTACTGCAGCAAGCAGGCAAAGTCTAGATATAAACTCCAACAACAGAATCCTATTAAAATAGCACTTTCAGCAGTAAGCCATATGGGTCACATATGAGGTAAGTAAATCCAGAAAATCCTTCCAAGGCTAGCATTTCCCTTAGCACTCTCCCACAGATTCTGAAACTCAGATTAGTGAAATGGTGTATTTTATTGAATCCCTACAGTGTCATCATGTAATAGTATTTCACAGCTACAGTATATCATCACATTACATTATACTCTTACTGTCGCCATGCAAACTACAATACCATGAAGTGATAACATAGTGTAATGAGACATAGAATCCAGTGTAATGTGATATACAAGAAAGTCAATGTGGCACATCTCCAAAATTACCCTCATTTAAAGGGAAACCAGATGAATTTTTAATATAAATGTACAGGTCATTCATTTTCTCAATTTTTTTTTAATGTGTTTAATCTCTGTGCATCTTGATACTTCCACAGAGAACTTTATTATAGTCAGAAGCAATCGTATTTTACTAAAAAAAGCTGAAATCATAAAATCAAAACCATTTTGTATGCAACTTTCTGAAAGGACTTTAAAAGTATTTGAAAAAAATACTTTTACAAATAAAGAGCTAAAGCAATCATATAGAGGCCTCATGTCTTTGAGAGGTTGTATACATGACAATTAAATGTATTATGTTCACGGAACTGAAAGTCAGGTTGGTTGGTGGTAGTTTCATACATACATATACATACTGATATCCTCATACCTTGGTTATCCCATGAGTACATTTAGGGAGAGATCATCTTATCTTTCCTAACTCTTGTTGGAGGTGTAAATAAAGGAATTACTGCCTTCACAACAGCAAGAGATGGTTGAATACTAGTAATAAAACTTCTCAAGAAAAAGCTAATAAAAAGAAACTTAGTTGCAGATGAATCTCTCTACACACAATGAACCTCTCCAGAGGAAAACATTCAAGTATAACCAAATTAGGGAAACATACTAATATTGCGTTCATATGGAAGCCCAGTTATCACTGAAAAGGAAGCCTAGATGAGATCAGGCCCATACAACACACGCTTATCGGATTTCCCCGATAGATGTGTAAGTTAATTGGTTTTGGTATATCAAGACAAATGATTTACATTGTCACTTATTAAAATCTGTAGTAAGACTGTCTGCCCAGCTACCCTAAAGAAGCTGATTTTCTCTCACATCCCTCCACATTTCTCTGCAGCTGTGTGAATCTGCAGCGTACGCTCTTCCAGCTTACAAAGCTAGGTGTTTGCCACCTTTTGTCAGCTGAGAAAGGAAAATTTAAATAGCAAAGAGGAGAGAAAACTGCAACTGTCCACCACACAGCCACTTCCCACCTTCACATATGTGAAGAGATTTCCTTCAGCAAACTCTGTTTCAGTGTGAATCGGAGGGTCAGCAGAGGGACAGCAGGAAATGGAACTTGTCCTAGGGAAAATTTTCTTCTGGGTCTATTAAAAATTCATTTAATATTGCTATTATAAAACAGATTAAGTTAGAATATATTTTGGAAAAAAAAAAAAAAAAAAAATACATTAAATATTGAAAAAAAAAAAAAAATAAAAAAAAAAAAAAAAAAAAAAAAAAAAAAAAAAAAAACAAAACAGAAGAAAACAAACCAAAAGTGTACCCCATCTTCAACCTCTTTAAAATAAATATTCATTGTCCTTGAACACACGAAGTAATATTTTCATAACATTCTCACATTTTAACTTGTTCTTTTAACAGCTCCTCTATATCTATTTTACTAATTTGAAATCATGGCATGATTTGCTAATTCTTACTGTTCTGCAAAGCTTGTATAAGTAGCACTAAATTTTAACCAGATTTTCTGAATCTTGCTGAGACATTTTAATTTAGTATTATTGCTGTCAAGAGTGAAATATGCTCCTAAACATGCTGCTTCACATCACAGAACTTCACAGCTGAACTGGCATTCCATTGCATCAAACTAGTAAAGTTATCTGCAATTTAAAATAATCAGGAAAAATTACTATTTTAATGGAATTTAAAGCTGCCTGTTCTCAATCAGAGCAACTTCAGAACATTTGTCCCACCCCAGAAAATTTGGAGCGATTGTGAATAGCATTCTCTGCTTTACTAATATTTTTTCAAAAGTCAGAAAGATGATGCTATTTCAAAAAATCCACGTGCAGAAAAAATTTTTGATCGATTCCTTCACCGTTACTAATGGGTGTCTGTGTTGACTGATTTATTTTTCTTTTTCCTTTATAGAACTAAAGTAGATAGCTTAATTAAATAGAATTATTTGCATATTTGGGTATTCAGGTTAAAATATGTTTGGATGGACAATTACAGAAAACAAATTCAGTCAGAGGCTGGTGCTACTCCAGGGCTCCCTCACATGATGTGGATTTCACAACTACTGCTCTGCCATGTGGAAACGAAGTCCTCTAAGGCATCTAAGTCCTAAGTCTAAGTATCTAAGTCCTCTAAGACATCTGATTTGGAAATAGAAATGGAAATACAGAATTGTTTAAAATCTCCCCCCCCCCAACTTTATACTGCCAACTAACAAAACCAAACTGTAGCGATATGCAGGATGGAAGCTAATCCTACAGTCTAAAGATTATTGTTGCTTCTGTCTTTGGTTTATTCACAAATAATCACTATCTTAGGGTTTAGATGGCTTCCCAAGCACCCTGCACTCCTCAGCATATTTCCTTTTATTGCAGGTGGCTGAGCTGTGGAGGTGAAACTGAGGTGTAAACCCTGTTTTTTGCTGTTCCTCTGGATGTTTTTCCACAGACGGTGAAGCAGTAGACAACTTATTTCTGTCAAAGTATTATCTAAATGTCCAGGAAGCAAAACTGAGTAGTTCCTTAAAGCAAAAGATCTCAACTATTTTAAACATTATTAGAAGAATTGGTGCAGACAAAAATAGTAGCATTTAACAATGTTAAATTTGCAAACAAATATACAAGTACACTACTAAGTAATTAATAGAGATAAGGATGGGATGACAGTCATCAATTAATCCTTTTAAAATATTTCTACCATGTCCTAGAAGAGTTCCTCTTTGGAATTTAAAATGTGTTGCCTAAGTCATCTTGGTTATCTTACATGAAAAGGCTGTACATTTCTCCCTCTTCTGGCAAGATCTCTAACATCCTCATGAAACAGAAAAAAGTTTTCTTTAGCTTTAGCTGCCCTTTATATCTCCCACAGGATTAATCCTCAGAGATGAATGTGGCCAAAGGCACTGGATAGAAACCATAGTTATTACTTTGACAGGTTGTTAAACTCTTTTATTTTGAATCTAACATTGTCTCTGTTGTTACAAGGTAAAGTGTTCAGCATCATTGCAGTATTTGTTCCATTCCAGTTTCCTGACATATAGCCCTTTTGTAAGGACTTCAGAGGCTAGTGTCTGTGCTACAAAAGGCTGGTTTATGTTTGTAATATGATCTTTCTACCTAGAGTCATGCTAAAATGGGGAACGATATATGCTGCAAAATTGTAGCAGTGATACTTGAGTTTATTTATCTCTGTACCCGTGTAGTTGTGAGGGTTTTGCTCTGCATATCTATCGTCTCCTTTGGAGGAACTCCCAATTATATTTCTACAAGGCAACCTAAGATAACTGACAGCTGTATGGTAGAGCAAAGATACCAATGTAGGAAGAAAAGAAGAAGGATGAGACTCTGTGAAAATATAATTAAATTATTAAGGGCAGAACCGCTTCTTCTATAGTGGCAAAATTCCCACTGAAGCTTTTAGAACTGCATTTTTTTCCATTTTGTGCCTTTTAGTTCAAAAGTAATTTTTCATCAGCTCACAGACTTAGAGCACTCGTTTCACACCACACTGACAAAGGGTAAGAAATTATGAAACATATTTATTTGTAAGAAGTTAGGTAGTGGTCTCTACTCTGGATGTTCACATCCCAGAGTGTAATAGTAAACTAACATGAACAATCAAAAAGCAATCAGCTGGATTATTCCTTAGTTTACTCAAAGGTTTTTTTAATCTATTCAGTGCAGGATGTCTTAGTGTCTGCTTTTTAAAAAATACAGTTTCATTTGTTTCTCTTTACTATACTCCTTTTCATGCAAGTCCTAAAAATCCTCCTGACATAATGTAAACAGAAATCTTAAGATAGAAACCATTATTGATTTCCAGCACTTATAGAAAACAAAGATGTTCTATTGTAAGTTGCAGAGTCCTTTATCAGGATGAATGACAGCAGATTTGAAAAGAGCGGAACCTATCTTTGTTTGCCTGTCTTTAGCTGAAGTAATGGCACAGAGCAGTAAACCAACGTCTCTTAAGAGACCAAATAAATTTTCTTTCAGGATTAATGGTCCGCTGCTAGTGTGAAGAAGATTAAAACTAGAAGCAAAGAGACAAGCGAGTCCAGGGTAGCCCCATGGTTCATTTCCATGGAACTTGTTAGTGAGCAGAGCCAAGAAGTCAAGCATTTGGGTAAATGGTTCAACAAGAAATTACTTCTCAATGCTATCAGACGTTATGGTCAAATACATCTGCTGCACAGTTAGGCAGTAGAGTGATTTAGCACTGCATACAAATCACTGGGATTCTGTCTGTTGGTACCAACGGAAAGGCTGGCAGCCATAAGATTGCCAGTCACCAAGTGTCACTTCTTCATTTACATCACATTGGTATTCAGGCAGTGGAAAGCAACCCCAAAAGTGAATTTATTGCTGCAAGAAAGTCAATGTTTTACAATAACAGTAAGAATTCTGAAGCAGTAATTTAAAAGACTACTTTGTGCAAACCATTTACTACTTCATACACATGTATATTGCTATTCATTGCCACGGATACCTACAACCAGAGTAATTCTGTGAAGGTTTTTAATTTTAAACACTTGGTCTTTTACAAAGTAAACTGCTAGTGTTTAGTTTAGTGAGTACAACTGAGTTATTAGAGACCTCCTTGACTTTGCTAGAACAATTATTTACTGTACATGGTTCATTTGTGTCTCTCTTTTTAATTTTCTTGAAACAACATTTCATTAGAGTTTTTCACCCTGAAATGTGCCATCAAGCACTCAGATCAAACTAACCTATTTTCTTTGGAAATATCAGTCTTGTGAAGAGCTACCCTTCTGAAAAATACAAGCAAGTTGGGTGAACAGATGAAAAGAAAAGAACACTCAGATTTTTTTTCCAGTATCCTTTCAGTGCTTTATCAAAACAGAAAAAAAAAAATGGAGTAAACACAAACACACAAATTATATAAAAGGCTTCATTTATCATCAGTGTTTTCCTTTGGAAGTACAGAATTCCCTAGACCTGGCAAATACGTGGCTGTAATTCCTGTAATTCATACGTTACCGGATCACATGACTATGACACTTTACCTATCTTGAGTTGTCCATATTTATGTAATTTGCCTCTCATATTATGATTGGACTGAGTCTTCTACTTTTCTTTTGCATAGATATCAATTAGATTTATTTAGCTGAGTTTTTATAAATTGGTGACAGTGTATGGTATTTGGGAAAAAAAAATCCTTATCAAAGCCACAAATCTATCCAGCAAAATTTGAATTCTATCCCATAGCCATATTTCCTACCTGACATTACTTTTTGTCTCCATATCAAAGTACATTTCAGTAGATATTTCTGCAGCTGCAATATAGAAGCAGTAAAAGACAGCAATAAGCCTTGTTTTCATTAAAAGTCTGCAGTTTGTGAGAGAGCACATTCATTTTGGGCAGAGAAAGGAGCATTTCTCAGCAACTAATAATGGTAGCTCACAAGTCTGATTATGTCAGTGCTGGCTCCTAGAAAAGACCAACCAATATAATTGATCTTGTAACATTTAAAGGCTCTTCACTTCAAGCGTATTTTATTGCTGCCTGGCTACAATTATGTTGACCAGAAGTGAGGCCAGCACTGGGGTTCAGAACTCAGAGGAAAATCAGTTCAGCATGTAACCACTTCAGTCCTAATGGCAGAAGTTGCATGGGAAATTAATTTTCAGGATCACATTAAGTCAGACTGCAGAAACTATTGTGGGATTCACTTGGATAAAATTGCTCTAGCTGCTGGAAAGATGAGTGTCAGTAATGATATTTATTAAACAAAATGAATAACGTTTGGAAGCCATGGAAACCAGACAACTAAAATTGGGTAGATGCACTAAGTGCAAGAGGCCACTAAGAGCTTTTAAGACAATCAAAGGATTTAAAGTACAAGGCCAGATTAGATAAATTCATAAGCATTTTTATCCACCTTCTATCTCATAGGCAGTAGCAAAGTAAAATTAACAGAGAAAATAACAGAATGTATAATCAAGGAAATAAACCTCCAACCCTGCTGTAGGAGAATATTCCCATCCCCTGAATATCAGCCTCAGTTAAGGTTCCGTTTTTTATATTCTTGAAAGACGAATTTACTATCTAGATAGACTCCAATACAGAATAATATTTTTTTAAAAGGGATATGAAAATATTCTAGCTAGAATTAAAATTTACGAAAAATGCACAGAAGAAATACATAGAGTTAGTTCATAAAGGTGTTAACCATCTAAGTAAAACAAAAGACATTTGACAGAAATCAAATTAGAAATGATAATGGAATTAAAAAGAATTACAAAGACACTTGGCTCTGAATGACAAGGACTTTTCTTTCATTTTTCTCTACTAGACTACTCTACTGTAAAGCTTTTAAAAACTCGCATCCATGTTTATCTTTATAACATATTATTAGATCAATTGATTGGTGGAACTATTTACACCGTGAGAAGTTAAGCCTTTAAGACTACAAGTGAGAGAGAGATAGGAGAAGGGATACAAAAAAAGCCCAATAGTTATGTTCTCTAAAAGCCCAATAAAAACCATGTTTTGAAACACATCAAAATATTCTTAGTTTCAGTTCTGTTTAAGTAATTCTTTAATAAAAGAAAAAAATTGGCACATCACTATAGTTACTAAAACAATTCTACAATACATTTCATATCTCTCGTACAATGTGAAAAGCATAAATGAAAAAATTCATCCACAAAGCTTTTTTCAAAGCAATGGTCCAGTTGTTCAGCATATGTCAACTTGGAAATGAGATCTCAGCTTCTTTCACAGAGCATTTTGCATTTCTGTATGAGCCATGTAGCACTTACTACACTCAAACTACTGTATCATTAGTCTTATTAGCTGTAGGGATAATGGTGACATGAACTTTGCCTTAAAAATATGTGTTGAAACGCAACTTTATGAATTGCTATGACTAAAGAAAATAAGGAGCTTACAGATTTTAAAAAGCGATTAGTCTATTCAGATTTCCTCTGTAGCAAAAGAGCGAAAAAGATAATGTTACTTCCAGCAGGAGCACTCCAAGTTAAAATGCCATCTACCTCTGTTTCATTTGAGGTCATATTACATTATAAGTTGCAAATACAGTGAGAGTTAATCAAGCATACCTAGTATCTAATGCAGCTGACAGCTCTCTAAGATAATAGAAGTGGTTCATTTTACCCTTTAGTGGGAACATCATAAGGGTGAAAATGTCCTTTAATAGTCAACTTCCATAAATAGGCCATCTGTTTTCCATTAGATCAATATGAATAAGTACTGAAATAAAGCCAGACTCTTTCATTTGTTAACAGGAACATCGTTTTCTATCCCTAGAATTAGTCAGTTCACCTTCAAAAACTCAGAGCCACATTTATGTGGCATATTCCCTTTCCTGAAACACCTGTATTGTGCAGTGTATCCATATATTACTGCACTGTAAACAGCTCCATTCTAAACTGATGCAAACCCCAATGTAATTGTGTGCATGCAAGTAGAGAAGAGAGCAGCACCAGCTGAGATGTCCAATACTTGGTGAAAAAAAAAATTAAAAAAAAAAAATAAAAGAAAAGGAAAGAAAAGAAACAAAAGGAAAAAAAAGAACATTCTGAATTACACAATCTCACTTATTTCAATTGCTCACCTCCAAGATTTTCTCGCAGCTCCTAAAAGTCTTTTTATTGTTTGGATGAGTAGGAATTGATAAGACATTTGTCTTTTCTTCCATGTGTTTCATTTCCATGTGTTTCATAAGATGACACAATTTTGAAGAGACACCAGTCCCGTTCCAGTTCAGATCTTGCAGTCAGAGTTGGGTAGGTCTGCTTCGACTGCACCGAGATGGCTGTTACCACATGCTGCCACAGATTTTCAGTATTATTCCTCCTTGCTTCAGTCCAGAGAATCTGTAGTATTGTCTCCATGAAGAACATTCTGAATAAATCTATTGATAGTATCAAGCATCTCTTTGCATCCTGAAAACACAGGCAGTTTTAAGGACAATAGCTGTAAAAACATCTTAATAATATAAAAGACATAATCCATTTTATACTTTGTTAAGTCTCTACCTGAAGTACTTTTTAAAAGCTTTCTCTTTTGTTAATTGGTACAGGAACTTAACAGGTGTTCTTTTCATTGTAGTGGTGCTTTTTTGCCTGCATAT
Organism: Pampusana beccarii; assembly: GCA_013399365.1. Taxonomy (NCBI): domain Eukaryota; kingdom Metazoa; phylum Chordata; class Aves; order Columbiformes; family Columbidae; genus Pampusana; species Pampusana beccarii. The sequence goes on from VWYH01004918.1 coordinate 130,673, forward strand.
ATTATACAATTAATTTGTGCTCACATGAAAAGAAAATTCTAAGTCAAACTGATGCAATAGTTTCCATGATTATTGAGGAACTAATTAGATAAAGGGTGCATGTCACCCACCCTTTTCATTCTTCTGTGATTGTTCTCATAAAATAAAACCATTATCCTAATCAAGTCAGGGGGTTATGATTAGTTTTTCTTTATTTCCTTAATGTTATCTCTTTAAGAAACTCAAAAGGTTCACTTAACAATTATTTTCTGTAAAAACTGAATCCCTGTGAGACAGGTAGAGGAACATGTATATATTTCTCATATATGTGTATGTGTGTATATAGATATATGTGTATACGGATATATATAAGGCCACGAAGTGTAAGTAACTACAAATGGTAGGATTGAAAACAGAAAAGAGGATATGTGGGTGATAAGAAATGAAGGAGTAAATACAAATGTCTCCTCGTTCTTAGTGAAGAGATATTCATGAGTACTGCCCTTTTTCCATGAATGAGCAGAATCCTCATGAAGTAATGCAAAAAGTAACTAATTTTGTCCTTTGTTGTAGACACAAGCCACCAATACATTGCCTGATATCCTTTTCCACTGGCCAAGCTGCAAAGGCTTCGTCTGATTCATTCTGTGGTAACTTTCCAGACTGGCATCTGCCTCTATCACAATGGCGGCTGATTATTGTCACTCCCAGCTCTCCAGCTTGCAGCTTGCTCCGAGTACTGGGACGTGATTGTTAAGTGGTTTAGGCATATCTGATGCTAATGCTTGCATCCTTTGCTCTTACTACTATTTGTCTGGAGACTGAGATGTGTTAATGTAAAATCAAAACCCACACTGTAGCACTCTGTTAAACCTGTGTGGTGCAGAATAAGGAAGTGTTTGTCTTTCCTTCCATCTCTAGAGCAGATAAGATCTGCTTTTTCTGATTTGCCTCCCCTCCCCACTCTGGCTTCCTTCTCAAATCCTTTTGGATGAGGCATCCCTTAGATATAGCACGCAGGTTTAAACGTTGTCTGGAAGCAGCTGAAGTCATTGTTATACACTCCTTCCAATTTGTATTTCAATATGGAACTGATAAACTTCATGGGGCAACTCTTCAGCTGATATGTCATCATAGCATCTTTAGCTTCAACAAACCTTTTTAATTTTATGGTAGAGAGGATGACTCTTCTGCTGTTTACCGTATTTAGTACTGCTATTCAGCAACTCAAGTACTGCTTTTGAAGCTCTGATTGAAATTACTGCTCATTACAGACTCTGCTATTTTTTTAAATACAATCATCCACATAAAATGCACAAACATTTTATCTCTTCCAATATTATTGCATTTTAAGTTTTTTCTCCTCTAAGATTCCGTATGACTTCATTAATTTCATTCCACATTTTAGCTATTTGCTTGGCCAGTTCTCTTAGCTGTTCTATATATCACAGCGCAGTATTCTCCATTTTTTTCAGGAAACTTTGCCTCTTTTCATTCTGTCATTTTTAACCTTAGGAAGATCAATTCAGAAATATTGAATTATATCTATCTATTTTTAAGATAAAACTGATATTTTCTCTAGATTGCTGTCATTTAGTGTGAGAACTGTCTCTGCTAACTTTGCCAACCAAAGTTTAGATGTCTAGTCTAATTAAGTCATCCAACTCCCTCTGTCACCAATGGAAGGAGATAAATTGAAAGTTGACATAAATCACCTTTCAGGGCCATCCACCCCTCTCTATTGATTATGTAGGACAAAGAGATCTAGGCAAAGGCATCATTTTAAAAACCACGAAGGGAACGGAGTATTAATAAAAGTCTCCACTGTTGCCCAGCAGCACACTGGTCAGTGTATTTAATCAGGACGGTTTTGTTCTCACCTTTCCAAAACCACTCAGCTAAAGTACTCCATTTTGCACTGAAGACAATATAAATTGGCGGAGGTGGTACATACTGCCTCATTCAAAAGCCTAATCACTCAGTCACTGAGTCATCCTCATTTTTGTTAGCTCAGCCATAGAGAGTACTTAAATGTGGCAAGCAAAATAGAAGAGCTTGTCCTGAGTAGATTCTGACCCTTATCACTGTGCTCCTTCAGCTCCAGCTGCCTCAAGGAGGAACTGATGACAAATCTGAGTTATTTGTCACAACTGCTGCATCTACTGTGACAAGAGAAGAACCCAGTATGACATTTTGTGAATCAGGCATTTTTCTAAACCGAGGCCACATAGCTAATTCCCACTTGAAGGACAGGTGAAAGAGTCAATCCTCTTCAGTCACCATGGTGTAACTGACCACCCGAAGATCATCCATTACACCAGATTTTTCACTCACTCACTCACTCACTCACTCACTCACTCACTCACTCACTCACTCACTCAAAAAGAAAAGACAGCAGCTCCTCAGGAATTCAAACCCTGAAGTGAGCACTGGTGTCACCTCAGCCTTGTGCCCGAAGGGAAGCTCCCCAAAGCAAAGCCTTGTCCCTGTGGCTGCTGAGGCTGACTGGTTCAGATTTTGGGAGCCAGAAGTCCATTGAATTGACACACAAACTTTTAACTTCATCAGACTTAGTGACTTAAACATTGCATTCTGCATGGAACAAGAAGCAAGCTTGTACAACTTTGGCCAAATTACATTATTTTTATTTTAAAGTACGTTTCACAGTACATGAAAAACAGAAGCCAAATTCCTCTGATTTTTAATGTTTCCTTCTTAGCAAGATTTCCAGCACTGCATGCAACTAGACCTACAAACAAAATTGAAGTTGAGTCTCCATAAAAAATAAACATTAAATGTGATTGAATTCTTAAGAAGACTAATTCAGTGGCTGCTTGCAAAGTCAACCCATTGATTAGCAACATCATTTTTCTAATTTTAATTTTACATGCTTTCAGATTGCCATTACCTGCTGCAAAATACTTGTTCCAAAAGAGTGCAGATTCTGATAGACAGTAGAAACTCCGTGACACAATAGGCATTATAATTTTCATAAACTATTTTTTTCAAAGCAAACAAAATCTCCAATTTCTTTTTGACAACTGGAAAAATATCTGCACACAAAGGAACTTCAGAGCATACCAAGGTGTAGCCTCCCTTAATAAAAATTCAGCGCCATTACCATAAAATAGGCTCATAACTGTCAATTTCATTCATTACCTCTCTTTTCTAGAGCAATCTGCTTATCAAGTAGCAGGAAGAAAATGCAATTAAGTTTGTTAATTCTTGGAGAAGGCAAAAAGAATGCAGAAGGCCTCAGTAGAAATGGCAAAGCCTTACAACAGTTCCTGGCCTAGCTGTTTAACCTGTTACTTAATTCTGGCCATATATAATCTTAATTTTTTCTATGCATATTTAAATAATGTAATGTAATCTATTCGATACTTCTTACATCCTACAAAGATAAGTAGGGGAAATACAAAACCGGAAACTGTTAAACTCCTCAAATACAATTTGTCTGCTAATAATACCAGATGCCTCACATTTGTGTAACATCTCTGCTTAGAAAACCATCACACATTTAATCTCCTCTGGACATAGCTTTAGGACAAACAAAAAATTAAAGGTTCAATCTAGTTTTTATGTAATTCAGTAACGAAATCCTTGTACATATCAAGCAGAAGTCCCTAGTCCTGAAAGGACATTTATCCTACTTACCACGGGTCCTACTTACCTTGTCGTGGTATGACAGGAATTACTCCTGTCCCCAGGGTGAGCTGAATTTGCCATGACGAGATAGAAAGTTTGTATCAACTATGCAACAAACTCCATACAGTGCATTACAGGATCAAGGCTGCAGTATTTCATGGTGTAGGATAGATAGGCATTACTCTTTTTAAACACACAGCAGAAGCATTTCTGGCCTTAAGAATTTTTCATTCAGATGGAAGATAGAAAGTGAAAACAGCCCTGGTGCACTGAGGAAAAAAATTTGCTTTACTCTGCAATAAATTCTAGCTTTAGGCAGCAAATTATGAGATGACAGCTTTCCAAATCCCTGATGCAAAGACTCTTTTTCTACCAAAACATCTTTTAGATACTTCCTAGTCTTGCTTGCATCAAAGACACCTGAGAGGTTACTTCTTCAGCTCCCTACAATGTAGAATCTCTCCCACTTTCTGCTTTGTCCTCACTCACCTCTGTTCCAAGAAAGAGCAACACAAGCTGATGATAAAAAGAGAACGAAGGCAATTTGTGCCTATATCCCATTTCCTATCTAGCCTTGTTCTCATTCTTGTATTACTTAGCAATGCATCTGAAAACCACTTCAGCGGCATTCTGGGCAGGTACAGGAACAGCAAGAAGACTCAGAGGCCCTCAAGTTGGTCTTCAGCCAAATTTTTCTCAAGTCTCTTGAAAAATAATATCTTCAATTGTTTTACGCCTTCTGTGGCTGAAGAGATTAATACAGAACAAACACGAAGGAAAGAGTGCCACCTGCTGTGTCACCAGTAATATTCCCTCCAGTACTCAGGGAAAAGTCCAGAAGCTGAAATGCAAACAAGATGAATTGCTCAATCGTTAACAATAATTAGATCACAGAGGAAATTATCACTTGCAAATGTCATTATTGTGGAGATACTTTTTTATTAAGTTAAAGGGGTTTTTTTATTACATTTTCACTGAGATATTAGGCATGTCCCTGTTCTCTATCACACTGTAGTACACCCATATTTGTTATGTTACTTCCCTTATTTCGGCAGATGCTGAAACTAAACTCTGATCTGGCCTCTACATAGTGTGGCATAGAATATGTATGTCTCTGTGTTTTGATTTCTCTTTAACTTTCTGCTGTCACAAAGCCATTGTGCACACTTAGATATTTTTCTTCTACACTACTAGTTCTGTCTTCTTGACAGAAAATTGATTTTTCTCATCCTGATACATGAACCAGAATAAATCTCTTGCTGTATTGCTCAGGAGCTTACAACACCACCAACCACAGCTTTACAGCTTGTCATTAGAGACCGACATTAGAATAACCATGAGCAACCTGAAGCAGTTTCTTTATCATACAATTAAAAAAACCCTAGTTTTCTGTTGCTAACAAGTTACAGAAATAAATTCTTTGCTGCATTTACTGCACCTTGTCCAAAGAAGTAAAAATCCTTTTTGCTCTTTGGAAATAAGAAGAGGAGAAGAGGAGACTAAGAGGATATCTCATTGTGGTCTACAGCTTCCTCACAAGGAGAGGAGGGGCAGGCGCTGATCTATTCTCTTTAGTGACCAGTGACAGAACCCAAGGGAATGTCAGGAAGATGTGCCAGGGGAGGTTTAGGTTGGACATGAGGAAAAGGTTCTTCCCCCAGAGGGTGGTGAACACTGGAACAGGCTCCCCAGGGAGGTGTCACGGCCCCAAGCCTGACAGTGTTCAAGAAGAGACTGGACAGTGCCCTCAGACACATGGTGTGAACTGTGGGGTTGTCCTGTGCAGGGACAGGAGTTGGACTCAGTGATCCTTGTGGGTCCCTTCCAACTCAGGACGTTCTGTGATTCTATGATTCTAATAATATTCAAAATATATCCTGCTGTAAATGGCATCCAATCATGCTCAATTTGAGGAAAGATGAAAACCCATGTTTATTTCTGCATTCATGTCTTTTGAAGATACTTCAAAGTGCAAAACCTAAAAATGACTGCTTGCATGGTGAGTTTTTACCCTAAGTTTACAGAGATAAACGCTGTTCTGACCTCACCACACCATCATCATATGTCCACATCACGTATCTACAAACTAGATCTACTCTTTTACTGAGCTGTCTGTAGGAAACTATTCCACGCCTGAATTTGATTACTGTTGAGCTCTCTACCTCTATGAGTAGACACACATTTGCAAGACATACATGCGTTTGTGGTGCTCCACAATGACGCACAACTTGGACTACCTATGCTACAATGTGCAAGCCTACTGAGGGCTTTAACCCACTTAAACTCTCACAGCAAATCTATTTCTGTACAAAGAGAAACTTTTCAGTGTTGCTGCTTCTGACACTGCTGTCCTGGAAATGACTGTATGTGAAAGACTTTGTCTCTAATAATATCAAGTGGTGCATGTCATGATGTCAAACCTCTTACTTATTTTTCAAATGCAGACTTTATGTAGTGAGCCAGAACAATTATCATGGCCTCACATTCTGATGCAAAGGACATTTCATGTTGCTTCTGTAACTCACAGCTGACTTAAAATCCACTACAGGTAAAAAAAAATAAAGTGACAGGCTAAACAACACCAAAATTATTACTGTAACTTCCACCAGTCAAAGGCAACAAGGGAAAAGAAATATGTTTTTACTCTTACAGTGGCCTCTAGATTTTTGTAATTTAAACACAGACTAGAGAGCCAACCAGAGAAAAACTTCAAAGGATGAGTTGAAACCTCTCTTTCTACCCATAATGAGCTTTTATTTGACCAAGCCAAGGAATTATAACAAATTTCGTAAAGCAACTTATATTCCTCCCAATTATATGAAGGTAAGGGTGCTTTTCAGAAAAGTGAATAATGTGCCTTTTGTCATACATCCTTTCCCAAATCCATTGGCAATTAAGGTAAATTCTTAGATTTGTGGAATTTTCTGTAATGTTTTTAGAAGTATAATATTACAAACTAAATTGATTTGACTAACAAGCTTTATAATTAGTTTATTTTGTAAGTGATAGGATTGCTAGAACTTCATAAATTAAAAATTAATTGGTACTAAGGTTTAATATGACATAAACCGAAACTACAAAATTTAGATTGCCTTTATGTTAGTATGATTTGCCTTAGAGTAATGGGCTGATTTTAAGAAAATATTATTTCAAACTATTCTGTGTACTTTTCTATCTAGCCAACAGTGGCCTCCTTAGAAAACGTTAACATACAATATAAATAAGCTGGTCTTACATAATTTCTTACTTTTCTCCTCTTTGAAGTGTCAAATTTTAGTTCATTTCATAAAATTTATCTCTTCTTGAGCATAAATCTCTTTCTTCATTCTTCACAATCCCAAGCCCATAGTTGATCTCTATTAATCATTATTTTGGTTCTGTATGAAATTATTTAGGGTATCTAAAGCAATCAAGAAGAAAACAATGTTGATTCACTCAATAGGGGCAGTTTCAGAGCTATTTTTCTTGCTTTTAATCATTAAATATGGAGGTTTCTTTGCTATAATATTGCTTCCTATGCCTAGTTTTATCTACCTTGCATAATTATTCCACTGATATACATTAGTATGGTGTAACAGCTTCTGTTTAGTGACTGCAAGCTAGAAGACACTTTGGTGAGATCAATCTGATTCTACGGTCTGAAAATGGTCACAGAGAATGGAGTAGGGATCCAAAAAGCATATAACAATATTTTTTCTGTATTTTTTTTGGACCGAGAAACATTGTGAGATGAATTTAGACATGGCTTCCTAATGAAAAAAAAAAGGGAGAAAAATATAAGGCAGTATATTGGTCCTTCACTTGATGCAAGTACCTAGGGAAGCGTGAAATTCTACAGGCAACCACAGTTCTCATGGCTGTGCCCAGGTGAAAGCTGACTGGTCTCAGAGGAGCTCCACTCCAAGTATGTAGTTGAAGTTTCATAACCATTGAATGCAGTTTAGACACATTTACAAGTACACACTCAAAAAAATATTCACCATATTTTGCACTAGTATCTAAAAGACTTTTTGAATTATAAAAATAACCCAGCCTAGTAAGTTAATGTTGCATATTAAGAAGTTTATTATGTTAGAAGGTAGCACTATTTATAGGTATTCTCCTAGATATCAAAGCAATATAAAATACTAATTGCATTTACTCTTCTATGTTGTCAATTATTTTAATATGTTTAATCCCGAAAACATTTACTATAATATCCAGTCCTGTAAATGGATGGTGAAGTCCATTTTCTTCCTGTAAAGACTATCCAAATAGGATTTCACTTTCTTTAGAGAACCAGTACAAATCTTACGAAAATTCCCTTGTTTTTCTTTACCCCAGATATCAATGGGATTTTATTTTGAGTTATTTATACATTGTTAAATTTTTCTAGTATAACACAAAGCCAAAATTGCACATACAACTGATATTGCGTATCCATATATGCAGAATTACCATGTATTTGTTGATTCAGAGTTCTGCTGAAGATTTTGTTGCCCAAAATATTTCCTACACAGTTTAAGTTTCAGACAACCAAGAACTGCACTGCTGCATAACTGACACATGAATGATCCCAGTGAGGTGTACTTTCATAAATTAAGACAGCAAATCAGGTCCTGTTTCAAACTTTAATGCCTAAAACAATGAAAAGCTGCTTTAACATTATTCAGCAGCATTTCTAAAAATCAGACCTTGTCTTTGTAAGCATTCATAGTTGAATTTTTTTAAATTTTCTTTCAGTCCTCTAAGATATTCTAATTTGAATGCTTGAATGTTTTGTTTTGTTTTTCCTTTTCTTACTATGAAGATAATCTCTGTGCATTAGTGCTAGTGAAGCAACTCTGAAGCTCTAAAGTTTTAAAAAGATAATCTGCATATGTATTTTATAACTATTGTGTCTGTAGAAACACCAACACACTGTGCTCTGAAAGTTCACTTAATTTGAAAGGATGATTTGTACAAGTGAATTTCAAGTTTTAAAGACACAAGTACCCACTAACTTTACAATGAGGATGTTGAAACAGGTTGCCCAGAGAGGTGGTAGATGCCCCACCCCTGGAGACATTCCAGGCCAGGCTGGACGGGGCTCTGAGCAACCTGATCTAGTTGCAGATGTTCCTGCTCGTTGCAGGAGGGTTGGACTAGATGACCTTTGAAGGTCCTTCCAAACCAAACTATTCTCTGATTCTATGATAACTTAGTTCCTTCTCAGAAGCTAGAAATGCTGTACTTTCCACCTTCTTCAGATGAAGGTGTGCGCCCAGTCTCACACAGAGAATTCACAGGCTGCTCTGACACACAGATTCACCAGCACAAGATTTACTTCACCTGCCTTTAGATATACGTGTGTCTGCATGTGTGCTACGTACTGTAATCTCCCTGTATTGTTAATGGAAACAATCAAGACTTTAGGACAGGGGTCCTAAAGGACGCCTTCTAAAGTGGATGACTGAAACGGGTCAGAAAAACCACGGCCTAAAAAAGCCCGTTTCTTCTCTCTGGTGGGTGACTGCTTCAGGTGTAGGTATCTACTGTTTAGGTGTCTATATTTGATCAGACTAATCCTACCTGTAACGGCAAGTAGTGTTTGACCTTTAGGTATTGTGCCTTCTGGTGCACCGCGTAATTGCAAGGGACACTGCTGCAGCCTCATTTTAATACGGCAATAAGACTATTCTTAATTACTGTGGGTGCTAAGTGTCTTTACTGAGGAAGAGAACAGGCTAGGAGACAGTGGAGAAGAGAAGCAGTGATGTAAAAAGTTTAGAGGGACTGGAGAAGTATGCACCTTATCTGGGCATAAAGTCAAACAGCAATAAAGATTAATTTAATCCCTTGTTTTAGCTGATGTACATCCAGATGAGACCTTGAAGGCTAAAAGGCAGGACATGCCCTTTCTGAACTGATCTGTAAAGCCAGTACTGTCTTCCCAGGCATATATCTCTTACAGGTCCTCTTCAGCCACAACACATCAGATGTCACTCAGACTGGATCCTTCTAGACGTGAAAGAGAAAGAAGTCTTGGCAGTGTGTTCTCAGTGAAGTCTCTTTAATCTGAAATCACCCAAATCTAATGCCCTTGAGGGCACGCTGCAAGAAATATTTTTTTCAGAGAGCTGCTGAAGCGGCAAACTTGAGCCAGGGGTGAGGCATAGTGAAAATGGAAAAACTTTTGTCCTCATTATTTATCTGTTAAATGGTGATTGAATATTAGGAGGTGTTGTAGATTGCTGTTAGTTTCAACACACTGATTGGTTCGTTTTTTTAAATAAAAAAAAATTATCAAGAACATCTAATCTGTAAAATGGAAGTATTTTGTCACTTTACAATTTAAAAGCAGGGATAAATACGGACACTCCCAGCAGACTATAGCTGAAGTGTTAGTACAGAAAAAACAAATTATATGCCTCCATCATGACAAAAATGTGTAACCAGCATATTACACACCCTAAAATAGTAAGCTAACAGATATTTTTACTTCCATTTCATTTTCTGTAGTCAACCTATCTTTTCATCCTGCGAATACTTACATGGATATTTAACCACTTGAAGACTTTCCTAAGTCTAAATCTATCTTTATTTTACTAAACTGAGAAACTTTCCCAAATTTCCTTGTAGAAGTATACAGTTCAGCCTTCGTCAAATTCCGTATCTGGAAAGGAGGGCAGTAATATGAGCACAATCATGTCCACACATGAACACACACACCCCTGCACACACCCATGCACAGATGCACAGAGGGGCTTCCATGGGAAGAAAGCTGGCGTGGTCACTGCTCAGTCTTCTCATCTGTGGTGGACTCAAGGGCACCAGCAGCTGAAGGTGGACTCAGCCTGAAACTCTTTGCCTGACTAGAGTTAATCACACACATTTTCAGTGTGAACTGCAGTGAACTGGAGGTTTAGTTTGTGAACACTAGGCTGTTAAAATCTGTAGAGGCATTAATATCTTTTTCCACTTCTACCCTTAGGCAAATTTTACATGGGGATCACAGTTTTCTTTCAATTGGTAGAGTTAGTGCCTAACATACTGTGAGCTACTGTAAGTAAATAGTAACGCAACTTTCAACGACAGACACCTAAAAAGCTTTTATTTTAAAAATTCACTTTTACCTTACCCTAAAGGTCTTCCCAGAGGGCTTTGAAAAAGGACTTTTGTGAAGACAAAAATTAAACAAGTTAGACAGAGGAGTTATAATGACAGCATATTACATGCTTAAGAGGTTGCTGCCTAAAAAGAAACGTGTATCTGTAGATAGGTCTATTCACGGTTCTCTGTTTCACCCTGTTAATATGTTTGGAAACTATTCACTTTTTGAAAAAGTGAATTTGTACGGTCAAAATGCTATTTTAAGTACTCTGTCATTCTAATTAGCTATTATTTCTTCTAAAGGAACGTTCATTCAAGTAGAACTTCTTGTTACCATGATTCTGTCGTGACTCCACATTCCCACCAGCATACTGAACTAAGAGTCCTCGGGCTGAGGTATCTACATGCTGACTCCTGTAGGCCTGCAGATTGCATGTTGCATTAAACTTCATGTGGTTTTACTGGTCTGTCCATATGCAAGGGGCTGGAAGAAGGCAAAAAGAGAGAAGCAGACAGAACAGAAACAAATAGAAAACATTTAAACAATAATAAATTTATATTAGAAGTCAGTAAAAAAAAATATAAATGCCTCCAAATGGTAGAATTTGACTCTGAATAATGGAAAGTGAAGTGGAAAGTGTGGGAGGGTGTTTGTTTTGTTGCTGAGATTGTTTGTTGTTAAGATTTTTTTATTGCTTGTTTGCTGCTAAGATTTTATCTGGAGGTTCACTTGAACCCGTTTCTACCAATACATCACTGTAAGGTGGAGAGAGATTAATTCAGAAACTGCAAGAATAATCAAATTAACTGCTTCCAAATAACGTATTAATGGGGTCAAAAGAAATTTTTTAATTTTAATATTGGAAAATGATATGTCCTGGGGCAGACATCTGGCATGGGGCATATCAGCCTGAAAAGTTTAAATATGGCAATTAAAAGGAATTTGAAACAAGGTCTCAAAGAGAAAAGTTTTGGTCAACCTTAGCTAAAAACATTTAGTGGAACTAAAATAATAAGAATCTGTAAAACTAAAATCTGTATAGCATTTAGTCAAATAGACCTGTATGGTTTTTCAAGGCCTATTCATGTACACACAATTAGAGTCCTTGGTTAGAAAACTAACTTTGAAAAAAATCTTTAGGCGAAAGACTTAAAAAGCAGAAACACAACAGTGAAAGCTGTCACTTTTTAAAGCACAGCATATTTGCTCCTTTTAAATTTATTTGCAGAGTTCAAAAGACAATCATTGACTAATTATCTGCCAAATGCAGGACTATTGTTGGAATTGTAAGCATCTTTGCTTGGTTGAAAAACACTGTTGTTTCCTTAATGGCTTCTCTAAACTTCATTATTTTGTGCCATTTTGTAATACACTGTATAAAAGCTCCTGCATACAATAAGAAAAAATAATTTTTCATTTATCTTAGGAGTAAAAAGCATTTTAAACTTTAACACAGAAATGCTGTGGGCTGGTTTTCAGCAAAGGTAATTTCTCTCTGAATTTGTAGTAATTAAAAAAAAAAAAAAGTAAGGATTTGGAACCTTTCTTGCACATAATTTTCAAAGTAATATGAATCCTTTCATTGAGCTGTTTCCAAAATCTCTTCATTGGGACACAGAGATACCTTCTGGGCATTTAAGTCACATGTCTATGAACACTTCACCTGGCAAGGAGTATTACAATTAGCGTGAATTCACCTCATGAATGATATGGTTGTTTTTAAAATCTTCATGAAAATCAACAGCCAGATTTATAAAGTGAAAGAGTTTGCAGTTACGAGCATTCATCAATTCCCCCATGTCTCCACCTGTCATCTATATAGTTCTGCTTCTTCTAGATATTGTCTGAAATAGTAGCTACTTTAAACAACACATTACACCTTTAATCCATACTAATTTCATGTTTTTTAGAAAAATATGAAGCTACTGAACAGCTGATACTTCTTTTGATTTCCAGTTCTTGTAGGCTAGAAATAATGCCTGTGTTTCTGAGAGCCAGAAGACTTGTTTCAAATGCCACAGATAATCTGTCAATTTTTGATAGACAGCTCTGTCACAGAAGCTGGTTACTTCCAGTATACAGGGTAATCTTCACACAAAACATTAAGACAATCTTCAAAGACAGACTAAAAATTCCCAGCAGCACTATCAAAGAATCGTAGAATCGTTTTGCTTAGAAAAGACCATCAAGTCAAATCATTAGCCTAACACTGTCAAATCCACCTGTAAACCATGTCCTTAAGAACCTCATCTATGTATCTTTTAAACACCTTCAGGGATGGTGACTCAACCACTTCCCTGGGCAGAGTGTGCCAATGCCTGACAACCCTTTCAGTGAAGAAGTTTTTCCTAATATCCAGTCTAAACCTCCCTGGCACAATCTGTGGCCATTTCCTCTTGTCCTATCACTTGCTACTGGGAAGAAGAGACCAACACCCTTCATGCTACAACCTCCTTTCAGGTAGTTGTAGAGAGCAATAAGGTCTCCCCTCAGCCTCCTTTTCTCCAGGCTAAACAGCCCCAGTTCCCTCAGCTGCTCCTCATCAGACTTGTGCTCCAGACCCCTCACCAACTTCATTGCCCTTCTCTGAACTCTCTCCACTACCTCAATGTCTTTCTTGTAGTGAGGAGACTAAAAACTGAACACAGGATTCAAGGTACAGGTTCACCAGTGCCAAACACAGGGGGATGATCACTTTCCTAGTCCTGCTGGCCACACTATTCCTGATTCAAGCCAGGATGCTGTTGGTCTTCTTGACCACCTGGGCACACTGCTGACTTGTGTTCAGCCAGGTGTCGACCAGCACTCCCAGGTCCTTTTCTGCCAGGCAGATTTCCAGACACTCTTCCCCAAGCCTGTAGCGCTGCCTGGGGTTGTTGTGACCCAAGTGCAGGACCTGGCACTCGACTTTGTTGAACCTCATACAATTGGCCTCAACGCATCAATCCATCTGGTCCAGATCCCTCTGTATGGCTTTCCTACCCTCAAACAGATCAAAACTCCCACCCAGCTTGGCATTGTCTGCAATCTTACTGAGAGTGCACTCATCCCCTTATCCAGATCATTGATAAAGAGATTAAGAGACATGGCCCCAGCACTGATCCCTGGGGAGCACCACTCGTGGCTGGCCACCAACTGGATTTAACTCTATTCAGAACAATTCTTTGGGCTTGGCCCTACAGCCAGTTCTTTACCCAGCAAAGAGTATGCCAGCCCAAGTCATGAGCTGCCAACTTTGTGCTGGTTTGATTGAAAATGAGTTAATTTTCTTTGTGCAGTTAGAAACCTGTCTTTTTCATAGCTAGCATGCTCATTATTTGGACTGAGTTTGAAAATAAGTAGATAATGCCCCAGCACAGTGTTAATGTTTTTAATTGCTCTGGTCTGAGAGCCAAGGGCATTCTGAATGCCCTGCTTACAGGTGTCAAAGAAGAGGAGGCAGAGATGGGGCAGAGCTTGACTGACATCCAGATTGATCTATAAGAGTATTCCATCCCACTGGCGTCATGCCTTGGATTTAAGAGTGGGGCTTTCTGGTTTCTCGCCCCTTTTTGTGCTACCTCTTGATCTTGCTAACGAGCCAGGGGAGTTCGGTCAGGACATTTAGCCCAGCCTTTTGCCATCCTTCAGAGGCCTCTGGGCTTTTCTGCCTTTTTCCTCTCTTTTTTCTCTCTCTGGGATCAACTGTTCAGACCAGGTGTGGCTTGTTGGGACTGGCTGCTCGGTGTGGACGGAGTTCGTGAGAAATTGCCTTGAGTATCTTTTATTTCTATTTTATATATATCTATTTACTAGTAGTGTATTAGTATTTTGTTATTTTATTAAACTTTGTTTACCTCAATCCAAGTTTCTCCCTTCCCTTTTCTCTCCCCTGTTGGGGGAGTGAGGTGGAGGAAGGTGTGAGCGAGCAGCTATCACGGTTGTATTGCTAGCTCGGGTTAAACCACGACACAGCTTCTCCAAGAGAATACTGTGCGAAATGGTGTCAAAGGCTTTACTAAAGTCTAAGAAGGCAACATCCACAGCGTTTCCCTCATCCACTGAGCAGGTCATCTCATAGCAGATCAGGCAGGACCTGCCTCTCATAAACCTGTGCTGGCTAGGCCTGATTGCCTGGTTGTCTTGTATGTGCTTTGTGTTTTAAACTGTGTAAAAAAAAAAAAAAAAGAAAAANGGGTTCTCTTGTTGGCCTTTGTGTCTCACTGGTTTTCATCTTCCACATCCTGCAGCGCTTCTTTATTCTGTTCTTCACCATCACCCTGCATGTCTGAAGTCCTGTGCTAAGTGCTGAAGTACGTGCTATGTGATGGCACTCAAGATGGTCTGCTCCGTGATCTTCCTTGGCACCGAGGCCAAACTGACAGGCCTGTAATTCCCCAGATTCTCCTTCCATCTCTTCTTGTAGATGGGCGCCACATTTGCTAAACTCCAGCCAACCAGGACCTCTCCTGTTAGCCAGAGCTACTGATAAATAGTCAAAAGTGGCTTAGTGAGCACATCCTCCAGCTCCTTCAGAACCCTTGGGTGTATCCTATCTGGCCCCATAGTCTTGTGCATGTCTAAGTGATGTAGCAGTTCATTAACCATTTCCTCTTGGATTACTGGGGCTTCATTCTGCTTGCTATCCCTGTCTTCTGGCTCAGGGGGCTGTGTATCTGAAGCACAAATGGTCTTAATATTAAAGGCTGAGGCAGAGAAGGCATTAAGTACTTCAGCCTTTTCCTCATTCTCTCTCACTATATTTTGCCCCACATCCACTAAATGATGAAGAGCACTACTAAAATAATTACTGACTTGTCCACCTGTCAGGTGTCTAGGCAAAAATCAGTACTGTTTTTGTTTTGTTTTGTTTTGTTTTGTTTTGTTTTTTACACTGGAATAAGAAGAAAGGCTACAAAAAAAAAATAATATTTGTTTATTTGATTTGGTTTTACCAGGCAGATATTTACATTATGAAATAATAACCTAAATGTAACTCACAAATCCTCAGCACTTTTGTTCAGCTGGTATTAAGGCTCTTGAATTGGAGGAAATATGATGACTGCTTTTCCCAAGTTAAAAAGGGGAAACATCAACAGAAAAAGCTATTTACTGGGGCTATAGGAAGCCAGCACACTATGCTGTGTAGGAAATGAATTTTAATTTTCACAAAATTGCTTAGTAGGTTGGTTTCCTCAGCCAAGTAATTCTCCTGGTTAATGGTTTTTCAGGGGATTTTACCATTACAGATATACTGGAATTCATGTTCTGCAATAAAAAATACTCTTTTTTTTTTAATTCAAGACCTGGTTAAAGCAATTTTGGTACAGGTGTAACAATTGCAGTATTTTCTCACTGATTAAGGTGTTAGCTGGATCCCTTAAGATTTAAAATGGATCCAAAATATTCAAGAGATGATTCCACAAGAAAAGCCATTAGGCATTTTCCATCTTAATCCATTGATATTTAAATATTTCATGGCAGCCTCCACATCTCTTAGAAGCATGCTATATTTTTAAGGTGCTGTTAAATCATCTGTGAAACATCCTCATGGAAGGCTTTACAGAATCTTAACTACTGAAAACTAGGAAATAATTTTTGTGCCAAACTTTCATCTTTAGATGAATGTAAAAGCAAAGGACTGATTAATTATTTTTAGACATCAAGATATCTGAAAAGCTTTCATGGTAGCATCTGGATTTTTGAATGCTAATTTCCTAAAGCTTTCTTAATACCTTAAAGCATGGGGGAAATTTTCTCTCTCCCAGGGATACAATTCTATAATCACAGTGTGTGCTTTTACTTCCATCTTCAAATGCTCCTCTGGGTTTAAATTCAGACTTCATCTCACCCTAAAGTAGATATGTAATGTGGGCCAGGTAAAAGTTAAATTTGCCTAAGGTGATTAGTTCAGATGTGGACTTCTATGTTACAGGCATTTAAAGTTAAATGAGACAAATACTTCTCTGAAATAGGGTTTCTAGTTTCTCAGACCCTATTAAGTGGAAACGATTTTCCCTGTAATTAGCTGCTCTATAAATAATTACAGAATTCATTCTTCTGTCCATGACAGTACAACAGAATACATATATAAATACCATGTGCATAACACCTTATGTTGGTTTTCCACAGTAAAATTAAAGCATCCAAGATGTTTCCATTTTATGTGTTAAATTAGGGCACTGCATATTTTTTTTTTCCTTTCAGCTGTACTTTGCTGACAGTGATGTCAATACTGTTTTGGAATATAAGGTTTCTTTAAGCAAGTGATGATACCTGCATTTCATAAGAATTCTACTTGTATACGAATCTGTTCCAGGAAAATACCCTCTAAAACCAGCATGAACTGGCAAAACGTTTCTTAGTTTGCTAAAACATTTAATATACCTTCATTTTTCCCAGGTCCTTCTCTCTTCCCATGCATTTTTGATTAAATGTAAACCATTCAGTAATTATAAGTGGCTTTGATGTCAGGTGTTCTCAATTCATACATTTCTTCATAAATTTGCTGATCTGGGCACATTTGAGATATTAATGCCTCTTTTCTTTCCAAGTACATGAAATGAGTGGCCCTTTTTCCTACCAGTTTAATATTGTTTCTTCAAAAGAATGAGCTTAGCTTTCTCAATATTATTATGTTTTGAATACTATCCACCTTTATAACGTTTTTTCCTCATATGCTGTCATTTTCACTTTTGAAAAGTCTCAAACAATATTTCACTGTTTTCTCATTTCAGTAACAGAGTAAAATTTCAGTCAATCTGTTTGCATGAATTATTGCTCACCAAGGGAACAAAAAATCAGTCACTTACTAACTCCTGAAATCACTGAGGTTATATAATACAATTTTATTTTAACTAAGAGATGTAGAGTGTTTCAAGACACAGATGCCCTACCAAAAACGCCTCTAAATTTTTGCAAGGTTTTGTAATTTCCCCAGTGGTTATTACAATAACCTTGTTTGACTTTAGGTAATGCCCTTCAAATCAAGTTTCAATTTCTCTGCCAGTACCACAGCAATAACAACTGCTTCCTTCTCCTGGAAGGAGTTCTAGGAGCAACATTACAAGTCAGTCAAGAAACAATAACCAACAGCTAGAAATTATTATCAAAAGTAATTGTTGTCCTCCACACAAACTGATGTAAAAACTCAAAATGTGTTTTTTTTTTCACCGCTAAAATATTTTTTTGGAAGTCTTAATTTGGAAATTTCAAAATGTTTTGTTCTAGCTTGGCAAGAAGTTTTCTTCCCTGGAACTGCTATAGCATCTCTTAGTAACTGTTATTCCTAATGATGCCCCTTTTAGGACAGTTTCACTGGCCAGGATTGTATTCTCTGGACACGGTAGTTCAGGTTGAAGTTCCTCAGATATATCTATAGAGAAATGCCTCCAGCTGCTCAGCAGGGGCAAAGGTGAACAGCTCCTTCATTTCCTTCACCAAAACTACAAGGTCTACCAGTCAATACTGCTCACTAAGACAGAGCCTGAAATGAAGGATTCCATTCATTACTTCCTTCAATGTGAACTGAAAAAAAGCTGTTCAGGAAATTGTATTTCTATAACTCTGTCCTCAATTCCTTTGGCACTTTTGAGTCTAAGTCAATAGAAGAGCTACCAAAAGCCCACAACAAAAATTGTTATTAGAATTCTCTGACTCAATTCCCAATTTACATAGTTCTAGCTCAGACAACGTTTAAAATGCTAGGTACTTTGAGAGAATTAAGTGGAGGAGTATCCTCTTGGTGATCCCTGGTGTTTTAGTTGTAAGTGAATAATTAGATACCTATTACAGTTGTATTTTGCCCAGAATGACAGAGGTTTGACTTATAAAGAGCTTTTCTACAGAAAGTCTCTTCCCTAAGTGATGCTCAGACAAGACTTTGTGTATCCAAAATGACACAGCTAAAATGACAGTCATACACCCTAATTTGGGGCATTGAACTTAGATGCCTAAGGACACCAACTCATCTGCTGCATTTAGAGTATTTTAAAAGCTATCCATCTAAATCAGCCATTATATCGGGGGTGAGGAGGAGATTCTGAAGTGATGCATCTAGAATTATCTTAAAAACTTATCATAAGGAGGGGTGTAACTAACCTAGTCTGAGGCCAACTGGATTGTACCTAAAATTACGTACTTATCTGCCCTAGTTCAGGCATTCTGAGTCATCCTCTGAATCACCCTGTTCTTCAACATTTCACATATACAGTGCATAAAGAAAAAAGCCTTAAAATCAAATGTTCAACTTTTAAATACTTGAAGTCATGGCAAATATATCCACATCTGAGTAATCTCATGTAGGTGGCATCGAGTTATTTTCCCATAGAAGCCATGACTTTGATGATATCACCAAGCAAGCATGTGACTCTGGGAACAGAGGAAATGAGATGTTTCGTGACGTCTATTTGAGGTCCATGATAAATTTGCACCTTCCAGGCAAAGGACATCTGAGAGGATGATTCAGCCTGACAGTGGTACCTGTGTCTCCAGGGCTGCATTGAAAAGGAACAATCCACAGAAAACAGACAGGACCAGCTGTGTGGATTCACTGTAACTGCTCAACATGGTCCTGTAGGCACTGACATTAACACTGTTTTTGTAAGCTCATTGGTGGATGACATAACTGCAGGTTTTTAATTTTTTCAGTATTTCTGGCTCCATTTCATCATTTCATGAAGCATGAATTTTGGCCATTGTTCACATCCACAACAAAGGAGCAATAAACCTCAATCAAAAATTTTATCACTCGTGGAAATGTAGAATCAATTAGGTTGAAAAAGACCTTTAAGAACATCAAGTCCAATTGCTAACCTAGCACAAAAAAGTCCATCACTAAACCATGTCCCTCAGTACCACATCTACATGTCTTTCGAATACCTCCAAGAATGGTGACTCAACCACTTTCCTGGGCAGCTTGTTCCAACGCCTGACAACCCTTTCAGTGAATTTTTCCTAATATCCAATCTGAACCTCTCCTGGCACAAATTTATGCCATTTCCTCTCATCCTATCACTTGTTACTGGAAAAAAGAGACCAACACCCTCCATGCTACAACCTCCTTTCAGGCAGTTGCAGAGAGCTACAAGGTCTCCCCTCAGCCTCCTTTTCTCCAGGCTGAANATGTCAACCAACACGCTCAGGCCCTTTTCTGCCAGGCAGCTTTCCAGACTCTCTTCTCCGAGCCTGTAGCACTGCCTGGGGTTGTTGTGACCCAAGTTCAGGACCTGGAACTTGGCCTTGTTGAACCTCATACAATTGGCCTGTAGCAGTGAGTCAATTAAAAGAGAAGATCAATTTGTAAGTTAAATACCTATAGAAGTGTAATTCCATGGTTGTATTAAGCATAATTGTTATTAACAAGTTAGATCTTTTATAATAAATGTCATGTAGTTAATTACAAACAGAAATCATAGAACTTGGAATGCTAATATTAGATTGACAACCGCATTAAGTTCAGCATATCTTTCACTTACATGGGTGCACAGTCTTCTCAGGGGCAAAAGTATATATAGTCCTTTGTTATTTCCCATAATATCAGTTGGAGGAAAACATTTTTAAAAATATTCTTATGCACAGAAGATAACTATTTAAAGAGAAGAATGGCTCTGCACTCGTTAGGCATAAAAATAGATCTCACATAAGTATTTTTGAACATTGCCAAGTGACCACATATCTGTGTCTAGGACAGCATTGAAGTCCCACATTTTCTCAAAAAGAATGAGTAGAAAGCTGAGATGAGTTTCAGTGCTGTATCTTTCAGTTTCAGTTTAAACGTGTTTAGAAAATACTTCATGTTATGAACAACGAAGATGAAAGAAGTTATCGAGGTCTTTAAATACACTAGGCCTGTTTTTTGGGTTTTTGTTTTGGTTTGGGTTTTGTTTTTCCCAGGGAGACTAACATTCACTTCTGATTTATGATACACATTAAATTAGCTTGGTAGTGGTCTCCATTTATTCCCCTGTCTATATATGTCCAGATCCCAAAACCTCTAAGTAATTTTGTATGATTGGCAAGCTTTGCTCAGGAGAAACTCTGGACAGGGAAAGTGCATTGCAGGTCACTGCTGACCTGAACTAGCAGAACTTAATAGAGAAAGCTCATAATGTTTGCCTGTACTTAGCATGAGTCTAAGCAGAAACACAGGTGACCTAGCAGAAGCCCCTGAGTTCATAGTAGAACTTATTTACCATAATTCACTGTATTTTCCCTGTTTTTAAACTCTCTCAGCATTCTGGTTGATTTCAGCAATCTCATGCTAACCTAATAAGAACAAATTGCCTTAAGACGCGTTCATAAAAGCAGAATACTTCTGCTCTCTTAGGTTTTGCTACTTTTGATACTGACATAAAGTGTATTCTGCTATTCATAAAACAAATACAACAGATGTCACCTAGTGTTGTAGTGAGACGGTTTTGTTATTTTTATTCTTGAGTGTACCTATTGTACCCTTATTTTATCCATAGTTTTCCAAGGTTTGTTTCATTTTCTAGTACTGGGAAAGTATGCTTTGTGGTTTTGTGAGTTTTCTGTTGCAGGCTTATGGCAGAAATAACTTAGGCAAGAAGAGTTTTCTGTCTACTTTTCCTGATGCCTGCCACAGAGTCACCTCAGAAGTCAATTCAGACAGGCAATAAGCTCCAAACGGACTTTATTCTAACCAGAACTGTTTAGCAGAGAAACAATGAGAAATTGAAATCCAAAATTATTCAGCACTCAAACATCATAAAACACAGATTTGGATACCAGTTAGGAGTTCAGTCACTACACGGCCAATTCAAACTTAAGGGATCAGATCCCAGAACTCTAGAGTGATGATTCAAAATGCACATCTTCCCACTCATACTGGACTCTCGCAAGGGTAACAAGAAGATCATTTAGCAATAAGGCAAGGTGTCTCATTCCTCAAGCAACTTTCCTTAGATGGCCAGTCTAAATCTTTAACTGCACACCCACTTCTCTGAGGAAGACCAACTCAACAGGTAATTCTGGCAGCCTCCATTAATACCCTAGTTGAATCCGAGCTGTGGTCATTTATGGTAGTGGGCCAGAAAATTCCCTCAACCAAGGCATTGTATTGGTCAAGGGCCATGTCTTTCAACCAAGGGGCATCTGCACAACTGTAGTGGTCTGTTGGTCTAGCAGTTTCTTGTGTTTCTTTGGGAAAACTGGGTGTGCCAAAACACCTGGAACATTTTCAAGGTTTCTCTTGACTTAAATTCGCAAGTCCAACTAAGTTTAAATATTAATTATTCACTAATTTCTAAAGTTCAAGCAGTCTTTGTGGATGGCATTCTTTATTAACTGAACAACCCCAGTAAAAATCAGGAACTCATGATTACCTACAGTCTTACAGAATTTGGCCCAGTCCTTGTCTTGTGTATGTCTTGTTCATCTTTCAGAAAAGCTTTGTCTATTTTAAGTGTTCGACGGTGTAAAAGATCCTAACCTCCACTTGACTAGCAAAGCTTTTCTGTCCTTCAAGTGGATCTGTTAATCTTATTACACCTGTGAAGGAGCCATCGACAGGCAATTGAGGGTTTCAGAAAATCTGTATTTCAGCACAGCAGCCTGACCAGTGTGTTCAAAGCAGTTGCTGAGTGTGGAGCCATCCTCATCACACCATGCCACTGATAGGCAGGCAGCTCCGCACAGTGTGAATGTCTTTCTCTTAATTGTATGACTATAATCAGCCCTTGCCCTTGAGTATGTTTTGTCTATATAAAATATTGCTTTCTCTCCGTAAAGGGTGTTATGGAACATGTTAAGCTTGTCTTGCAGTCAGTTCACAACACAGAAAATGTCTCTCTTCTGTTGGAAAGGGCAGATGCAGCAGCTAATTTAAGCAAAATCATTGCTTCGTTTTGGATACAGGGAATATGGCTGTAAGAGTACCCCTGTCAAGATTCTCTTTTTAGGACTAAAAATGTCATGACAGAAGGGTCTGCTTTGGTCACTAGTTTGTGCTGTCGCAAACAGGCAGTATGGCAGTAGGTGTCATAGTGAAAAAAAACACTTATTTTACTCTGTTACTTGGAATTGAGGTTATTATAAAAGGGTTGTACAGGATGAAGGTTTCAGTGAATACTGAATGTGAGAAAACTGAACTTGTATGTGAGAAAGATCTCTCTTTTTTTTTTTTTTTTTTTTTNTTTTTTTTAATGTTAAACAGCCGAAAGCCTTCTAAAGCACCACACAGTCTCAGCAATAGCAAGAAGCTTTCCAGAGACTTGACTTATTTTTTGGCAGCAAAAACATTCTAACCTTTCTTCCAGGGAAAGATTGATTATTGTAAATCCCATTATTTACAAAATTCTACCTGTAGGTACTGCTGCTATTGCATCTTTTCTTCTCTAGAGGAAAATAACAACAACAAGTATATTATTTGTACGAAGTAGCAGATAAGGCTACACCTTTGTGAACCATAAAAAAATTAAAAAATAATTTAAAAAATATGTTTAGATATTGACAAAACAGATAGGTATTTAGTGTGATACTTAACCGCCACTGCTCCAGTATTGTGATGTGTACCTGTATTTTTGAAAACATATTTACAGCTGGCCTAAGCTCACCTACAGAAAGAGCTTGATCTGCCAGCACCAGTAATAACAAACACAGCCACAAGTTTTTTTTTAGGGTGACAGGTGCGGAACTGCTCGTGTTGCTACTGGCATGCACTATGTGCAGTGAAAAAGCAACAGGAGAAAACAGAAGTAGGTTTGAGGGAAGCCAGGCCCACACAGTGTGGTGACACAAATGAAGCAACACCTGGTTCAGCTGGATGGAGAAAAAGCATACAGAAGAAACTGTCAGGAGGATAACCACAGAAAATGTTTTACGCAACGCCAGCAATGATAGCCTATGCCAAATCATCTACAGAGTTGCCCCTAGTAACATTTTTTCATCCTTATTGATACAATTTGTGGAGTGCAGACTGACAATTGTGTTTGGCAGCTCTCAGAGGGAAAATGTACTGTTAGAGCACCTACAATTCACCTAAGAAAAGGACTCTTATAACTATGTTTTTGCCTCTTTATGAGCAAAGACGGGCACAAGATGCAGCTTTGTCTGTGCAAAAAGTACATATATAGCTGTCAACCATATAAACGGATATATTTCTCGAGTAAAATGTACAGATTAGTAACAAAGTTTCACTATGAGAATTTCACAGATTTTATGGGTGCCTTTGACATACTCTGTCTGACGATTAACTGCAGCATTTTTGATAGGTTTGAACCCGTAGGCAGTACTTGTATGAATAGCAGAAGTTAAAGTCAAGGCATATCTTTTTACAAACACAACCCCCTTTGTTTTCTGGCTTGTTTCTATTTCTTTCAGTCGTGAAGTGTTTAATATTAGATTTCCCACACGTTATATGCTTTTTAACTTTCATATGTTTTTCCTGGCAAGACTAGATACTGACACTTACAAACTTACAATATCTCTTTAGAAATAAGTAAGAAAAGAGTAAATAAAAATAAGACTCTGAAGTATTATATGAAGGAAAGTTAGATAAGTTCCACCAGAGTACAATACCTGAAAGTCACAGTCTTCATAGTGCATGGGGACTCCCATATCTTTTGGTAATTACCAGGAGTTTCCTATATGAGTGACAATAAATATGTAAATGCATCCAATGAGACGTAAGAAATGATATAAAAAATGGGATATTTTTAAATCTGACACTCAACATGAAGCATTTGTAAAACTGTAACAGATCTGGTGCAACGTATTGCTGTGAGATGAAATAGTGTAATGATGGAGGAAGAATAGACAAAAAACGTTTAATATTGTTGTAAGATACAACAGTAATTTTTAGGACTGTTCAGGCTAAATCCTTAGATACTTCCTTTGTTACATATCCAACTTGCTTTACATTTCTGGAAAATTCATATGTACAACTTTCTTAAGTACTGTGAGAAAAATAAGCAAGATTGTACCTTTATTAAAGCTGCCTTCAAATGCTGCACTTTTATAACACCTTTCCCAATAGGATCTTTATATTTGAGTGTAGAAATGCAATACAAATACATAAGTAAACCAATGTATGATACATATATGAATAATATGCTAGTCAAGATTGCTGCTGTTCAAAAGAGAAAATCTAATACTTTTCAAGGAAATTCTATCCTTGCTCACTGATTAACCTTTTGATCCCACTTCCTCTCTTTTCGTTGATTGAATGATATTTTCTGGAGCACCTACAGCTTCATGTTATACAAAACAGTTAAGGTACGGCTTTCTTTTCTTTTTGATTGATTTTAAAAAATAATGTCTTGCCAGCATATACTACCAATCATGTTAAAAAGAATAATATTTATGAATTCAAATTAGACACAAGTCAAAGAATGAAGACATAGAATAATGTTAATTAACATAATAGCTCAAAATATTTATAGCTACAGTAGAATAGGATGAAGGTAAAACTATTTAAGAGGTAGTAGTGTGAGGACAGCTTAACAATCTAGAAAGTACACAGACACACAAGAGTTGAAAATGTGTTCCTTTTGACGTATCTTTATAATATAATCAACTGCAATTCTCTTCTGAAGTCAGTTTAATCAGAAATGATTTTTCATAGCCTAAAGTCTAAAAGAAATCATCATACCAACTGCTGACTTTTCTAAAGTGCAACTGGACAGCCTAAGGGAAGAAGAATAATGTGCCGCAGTGGAGCAACTTCTAAAATATTCTATGGCAGATGGAGTTTTCTCTGGAACAACTAGATTACAGATCACATTTTATTTTAAATATGTGCTGTGTCTTTTTTTTTTTTTTTTTTTAATGTTCGTGGTCCTCCCTTATAAAAACGACATGGAAATTATTTTAATTCAATGTTAGAATGCACAACATCACATCACTTATTACAGGCAGATAATTTGGCAATTTCTAGAGTTAAGACTATCTGATTACTTTGATTTTAAAACCCAATTTTCCCTTCAATTTCATATATCTTTGCCAAAATATAACATTGGGCTGAAAGCATCTTTATTATCAGAATTTCTACCATTATTATTATCAATATTATGGAAAAGGGAATTTCAAGAGAAGAGTTCTGCCATTTTTCAGAAGAAGACTGGGCAAATGTTGCTGAGATGTTTCAGTGCCTGTGCTTTATAGAGTCAAGAAGATCACATTTCATTTCTACAAAAATTTTTCTAAAAGTCATTTAATAGAAGTTTCCTTCTCTGTGCTAAATATAGCATGTATCATGAAGTGGCAAAAAAAAATATTGGTTTGCACATTTGAAGAATTTTGGGGCAATCTTCTCTGTGACATTTATTGGAATTTAAATGTTTAAATATGAAACTTAATAGTCATTGAGTATACTGTCTTGCATGCAATTATGTAAAATAGTTCAGGGGGAAAAAAAGTAAGTGACCTTCTAATATTTTTATCTTATCCATACTTTCTGCATTCCTATTCCATGGGTGGAAAGTTACCTGTCTTCAGTGACTTACGACCTGGATTTATTGAAATGCACTTCATTTATTCATATTGCATACCACCCATCTTCACACCATTGTAAAGGAGGTGTTAATAGAACTGTGGGACCACCACTTCAGAGAGCCTGTTCCCAAGGAAGCGAGGCCAGAAGAGATTGTCCAGAGAATTACTACAGAAATGGCTGAAGTGCAAGCTGCCACCACAGGAAGGTGACAGGGGAGCTAGAGGCACAAAGGAAATGATGTTCATGCTTAGGCCCTGGTGAGACAGAAACACCAGCACAGGGTTTCAGCTGTGTGACTGAGGCTAGTGGAACTGATTAACTCTGTAATATGGTACTGCCATTGCTAACAACAGGCCGTAAGTTTTCTACTGACTTTCTGAGGCCTCAGGACTGATGTTTGTCAGGTCGTCTTTGAGTTTTTCTTGACCTGCTTACTGCTTTGATTTGGTTTAGTTGTGACAACAATTTCTTTATTTGACCAGGTTTCCACAGATTTTTTTTTTTTTTTTACTTTTACCTAACTTCATATAATATAAAATTAATAATTTTATGCAGATAGCAGATTAAGGGCAAATGCCGGATTTCGCACTTGGGATGTGGCAACCCCGGCTGTACATACAGACTCAGAGATGAGAAGCTGGAAAGCAACAGAGAGGGATCTGGGGGTTCTGGTTGACAGCAAGTTGAACATGAGCCAGCAGTGTGGCCTGGCAGCCAAGAGGGCCAACTTTGTACTGGGGTGCATCAAGCACAGCGTTGCCAGCCGGGCAAGGGAGGTGATTGTTCCACTCTGCTCTGCACTGGTGCAGCCTCACCTGGAGCACTGTGTGCAGTTCTGGGCACCACAGGATAAAAAAAGATATAAAGCTACTGAAGAGTGTCCAGAAGAGGNGGTGGACACTGGAACAGGCTCCCCAGGGAGGTGTCATGGCCCCAAGCCTGACAGTGTTCAAGAAGAGACCGGACAACGCCCTCAGACACATGGTGCAAATTTTGGGGCTGTCATATGCAGGGACAGGAGCTGGACTTGGTGATTCTTGTGGGTCTCTTCCAAACTTGGACATTTTGTGATTCTGTGATTCTACTAAGAAATTGCTCTATGTAGAATGAGGTATTTGTGACTATCACAACATAATGTAGAGAAAGGCAGGCCTGGCACAGCAGCAGAAGTCTTGAGAAAGGGAGACAGAGGATGCGGTATAGTGGAGCATAGGCATGTGCTGATCAAAGATAAGGCACAAGCTTGGCATGGGAAACCTCACAGTTATAAACCACTCACCAATGATCAGTTAAAGAAATGCAGACCTGGTGGTAGACAAAAGTGGTTTTAGAGGTAATAAAGAAAGCAAAGTAATGGCATCTATTGTGCATAAAAGGCACCATATATAGCAAATTCATATGTAATTTCCAACTGCATCTTCAAACCAATGAAAAAAAGAAAAACATAAAAGCATGTTAGCAAAAATGTTAAAAAAAAAAAGCCAGAAGTCCCACCCCAACATGGGAACCTAAGGTGATGACAAAGAAACTATCAATGCGAACATCATATTCCTCCCACCAAAGAACTGCAGATGCTCACAAATTGCTATAACACCTCCCACCACCACCACCAGAGTGAAACCACCTACCTTTGGACCTGTAGGAGGATAAGGAGAATGAACATAACAGTAGGAAAACTGGAAGAATTTAGGTATGTGTATAACAAATTTAACTACATTATTTTTTTTCTTTTGTAATAAGTAGGTCTGAACTAATGGTGCTCAGACCCTTAAGATTTCGGTTATGTTATTCATTTACTTTTGTATAAAATGTGCTGCTTCTTTGCCTGTGAGCAATATTTTACGCACAATTCTAAAGACTCATTTATTGTGCTGATAGATAAATGAAAAACAGTCTGATTCCCCTTATTCAGGAGGCCAGTAGGTATTCCTTTAACTCTGAATTATCTCTGCCTTTGGCTAACTGAAAGATGTGTAGTTCTTTCCTCCTGAACTGTGATGTGTAGATTTTTACCTTTCATATGTTTGTGAAAAGGAAAACATTGGACACCCATCTATCTTGCTATATTTCTAAAAAACTTGCCACAAATATGAGAAATATAATTTAGTATGACAAGGAAATTAACTTCTTTTTCTTGTTTGCTGTTTCTTAGTTTAAGCACGAATCAAAAGTCAAATGGTGTCATTCAGGATAATGATCCTTCTCAGGGGCAAAATTCTCTGCACTTACTTAAAGGTAATTATGCTTGAAAAAGCATAGAATGAATTTCAGCCCCCAGTTCAACAGCAAGTCCCAGAGCAACACTACAGCCCCTGTGCTATCACAACCTAAATCTATATCCCAAGGAGCTATTATTGTCTCTTTCATGACACTTTAATAAGTTTTCCTTTTTCTTTTACTTCCTATGAAACTACAAAATTGGCCATCAACCTCCTCCCTTTCCCCTTATGGGCCCAAGACTGCTTGTGAAGTAGCGTGATAAAATATGTTCTACAGCCAGTGTTGAAACAAAAATTTTCTAAATAAATACAGCATCTTGTAAAAGTGGGGATAATGTTCAAATAAAACAGAATCTGAAATGTGATGGGATTTATTAAACAAAACCAATCTCTGGATTTTGAGGTAAAACATTTGTTTATTTGCTTGTTCTTTTGTTTTTCTACTAAAGATCTGCCATAAGTGGCAATATTTTCACTAATGCTCTCTAATGTACTTCCTATGACCATTTATTTTGACTGATTATATTGGAACCCCAAATTCATCAGTCCTAGGTAGAAGGTAGTCTGAAACAGTCACCCTTCTCTTCAACTTTGGTCCACAGTAAATTATTCATAAATAACTAATCTGAATATAAAACAGTGATTACCTTTGAGATTTTTGCAAATACCACCAATAGATAAATATTTGGAAGTTTAAAAACACATTAAAAGGTATTAAGAACACTGAAAACTGTGAAAAAAAGCTATGCCTTTGCTGCATTATTGTGTCAATACCTTTACAGAACACAGTTTTTTAAGAGTCTGTCATGCAAGTCATCTAGAATAACTGCCCCTAAGTAAGTTATCAAAGAGTAATAATTATTTTCTCATCAGTGCCATATGTTACACTTGTAACTAGCCACAATGCAGCAGGCTGAGAATAGACAGTTATAAATATCCTGCAGAGTATCTCATTCCACTGTTGTCTCTCTAAATGAAGGACAGAGCTCTTATAATTGGGGAATGTAACCTCTAGAAAAAGAGGCAAAACACATTCCCTCAGGTAACTCCAGCCCCTTTATTCAATCACTGAAATGAGGCAATATAACTTTGAAAGCACCTTTGCACCTGGCAACCACAGCATTGCTTTCTATCAGGAAACAGCAAGCTTTAAAATGTGCTGGTTTATACGTGAACAAATTAGCATGAAATGAAGCTTGTGAAAGAGATGCTACTAACTTGAAAGATATGGTAATTTTTAATATAAATTTATCTTGTCAGCACCATAGTAGTGGACCTTCCAAGATGACACCATTTTTCTATACAGATCACAGCAGAAAAATACAACCTAATTCCTTTTTGCACAGAAAAACTGTCACCTCTGAACTGGAAAAGCAGCCATATTGTACCATTGAAGTAAGGGTAAACAAAGGACAGAAATGTTTTGTTTTGACTGAGACAAACAAGAGGATATCTCAAACGATCAGATAGCCATCTACATCAACGCCTTGATGTGGCCAGTGAAGGTCAGCTCTGTATGTCCTTCTTGAGGTTTATCTCAGATAGTGGTCTGAGGTTAAAACTAGCTTGTCTCTGATCGGATTTTACATGGAGATCACAATCTTGACTTAGCTTTGTTGAGCTAAAAACACCCATAGTTTTGTAATAAACACTGACTGAAGCAGTGTTTTTCATTTAGATTTGATGTCCTTGAATCTTCAGTAGCCATGAAGAAAAATGGAACCCTTAATGTTTGATCATTATCTGGTGGGCAAAGATCACATTAGATCACTCACACTTTCATATCTAAAACCAGAATGTGGTAGGAGAGTCAGACCTCAAACAAGGAATCAGACTCAGTGCCAGATGACGGAAGATTAAATACATAGGGAATAGCAGGGTTGTTTGCCTGATCGTATATTCTTTTCTGGACACAAACTACTGGCTGTTGTTGGGAGACTTTATGTATAAACAAGTACAGCTGTTCTGACTTCCTTGCATATATGCTTTTATATATGCATATATGCTTTTAAAAAGTTAGGTATAGAACGAGCTCAGCCATTTGAAAGTCAGACATTTGGCTTAAACCTCTATAATCAGTCAAAAGAGAGAATCAACTCCAGGAGAGTCTATATATGGGTATTTAGGACAGATATGCCTGGAGTTGTGCATGAGTGTCCCTTTTTCCTCTCTTCATCCCTCTGCCTTCCCTTTATCTACAGAAGCCTAATTTTTATCTGAATTCTGACCCCTGATATCAGTGGAAGATGCATTAGACCTAATTCATCAAAAAGGGTATGCATGTGTCTCCACATTCACTCCCGCTCTGGGAAGCACTTTTTCAAT
Organism: Pampusana beccarii; assembly: GCA_013399365.1. NCBI lineage: Eukaryota > Metazoa > Chordata > Aves > Columbiformes > Columbidae > Pampusana > Pampusana beccarii. The sequence goes on from VWYH01004918.1 coordinate 161,349, forward strand.
GTAAAAGGCTTTATGTAAACATGTGCATCATATATGTTAGCACTTCTGTGACAATGCTTCTTTGTTTGATGCAGTATTTGTTCCTTTTTGACAAAACAAAGTGAAAGCATTTGTTAGCTGGATACAGCATCCCTGGAAAAGTAACATACAGTGTAGTGCAATAATTTTGCACTTCAGAATTTCAGACTCAATAGGGTAAGTCTCATACTCTTATTCTTTCAAAAACTGCATGTTTATTAAACATGATCATCAAATTAAAATTATTTATTTCTGACAGCTAAATTGAGAAGAAATAAATGACAACTTGTTACACCATTCTCTATTTGGGTGATGCTCATGAGCCTGTTTCTGCAGTCTGTCAGACAAGCTTGCCCCAGAAAGTCCCTGAGACACCAAAAAAATTTTGTGGATCAGATAAAACAAAACAGGCTTCCATCAGAATGCAGAAGAGCTCCTAAGAAAGGGTTTTTAAAAGCTTTTCCTGATTGCTGTGAGCTGAACATAAGGTTTATCATATAAACAGAATTTCAAAACAAATACCAGAGGGTTATTAAAGTGGTAAGTAGATGGAGTTGAGCAAAGATCGAGATGAGTCCAGACTAGCAGAATTTATACTTAGAATGATCTTGCTGAAGACTTCAAGTTTAGCAAGTGGCTAATGGACTTAAGTTATTTGGTACGTTTAAATAGCCCGAAGTGAAACACATGGGCTTCCCAATATGAAAATCCCTAAGTGCTAACTGAAGTGTGAAATATTTCTCAGGTCTGACTCTACTCATCCACAGTGCTTTTCTAGGCAAAATTATTTTAACCTGAATTCAAGCTGTTTGCAGACGGCACATATCATGTTTCAGGCCTCTTAATAAAGGATCTCCAGCTCTCTCCTCTGTCTGAGAGCAGACATCTGATGCACGAGGGCACGGTAAAGGAAAATGGGATATGTAGATGTGGCAGGCAAAGCACAAACTGGAACACCCGCACTGTATGTGCAGCTACTGAATTGCATCCTAAGGTCAGATTTACAGAGAATGGAGATCTAAGGACAAGGCTTTGGTTACTCCAGGGCTGGACTCAGCAGCTGCCCACCAAGAAGGAAATATAGGCAGACAGTACTTCTGTATTTTGTTATAGTTTTTACTTAAGTGTCTTGACTGGTGACAAGAAGCTGTGGCTTTCTAGCTCATCAGAGGGCCTGGACACCTGTATTTAATATTTTTTCTTAAGCCATTGCCACTAACCCTGCCACTTCTTCAGCATCTGAAACATTTAATTTATATCTAAGGCACTTTCTGTAAATTATACATCAATATAATTACTAGATAAAATTTGATGACCCATTCTGTAAGTGGAGGTATTTTTTAGATGATCACTCTGATTTATTCTTATTTAAAATTTTATGAGAAAGAAAACTATTACAGTAAAATGCCATATGTTTTGGCAGAAATCTACCTACACTTTAAATATGGCTGGAGCTTGTGCTGGAGCCCATTTCATATCTGATTTAATTTAATTCTAACTTAATTTGAACTGGATACTATAGGTGAACCTGCAGAAAGGCAACAGCTTTCCAACACATTTCTCCAGCACACACTTAAATGAGTGAAGATCTCTAGGAAGAGATGGAGTGATCTCCATCTGGTGCAGCCATCCCTGGTGCAGTGTGTCTCCTCCCCGAAAGCAGAGCTTGGATTTTTTGAGGAGGTGCTCTAAGGAAGAACTTTAAGACTGCTGGAACATATGATTTTTCTGTGGGCCAGTCTAATTTCCACTCACAGTTCCCAGCAGTCTGAACAGAAGAGGCTGTGCCTCCCACCTAAGCAAACTTTGATGGAGTACATCAGGCGACATTGCATGGGAGGGTTACAGTGCGTGAAAACATGTTGTGAAATAGAATGGACCTGATATCAAACAGCACTCGAGAAAAGGGGTGAATAAAGAAAATAAGTGTCCTTTTGTACAAGTAACAAACTCCCGGGCATGGCAGCTCTTAACACGTCAGGCAAACACTCCAGCTGCCAGTCTTGGTTCAGTTGCAGGACTTCACAGAGTGGACACACAGCACAAGACCAGCTTTGATGGTGATTCATGCCTCAGGGCAAACCAAATAGATTAGTTTAAATGTCAGATCAAATACACAGGCTTGAAAATTTTTTTTTTAATATTGTTATCCAGAATTTTTAAATATTCACCTATAGATACGAGGTTTCTGTTATTTTCAGTACCAAGAACATCTTCAGGAGAGAATTCCCTTTTAAAGGAATGTGTGTTGCAAAATCTAAACCAATGTATTCAGTTGATGCACAGAAGCTTATGGAAGTTTGTTCCCCACTGTATACATTAATATTCTTATTTATTCAATGCATGTGGTACTTGATGATCAGTTAATACCATGGTGAATATAAAGTAAATGTTAGTCTGTTTATGCATGCAACACATACATAGATTTTACTGACTTCATTTAGGTGGACAGCTTTAAATATAGAGCCTTATAAGCTGGCATCTCTCAAATGTGAATGACAGGATAAAGTATAAAGAATGAAAACATTAAGTGTAAAGTTTTGCAGTGCATTTCAAGGAAGGAAAATATCTAATAGAATGCAAGACCTCTCACACTTCAAGGGTGATTACTTTGCTGACCTTCTGTTAAAAGGTCTGTCACTTAGAAAAAGAATTTGAAAATTTACTACTAAAATAGCTTATGGCAATATCTGGTGTTAGATTTTCTACAACTTTGATATCATAATGTGCAAAAAATGCTTTATAAAACAAACAAAATATGTGTAATGAAGGGAGCTTAAGTGGCGCATTTCAGAGGATGACATTCATAATTTTAAGTTGTGCTCTTTGCTCTGAATGGAAGAGAATTCTATTAAGACCACAGGGACAGACCAAAATGAGTGACTTTAGAAAAGGAAACCATAGCATTTCCTTTGGATACTGTCTTTGTTATTTTGTATGTTCTACCTCCCAATAAAAAAGCAATACTAAATAAGATGTTCTTTCAGAAAGCTCCTTCAAAATATTAATGAAAGCATTATATTTGATAGTTGTATACATTAATAAGCACTAAAATATTGTTGGAGCCCTTTTATTGCCTTAAAAAAATAAACAAGCAAACAAAAAAACCCAGTTAAATTAGTTTTACTCCATCTGACTTTTGAGCTTTGACAGAACCATGTGGTCTACTGGAATAGGTTTTTCTCCTCATTTCTACGTCAAGCTTTTATATGGAGGGAGACACAGCGATATAGCTTAGTTTCTTGTATCCGTTTAATTTATAGTGTCTCCCTTGTAAATACTACCAATAAAACAGTTTAGATAACCAGAAGAGACTTCCATCTTTCCTTCTTCTTACCCCTGAAACTTTTTATTCTAAAAACTGAAGTCATGAAAGCTTTCAATTGCAAACTCCTATAAGAAATGACCCTTTAAATATATGTCCATAACACACTAGTAAACTAAATAAATCAGTAGTTTGGAAAGAGGTATTTCTTCTAAATGAGCACAAAATCACCCATTTCTCTGTAGTAATGAAGTTTATGTGCATTTCAAACTAATTTAAAGTTATCCAGCCAGATTTTAATACAAAATTAGTTGAACTTTTCTCAAACAAACAAACAAAGAAGCAAACCCCACCAAACTCAAACTCTGTATCTTCAGTGTTTTCCTCTGGCAGAAACATGCATTTTTGCTTGTTTGGTTGGTTGGTTTTTCTGATTTATACGATGGTTTGATGCTGAAATTTAAAAAATGTCAGCAGCCATGGAATCAATTTTTGTCTGACCCTAGAGACTGTTGCTTTTTAAACCAAAATAAAAATAATATTAAATAAAATGTAAATATTGACTGCAATAAGAATTAGTGGATGCTTTTGAAAATTAAGTACTTCTTTAGACATAAAATTTTTAGTACTGAAAGAAAACAGAGGTTTTTAAAATACTTTAAAAATTGTTCTAGAACTCTGATTTAGTTCAGTTTTTACTTCTGGCCAGGTTATAGTTTGTAGAGGCACAAAGTTATCCTTTCATTTCAGAAATTTGTACTGCCATCAGTAAATTATAGAGCTAAAAGAGTTTTTACAGAATTAAGACAGTATGACCAGAGAAGAGGAATCAACAGAGTGAGGGCACAAAGGTCTGGATGCACAGGTGATTTGGAGTCAGCAATATTTATATTGTTTAAAATTAAAGATAAACTAAATATAAATTTCTCCCACCCTCAAATTAAGATTTATTTGTTATTTTAACATGATCAGGTGGATTCAGTAAATAATAAGAAAAGTCAAACTCAACAATTTCTCTTCTGTTTGTCAATATCTATGAATTTGACAGGAGTGAACATGTTTAAAAAAATCTAGGAATATTAATCTGATTTCTTTTTCAGACAGTGTAATTAATTTATGCTTGCCACAGGATATTTTCTGTTGCTCTCCCATGAATATCCCAATACTTCTATAGGAAGTGAATTATTTCTTGTCATCATGTAAATATCAATTTATATCTTTTGGAAAGCTGGTCATCTTTAAAGTTTTTTCTTAAAACCTGTATATCACATTCCTGTGAATGAAAAACACCTAAACCATGATTAAAACTCAACAGAAAACTAAGGCACAGTATTAAGGACCATCTGACTTTTGATTTCGTTCTTTTAAAGAATTTGGCGTGTAGGGTGAAAAATAGAAAAAATATTCAGTTTGTAAATCTTTGGAATATTTTCGACTAGGTCAACCTGCAGAACTACAAAAGCTTTCATAAATTTTTCCTCTAAAGAAATGCTTTGATATGAGAAAGTACCACTGTTCATCTCAGTAACAATGCTGATAAGTCATACTTTCTATCTACCTGTTCATCTGTTTGTTCTTCAACAAACTTGTAACCCTGAGAAGTTTATATATAATTTAGGAGTGAACAAAAGAGTATCTACATGGTTGTAGTCCAATGAACATCTCAAGTTAGTGTAAGCTTGTAATGAAGCTAAGAACAGAAGCCCTACTCTTTGACCGCTGTGGACATTTACTTTCACCTTGGCCCTAACTATTGTTGTGCCAACTTAAATGCATCATTTGGTCTTTCCAGCAGGCCATACGCATTTTTTCCAAGGACCTTCAGGATCAAGTTTGTCTTCTCTAAAGCTGACTGGGTAAGTCTATGCCGTATGGTGATTGTCTCTGGATCCAGTGTGTATTGCACACTTCATTTTGCCAGTAATATGATTTTGAGGGTAACAACTGAAAAATTGAGAATCCTGGGCTGTTGCTGTGGCACTTTTCCCTTGCATGAGGGTTCAAACTCTATGAGGAAGCATCTGCTTCTGGGAAGTTGGAGGAGGATCTCCCTACAACTGTCCCTGCCAGCTCCACCTGTATTTCTCACTGCTGGTCTTCCTTTAGCAGACTTTGCCACACACCCTCCAAGCAGCACACACTGCTGGGGAGCTGGGAACCCTCTCTGCTAACTGTTCAAAACCAGAACAGGAAACAGCATATTTAAAATGTCAAATAATTTAAAAGACTAGCCCTGCAGCATCTTCATCTAGATCAACAAAATTAGCAGGTGTTTTGACTTTGCTTTTTCAATGCCTTTGTACCCCATCTGTAATACCTGCAAATTCCTTCCTTATATTTTCGAGCTTCAGAAGCTGTGACGTTTAGAGTTATAGAGGAGCATTTGAGAAAATTAATGTTATATTGTAAATAAGATCTACAGTCACAAATAGAGAAATGCAAAATCAAATTATTGAGAGCCTTATCTATTCTAAATATGCAATTACACAAGAGTCCTTTAGAATAAAACCATACATTATCCCATTATCATAAGGGAACTCAAGGCTAGAAGTTATTAGCTGATATTAGCGGATAGCTATCACAAGTCTGTTATTACAAGGGAAGTCATATATACAAATTAAGCAAAATAAACCAGTCTTAAACCTCATGAAGATTGACTTTGCAATCTTAACATTCTGTTTAAATGCTGGGTTTGCTTTTGAATCCACTTTTGTGTTAAGCCAAGAAAAAAGAAAAAGCCAAGAAAATCTGCACCTCTTTTCTGGGCTACTGCACTGTGATTTTTTTATGCCTCTTGTTTGTATTATAAATGCTACTGACACATTCCATAGTGCAAATCTATGACTAGTTTGACTTGAAATATATGTGAACTTTTTCAGAACATCTTACCATGTGCCTTTTGTTTTTCTCTCCCTCAGAACTGTTATTTATTCAGTGGGATTTTTTTATTAGTGTCAAGTGATCTTTCCATGACCACAAACTGTAAAATCTTTTTAAAGAAAAAAATCTACCAGCTGTCATCTCTCTCTGAGAGTACTTTCACAAACACAGATCATATTCTTGCTGTGTTATCAAGCTATGTCCTAGATGATAAATGCAGTCTCTTTCACAGATAACAAGAAGTCTTCCTGCTCAGCAATTCTAGATGGGTCTGTGAGGTCTATGACCTCTGAAAATACTTGTTTCTGAAGTCTGGCACAGACAAAAATGACTCCTAGACTAACCTGAGAGGAATACCACAGACCACCATCACTGATTTTTGTAACACTTCTGATACATTAAGTTAAAGAACAGGTTATTTCCAAAAATAGAGATGCCATTTTCATAGAATATCTTTGTCCTCTGAAAAAATAAGCTGTGACTCAGGGGACCAGAACTAAATTAGGAACTCCATAAGTCTGTAACTGCAACCAGCCTTGGACGTGTAGCTAGGGAAAAAGTAGAGCAGCAAAAACATTTTAATCTATCTACCAACTGCCATGAGACATGTTTGTAGCAATGCATGCACCAGAGCTGGTTACCAGGCCATGAAGGGCATGTATCAGGGGGAAGCTGGATCCAGGACCAGCCCCTCCATTGACTAAGTAGAAGAAGGAAGCAGAAAATGTTAATGGGATCTAAACCTTTGAGGTGAAAAAGAGAGGATGAAGAAAAGGAGGATGCATAAAGACCCAGGCTCCTGTATCAAACCGTGTTGAGGTTTCTGTCCTTTTATTCAGTTAAGTTAGTCAGTTCCTTTGGACAGCAGCAGAATATTCCAGAATTCATCCCATCGCTTATTGTTCTGTCCTACAGACTGAAAAAGTCAAGCATCCTTTTCTGTCCTCATTTTAGGTGGTGATTATTCATCACAAATGGATTTCCCTACCCAGTTCTCTTGTTTCATTATTCACTTCTGTGAATCCTCCTCATGGCTCTTATTGGCCATTCTCACTATTTCAAGTGCCAGGCTGCTGTTCCTTACTGCTGCTCTTACTTTTACGGTGCAATTCAAGTCATCAAGCACTGTTACACCGCAAGTGGTCTCTGGCTGCTGTAGTAAGCTGCAGGCAGAAAGTTGCCACAATACCAAGTCTCGTTTTTCAGGAGGCAAACAGAGCTGTTTAGGACAATAGCTGGAAACAGATATTAGGGAATGGCCATGTTGAGAGCCCTCAAAGCACTGAGCCTATAGCTAGGCAGTAAATTCAGGAGCCGGAGAAATGTGGCCCTAACAGTGAACTGAGATATAGCTTAGCAGAACAAAAATGATGGAAGGGACAGATTTGGAAACTGTGAACGTGAGAATTGCAGTTAGGCACGGAAAATAGGGCTATGCCTGCTCTTTACAAAGAATTAGGCTCACATGAAAGAAGAAAACAATGTCCTCGTTGATTTCTCCTTCTAAAGTCCTCCAATGTCCAATAATGACTTTAACATTCGATTGAAGAGGCAGCATTGCTATCCTACCTGACCCAACGAGTAAACATCCTTCTCTAACAGCTACAAGAATCAAACCAACTCTACAAAACTATGCAGTTTGGTGGATAAGCAGATTCTAATAGCTTTTACCTACAGTTGCAAAATTACTATGTCTGAAAAACTCAAGCCTTCACTTACAGTTCCTTTTGCAGCCACAACTCTGCTTTCTTCTCCAGCTATCTTCTGCACCAAACAAGGAGAGGGCCTTGTAGAAAACACAGTACTAGTCGTGTAATTAAATACCTCACCACATACACATTTGGAGAAAATCTGAATAACTTATGAGACCAAACCCTTTTCTTTCATTCCTAACTGCAGTGACTGGTTTAATAAAACACATCTTTCTTCCCTTGCAGCATATTAAAAAAAAAAAAGATTTAAGATTCAATAGGCAATTCTCATTTGCCATTTTTCATACGCTATTTAAACCAACTTAAATGAGGTCCTAGGAAACATATCTCTCTCAAGAACGAAAGAAATATCAAAATTACATAACTGTAACATTATTCTGCCATCAAGATTTGAAACCTTAACCTTTAGCAATAGTGACACATGGGACTGAACATGTTAGCTAAGAGCAAGTGATAATTTAACTGAGAAAGAGAGAAACCTCTGATATGGGATATGCCTGGGGAGAATAGAGAAGAGTGATCTGCATCTTCTCTATTCCGCCTTCAGAAGGTAGAACAAGTCAACAGTGAGCCACAGGGTCTGAAGGATGCTGGAGAAGCAGGATTTGGAAGACAAACACTCATTGAAGACCTGGGAGAAGGACTCCTGCCTTTTGCCCTGTCCATTGCCCTAGGAGCTCCCATGTCATGTCCCCTGTTGCAATGGCAGTCGTGGTGGTCATCTTGGTCCAGATCTTTGGGGCATTTGTTTCCTGGCCCACAGCCAAGACTTGCCTGCTGCATGCCAGTGACAGGAGGAAAATTACCATCCCTTGGATTAGCTCTGATGAAAAGCCTGAACCAAACTTTGTGGAACAAGGAAAGGGCACTTCCACAGTTTAAGTTCTTTCTAATGAATATCAAAAGGCCTGACACATACACTGGAGAAAAATCAACTTCTCAAAATAACAGGTATGCAAATCCTTTACAATGAAGAGTTTAGTGCAATCTAAACATGTGTCTTGCTACTAGCTAGTCATTCTGCCTCCTTTTAAAAAAAGTTGCTCTGTATCCTAGTATGTATTTTTCTTATCTCCTTAGTTTGCTTTCTGGTTTCGTTGTTGTTGGTGGTGGTTTTGTTTGTTTGTTTTTCTTATTAAGCCATTTGCTAGAGTATCCCTCCCTTTCCCGTTCTCTTCTCAGCTTACAACTGTGCTTTTAAGTGAAACTGAATTAGCTATTCACTTAAGTAGAGAAGATATCATTCTATCAAATCCCATCTTTTTTTTGTGTCTTATGTACGCATACACATATTCTTGTGAAAAAAAAAAAAGCCCTTCTTGACACAAACTAAAATGATTCTTCCAAATTTAGGAAAAATTTCAGAATTTCATTCTGTTCCAATTTAGTTGAAAAGATTTTGGTTTAGTTTACATTAATGATTTTTGCCTACTTAAATAAAACCACATTAAAATACTGTATTTCTCAAGTATTCACATACAGTTGTTTACACTGAGGAAAACAGTATTGTCTGATTCTGACACAATTATTTTCCCTCAGGGACTCAGAGACAGCACATCTTTGGGTGCAGGACTATGCTTTTCCCTTGAGAGAAACAAGTGCTGTAACACCAAATAGGATGCATGCTAAGCACATTTTCTTTATTTACACCCAAGCACCAGCATTGAAAGGAGGGAGCTAAAAAGCGGGTAGGATAAGCTCTTCCTAATGGCAAATCAGCCAGAAACAGTGAGTAGTTACCAGAAATCATCCCTGCCTCCACTGTACCCAACTGGAGCCACAGGCAGGCAGAAGAGATCCCGTGAGTCTTTGCAGTATAAAAATGGCATGACGCCGAGTGAATGGCACCTAATCATGTCTCCATTATTGTAAAACATGCTCCTCTCAGTGAGGGAAGAACAACTACAGTGAAATATGACTATTTTTGATCTAGTACCATAAAAATTATTCTCAAGCTCCACCTGGTGGTAGGAAACTGTCCCTTAGGGTCCAGTCCTTACTCAGCACAGAAGGTAAACCGTCTCCCCAGTTCAATTGGCCTAATTTGTAGTACTTTGCAAGTAAATGTCCAGTCTTTATGGGAACTAAGCAAATTACTGTGCTCTTAATATTGTCAATACACAATGTCAATAGTGATTCTATGGATTGTACACACAAGACTGACCATTTTCTTTTCCAGGTCTAAGTAAAATGTATGCTTCCATAACCATAGAATTAATGACAATTTACATAATGAAGCTACTGTACTCTCTACTGTTAATGACAACATAGTAGTTTCACTGCTACTGTTTGAAAAATCACAATAATTCTTAGTATAGTAGAAAACAGTAACTCGTCCAGTCTCAGCTTCCCTGTATATATTGATAGCTTTGTCTTCTGAGACAGAAGACATCTACCTAGGTCCTACTGGAACCACACCCATAAGTTCACTGAGGTAGATTGATTTAGCACACTGCGAGATCTGTGCTATCTTTAAAAAAAAAAAAAAAATCTTAAAAAGCAAGCTATAAATTTTGTGATTGGGTTTTACAAATTACAAGGCAATACTTGTAACCATAAAAAAACTCCCACATGATGGTTATTTTCTTCTCTGATCACATAGGTAAGGACATAACAGGCTCCTCTCTCCACGTCAGCACACCAACCAGCAGCAGCCTCAAGGAGCTTCAGTAGTGTCTGTCCCAGAACAACAGGGGAGAAATAAACTGAACATTGTGCATCCTCCTTGTATACCATGAAAGATGAACATGCTATTACAAATTCTCTATAGTATGCTATTTTTTTCAAAGCACGTTACAATCTGGTAATGAGGTAAGAATCTCAATCTCATCTTCAAAAGCCTGGAAGACTCTTTTCTTTTGCTTTCTTTCCCTTAAGTCTACCTGAGCTCGTTTTGTTGTTTTTGTTGTCGTTGCTGTTGCTTTGTGGCAAGTTTTTTCAATCCTGTAAGATGACTGTGCACATTGCCTCTTTTCCCCTCCCAAGATCATATTAGTATTTATTTGTATCAGCAAGCACTATCAGTGCTCTGCCCTACAGAGTGAGCAAGCTAATGCTTCAGTAAATTGTTGCTGCCTCCTGTTACATCTGTTCTGCTCTGTTCACTAATTGCCTGTCACAACCACTGAGCCATGGTGCCAGCCATGCTGCCACTTCCTCTCTGGTCAGCTTGTCGGCTCCTATTATTCTGAGCCCTGTTGCTTTTACCACAGCCAATGTTTTCGCACCCTGGATGGAATGAAAATCTATTACCTTGGTGTTATATGAAAGTGCCAAAATTATAATTCAAAAGAGAAAAAAAAGTTAATGACTTTCTGTGAGAAAATTGATAGTTTCTTACCATAGCAGCAAATTATTTTCCTTGATACTGCTTCACTTCCAGGACTGTATATACATAAGTATCTTTCAATCTGTTGCTGTATTATGAATATTATTAATAATAATTGTTATTTATTATTATTGTATTTTATGGAAAGGAGCTTCTAGAATGAAACTTTGTGTTGTGACAAAATCTGAGCATAAGAAGTGATGATATCAAGAATATTACAATTTTAAAGGTGACTCAGGGATGCACTGCTCATTTTTATGCTGAATGTTGTCAGCTTTTCTTCTTGGAGGGGAAAGAGGTTGATTTGAAACTGATTTAGATTTGCTAGACTTGATAATTCTTCCAAAACAATTATATTCTCCACATTTTAATTCCGTAGCACAGAGTACAGAAATGAAGGTTCATGCCATTACAGATATACATATGCATGCACACACACATATGTGTTATTTTCATATGTATGCTTCTGCATACATATATTTCCATGGATATCAACTGAAGTGATAGTAAGAACCACCCCAGGCTTGTCTTCAAAACCCGTTATTGATCTTGGCTTCCAGACTATACTGAGATGAGGACACTCCTTCCCACCCCAAGTTCTGGAAAACTAGGTAAATAAAGCTCCTCTCCACAGAGTTTCCCAAGCTCCTCTTCATGTCTGGAAGAATATTTAATCTGCACAAGGCAATGTTGAAAACATGTAGGCAGCTGGTTTGGGTTCTGCAGAGTCCTATTAGCAGCAGAACCTGCTTAGTTTCTAAAATAAAGTTTCTGTTTAGGTCATCAGCACCTATCCTGGAACTCTGAAAGTAACAATAGCTGTGCAGGCTGATTGCAGAACTCTGGTTTTGCATTTGTATATAGAAAGAAAATAAGTCATGACTCAGTGACACCCCTATTGTTCGACACATTGCAATATTTACAGTCTAATTTGAAACACATGGCTAGATAACTACTTTCTAGATAACCAGAGGGGTAGACACAAGGAAAAGATATGACCATCATGAAAGAAAAATTATCCCAGTGCAAAAAGATATTTGACTGGTGTCAAGTGTTTCATGGGCACCATGGAGACTTTTAAAGAAGGTTTTGTATTTTCCTACTGTACAACCTAAACACACACACAAATATTAAAACAAAACAAAACAAAACAAAACAAAACCAAAACAAAACCCTGCTAATATTTATAGGAAGCTCCTTCAAAAAATACTTAAGAAAAGTGATTCATTTCACCACAGCAAGGAAATCAGATAACGTGAGTTGACAGCTTAACAGTACTAGCTAGTTTGTATGTAGTACTGAGAATGTTTGTGGAGAGCCTTGAAAGAACTGGAAAGTAATTCTGTGAAAGAAAAGGAGACCGAAGAAGAGAATATGAAAGAGAATAGATTCTGAATAAGAGCATAAAGATGCATATAGAGTTACTTCACAGGGATCAAACAGATGAACAAAATTACTGCAGGGAAAGATATTACCAAGCATCCATCGTACTGTCTGTATGCACTTTTTTCCTCTCCAGCTCCCAGATAAATATGATATATTTATCTGTGTTTCATGCAAGAGTGTGCTCACCAGCATAATTTCTGATTCCCAACAGGGTTCCACAAGGTAAGGCATGCACATGGACCATTACCTCTGCGTGGCTCAAATGTAGCAGAGCAGTAATGTATTCCCCTGAAACTGTTTGTCATGCATTAAGCTTTTAACAAAACACAGACATAATATGTCCCTTAAGGAAATGAGAGCTCAAGGTGACACGGAAGTTACAGGACTGAAAGACAGTGATGTTCTTACAAGTAATTAAAAGTGGCTATAGAAGACCTTCCTTTTTTTGGAATAAGATACACTGTTATTTTATGAATTATGCACATGGGCAAAATAATAGAAATGTCATTTCAGAATAACAAAACTAATTTTGCTTCACAGATTTCTAAGTGTGACTTCATCTGGGAACCAAAGTGCTAAAGCGTCAGGGCTAAGCATATGCTCCCAGCTTATACAAAGATGGAGGCCACTTTCCACAAGCAGTGGATCTCGGCTGTCAATGCTATCAGACCCCTGGAACCGTCCCTGGCCTTGCTGTGGTCTGGATGAACTAGGATGCTCCCAAGCAGTTCCTGGGCACAGGTCAGGGGTCAGGGTGGGTAAGAGACCTTTACCAGACCTGCCTGAAGAGCAGGAGCTGAATGTTATATTTACAAGAAGGTTTATGCGTACCTCTCCTGTGGCGACGGGCTGAGAGAGTTGATGTTGTTCATCCTGGAGAAGAGAAGGCTCCGGGGAGACCTTACAGCAGCCTTTCAGTACTTAAAATGGGAATATAAGAAAGCTGGAGAGGGACTTTTTACAAGGGTGTATAGTGACAGGACAAGGGGTAATGGTTTTAATCTGAAAGACAGTAGATTTAGATTAGATTCAAGGAAGAAATTCTTCACTATGAAGGTGATAAGTCACTGGAACAGGCTGCCAAGAGAAGCTGTAGATGCCCCATCCCTGGAAATGTTCAAAACCAGGTTGGATGGGGCTTTGAGCAACCTGATCTAGTAGAAGGTGTCTCTGTCCATAGTAGGGGGCTTGGAACTAGATGATCTTTAAGGTCACTTCCAACCCAAACCGTTCTATGACCTCAGTGCAGGAGAACCTTTAGTTTACTAGCAGGCATTTATTCTCAGAGGCCTAATAGAGGAAGGACAAGTCAAAGCCATCTCCCTGTCTACCCCATTTCCCTGAGCCATGACCATGACAAGGGAGCTCCAGCACTGAAATTTCAGGATTCTCGTCTCTGGGGCAAACTCCACAGAGCCTGTGTGTAACCCTGGCTTGGCACACACCTCCACAGAGATCTGCCTGACAAGTAGACTTTCAAGACTCCAGCTTGACATAGAAATACAAGACCTTGGGAGTAACCCTGGCTCCAGGAGTCTGGTAGGCAGTGTTATTTTGAAAGTTTGTGTGTTTTTGTGATAGCGAGAGTTTCTTACTACTTCTGTTAGAAATGGGATGACTTCATGATCCCTTTTTATTTGCCCAACAATTAAAAAAAAAAAATCTGTGGCTAGGTGCCAAACACTAATAAGGCATTTTGCAGACTGGGAAACAGCTGTCCAGTGTTCATGCCGTTATTGACAAGGTTACCATGGATTTTGATACTCTGCAAGACTGGGGCGGGGGAAAGAAAGAGAAAGAAAGAAAAAGAAGCAAATCCAAAATCCACAGCATTTACAAAACCCAAATATAAAAAGGGTACACAAAGTCTTCTGCATAATTATCATGTCAGATAAACGTCTATTTGCATTTCTAATACAAAGCACATACATATGTACAGAAAAAGAAAGCTGAAAAAATGAGCATTTTTCAGAGACTTAGGATGAAGTAAAGCTCATCATATAAGTAATTCATTGTCAAGAAAAGAAGCCCGTGTGAATGAAAACATGATGGAATAGTAAAGAAGAACAAGTTGCAAGACATGACACTTCAATTCTGGAGGATCTGGAAGATCAATACCTTAGTCTGTGTAAAATTATCCACATCTATTCAGAAAGTATCACCTGAAGAATGAGTTGATGTGCATTACATTTTCTTTCAAATAACTGGGATGTAATGCAAAACCTGTAGACAAGATCATCGATTTTTTTCCTCCTTTAAAATATGTGATATTGTGATGAAATTTATCTGAAACATATCTTCAATTAGGTTATATTTTGAATTAATTCATGCCTGTGCATTTACTTGTTTAAATCAGCATGTATATTCTTTTAAATCTTTCCTTCACTCTGCTTTGCATTATACAGGGACAATTTGATTATTTCAATTATGTGTTCTTGTGCATTTTGAAAAGTAGAATCTCCAAATATTGTCTTTCTCATTTTGCTGATTAAGCACTTAGGTTGACACAGAGCTGGACTGAAATTGTTCAGGACATGATGAGACTCTGGATTTCCATGAGCTTTATCAGCCAGTCAGAATCCAAGCAAGGCAGCCAATATATTAGAATGAAATGTCAATTACAACACTCTTCACTGTTACAGGTTTCCGAGGATGACTGGGAAGTAAATACATGATGGTTGGAGAAATTACTTTCTTTGTAGTTTAGCTGTATTACTGGCAACCAGCAAAGGGAGAAATCTTATCTTCTGTTCAATTTATTTATGGGTCTGCACATCTATGCAAAGCTCAGACAACAAGACATGCTTCCTTAACCAGGTCAAGGTACCCAGCCAATTCCTACAGCAACATGCCTTGCTACTATTTTCAATAACGTCTTTCCATGTAAGAATTACTACTTCTAGTAAAAAGAGATAAATGCCTTCAACATTCATTTCTCCTGCACAAATTGCTTCCACAATATTTGTTCTCCCATTGAATTAACATATCTTGGCTAGAAATAAGAATTTCTCTCTATTTTAATGAGATTTTTGTAAAGACAAGGTGTTAATCTGGAATGACCTTACTACGACGTGTCTTAATTGTTGATAGTAGCAAATGAAATGTGAGTGGACACAGAACAAATTGCTTCATTAGTGATGTAGTCTATAATACCCAAAGAACTGTAACCCACATTTCCAATTCATGGGCCATTTCATCTCATCATTTAACTCTCACAATGAGATTGCACTATCTGTGTTAGCTAACAATACACTTACTTGTCACATTATTAGGATATGCTATTTAGCAGCTTACAGTAGATATTACTAATTGTGTAAAGTATTGCTTTCACCTCCAAACACAGAAAGATCAACATATCTTACAAATATGATGTGGCTGAGCATATTTTAAAAATATGATGTGACTGAGAAGATATGAGAAGGCCACATCAATGACTGGATTTCCACTGAGACATCCCTGTGTTTGCTGAGTATCCTATTCAGAAATCTAATTTTTCAGATTGGCAATAAGGCATCATGGGTCTCATTGAAAAATGGAAGTGTCAATGATCAATAAAAATATTCGCAATAAAACCCATCTAATCATTGGAAAATAAGTAACATTTGGGTTCAGAGTCTGTTATTTATATAATTGCTGTTGAAGTATGAAAATTGTATCAGTAAAGGTCTTCCTGGGAGATATTTTGTTCAGCAATTTTGACAATTAAATGTATCTATGTGTGTGTGGCAGTGTGTGGATTTGTATAATTAACTTTCTTTAAAACATAATTATTAAATGAAATACTTCATGGCTCACCACAACCGCAAAGGCAAAGACACAGAAAATAGGAAATGACAGAATCAGGCTCCCTTTGCAGCTTCAGTTCAGCATCCTTATAATAAGTCAGCATCCTTATAAGAAGTTCTTAAATAAAATTATGTAGAGAATGGTGACAAATCCAGAAAGGCCAGGTAGTTTTCATCTCAACTATAAATTGTATTTCCTTTTGTTACTGTTTTGTTTTTTGTTCAGCATACAGGCTGTGCACTAAATAAAGGACATATAAAAATATAATGAGAACAATTAGTAGCTTATCAGCATGTACATATACAAAGGCTGAAATAAGATGGTATATGTAATCTCAACTGTGGGGGTAAAATATTTCTCAAAATAAAAGAACGGAGAGGAAAAGGAAGCTTTAAAAAAAAGAAAACTTCCCTGTAAATAAGCCAATAATTCTATATTTCAGCATGACATTGGAAGTCAATAGATTTTGATTCAAGTCTTTTAAAACACCAGCCTAGACCAAGAGCTTTTGATGAATAGCATAGCTGATGAAGGTAAGTTATTCTTTGTGTGGATCAGCTACCAGGAAATGAGGGAGAAAGGAAAGGACAGACCAAATATCTATGAAACTGCTCAACCATCCCATCTGAGGCAGATATATGAGGTCTTGCAGCGATGAATCCAGAATTATTAGCAAAACTACAAGAAAGAGCTGAAACACCTATCTCCCAGCCCAGCCCTGCTGCCCCAGTACCAAAGACATGGTTTCAGCTGCTGTACTTCATCCATAGATCAAGGCCTGTGAGGCTTGGGAATTTGCTCTGCACCTGAGCATGCAGAAAATTGAACAGCAGGCTTCTTGACAGCACACTTCACTGTATATGAACATGTGGCTTTTCAGAGTCTAATAATTTGTTCCAAACTAACTATACTTTCATGAGCACAGAAGAAAAGCACCCTGACAAGTGCTCCTAAGCCCAAAGGCACTAGAACACTTCAAAGAAGCAAATTTTAATACTATTTTTGAAAGAAAAATGTTTTTCTTCTCCTAAATTAATTTTTATTTCAGGTGACTGAGACATTTTAACTGAAGCATTAAAATAAAACAACTATTCAAGATATGGAAAAACTTACGCCAAAGCTATTAATGTTTGGGGAAGTTATAACAGGCTTACAACGAAAAACATTATACACCAAACTTTACCCATGATAATAGATACCATTTCTACTATCCAAGCTCAAGATAGGAAGCATCTTATGACCTTAATAGCCATTACATGACCATTACTATTTTTAAGGCACTGCAATATAGCATGTGTAATAACTGAGGGTGCTCTCAGGCTGACGGCTTAGCACTCCAGTTCACTCCTGAGTGTCCCTGACTGTCCTCTTTTCACTCAGTTGTTTCTATGAGACAAAACCAGGTATGCTTGAGGGATAGTTTGCTCTAGTCCACAGGACTGCAGCTTGTGAGAGGGCAACTTAAGGTCATTCCACACCCTCTGCAGTCCTCCAGGACTATCCCAAGCACCTTTATATCCTCAAATACCCCAATGTGCTGTCATAGCACATTTTGCAACATGAGGCACATTCTCTTACCATCTCTCCATAAAAACCTTATAAGCACACTGCCACATTTCTGTCTTTATGTATTTCAAAATTAAATGTCATTAAAGGCCTGTTGGATCACAGGGCCACAGAGGAGAGCTGGACTACCTGATACATAATGTAGATGTGTCCAGGCCACTGGAGAGGGATGTTGTGCTGGGAGGTGACTCATCCTGCATCGCCAAGGAGAATCAATCCCTTATCAGGGGCTTTAGTAACCTTGGAACAGCCAGAATCAGGTTCCCACTGATTTAGAGTATGCAAGGATGGTGAAAATACTAATTTTTCATTCAATCAGGGGTGTGTGCATTGATTCAGAAAGCAAGCATTTTAAAGCACCTCTCGTCCTTTAAAACAATGCTGTTAGTGAGATCAAAAGCAGCATGAGTAATAAAGGTTAGCAGGAAAAGTGTAGATGAGTAATTACACAAAAATCTATACACCTCCATGCAATCTCATTTGAAAACACTGCAGACATTTTCTTGCGATGGGCATCCCTCTCTCTCTCTACTGGGGGTAATAAACCTTGGAGATTTAATGACGGAAAGAGGGAAATGAGCCATTTAGTTCTATTAACTATTCTAACCTGATATGTATGGAATTGTATAATAATTACTACAGAAAGGTAGAACATATCATTCGGATAAGGCAAAAATGGTCGGGCAATATCAAACTGCTCCTGATAATTTCAAAACAGACTATAATCTCTTACCACTGCCAATTTTAAGAATCTTGCCAAGTCACTGAGGAAGCTGAGTCAACAAAAATGAATTTTTGATTGATTAGGAGTAATTCATGGTATGTCATTCTTTCAAACACAGAGATATTGAGGTTATTTAGAGGTTACTAAATATATTCTTCTGTGGGTTTTTTTAAGTGTCACCTTAATCTCATCAACACTATTCAAGAACAGAGGTGCTGCTGTAGCTCATGAAGGTTTTGAAGTACAAGCTGTGTATTTAATGATCAGTTTATCCTGTGAAGGTCAAAAACTAAAAAGGCTAAATCCAAACTGTCACTATTTGCAGTTAGCTGTGTGTCCCATTGCCACCACTGTTATTCAGACTGCTACTAAACACTGTAAGTTCTAGATCTTCCATGTAAATTCAATCGACAAAAAAATTTAAAGTTTAGAGGCATCATGCAAAGTGACTTAAGCAACTTGAATAAAAGAGGGCCTACTCACTCCAGGACGTCAGAATTTGGCCCTACGTAGACATCAGGTTGGGAAAGATGGTTTCAGATAATAACCCTATCTCTGTGCAAGGTTATAAAAACCCTATTAAATGTCACTTCGACCCCCAGGTACAACAAGAAATTATTAAAAATAGAAGTCAGAATTGCATATGTAGAGGAGAAAAATATCCCATAAATGAAAAATGACCCAGAACTTACAGGACTTGAGTCATTTCTCTAACAGCTGCAAAAATGTCAACAACAGTAAAACATAAAAAAGTCAGCAGTGATTTCATTAACAGTGCCCTGCTACACTGCAGAGAGGATCGTGCTAGCATACACTCGAAGGACAGACATTCTCTTTCAAATTCAAATATGTGAAATGGAACTTTTCCTCAGCTTCAACCTACCTGCTGTTACCTACATAAGTGAAACTGGCCAACTGGAGATCATTAATTCATGGTCTCTCAGAATCTTTCATTTTCTCAGTGAGTGGAGCCCAGCATGCTGGAGCACATTCTGCTCACAGTAAGAGCATCAATGAGTCCAGAGACTCTGGAGTAATGATTGCTGTTTATGCTAATTCTGCACTTACAGTATCAGTTGAAAAACATCCCCCACGCCACCGCAGGTTGAGACCTACTGTATGTGTGTCCTTGAGCTTTTTTTCTTCCAAATGTTAATGCCTCTGGTTAATAATTTAGCTTGTCTTTAAAGCAGCCTCTGACAAATAGAAAGAAAATACATCGGCTTTTAAAGGAAAAAAAAATAGCACTGTGTTTAAGATACCAAGTGAGGACTCAGCAAATCTGGGTTCAATATTTTGCTCTTCTCACAGAAGCCCTGACTGACACTGGGCAAACCAACAGAAGAAGTGTGAGAAAAGCACTTAATTAAGGGATGAGGAAATTGTCTTGTCTATTTAATAGCAAGTTACCTGAGCAAAGAGGTTGTCCCTTACTACCTGCAGGTATGTCACACAGCAAGGCATCGGTGGAGACTTCTGGATGCTACTTTAATACACCTTTAAACTATAGCAAAGGTCAAGTGTTATTTTAGGAGGTAATACGTTTAATATTGTAATGTCCAGGCTGCCTAAAAGTAGTCAAGACCTCACATTTGTCCATTCACATAGTGAAGAAGAAGTTGCTGAGATAGAGAGCTGACTGCAGTGCTCTGACCACACCTTTCCCTTACCAAGGAGCTCTCCCAAGTAACACCAAAACTCAATATGCTGATAGAGGCTAAAGTAATCAAAAAGGTTGAATGCCTAAAGAACTGGAATTCTAGCACAACCTGGAAGGATTTCTAACAGCTAAGATCTCATTAAAAGATAGTGTTTGCATGTAAAGCCAGACAATAGTGAGATAGGTCTCACAGGCTGTGATTGACAGTGCACCTGCACTCTCCATCCACTAGAGACCTGCAGGTTTATGGTTCAGTGGCCAAGGACATGACACTGCTTAATTTTAAACTGCAGAAACGCAGCACAATACTACAGGTCCCTTCTCTTGTTATAATTCCATTAGAGGTGACCTAATTCCATCAGGATATCGACAGTGAATGCAACTGCTTCAGATATTGTTATTGAAGTTAATTTCTGGTGAAAAACTCCCCATGTCCTTCTAGGCAGCAACAATTGTTGAATGTCAACCTGGGTCTGTGACACTTGTGAAAGTCAAGTGTCTTGTAGTGACAGTTTGTTAGGTAGAAGGTACATTTCGTTATTCTCTCTTTTGTGTAATATCTCAAAAGATGATAAAAACATCATTAAAAACCAGAAATCTTTATTCAGATTATCTACTATAGTTGCCTAATTTAGGCAGAGAATACTATCTGTACTTGAAGTCAGTCTGGCAACCCTAAATTACAGATGGTGTGAAATTCTCATATTTTGGTCTTAGACCTCCGAATATTTCTGAGAGTTACTTTGGCACCTACTATAAATGGTCTGAATAAAACCTCAAGTTTAATTTAAGAGTTTTCTTTTCAAGGTGACCAGAAACAGTATAATGTGAATCTCCAAAGAGATGGAACTAAAAAAAATTATTAACTCTAGACCGTGCTCTCCAGCTGATCAATAGAACTTCAAACTATGAACATCACTTTAAGACAAGACCAAACCACTTCACTACTTTTCAAGAAAAGGCGCCAAAGACATAGGGAAGGATATCCCATGTGTTGTCTGAGTGGTAGTTGTCACTATCAGATCTATGACTATTCCTTAACAGGCACATGCCCCTCTTCCTTCATCTTCATACCTCTCCCCAGCTTTATTACCAAGACTTCAAAAGAGAGAAAATGAATCATTACATAACTGAATTACAGGAAAACATAGAAATCTTTTATATTACTAACTTATATAACCGAAAAAAAATATTTCCATGAAATTACAGAGATGTGGAATGAAGCATTCATGTCTCAAACTTTTACTGAATTTTCTCAATCACTGTTAAGAACTTAATCTTCTTATAAACATCCTGAACTTCACAGAATCACAGAATCACAGAATCATAGAATGGCTGGGGTTGGAAGGGGCCTCTGGAGATCATCTAGTCCAACCCATCCACTAAAGCAGGTATACCTAGAGTAGATCCAGTTTAAAGTAAGTTTTCTCTTGTATATTACCTCTATCTGAGCAATACCCATGATATTAGTAATAAAACTTACAACAGTAAGAATGTGAAAAACAAACCACACAAAAGCCAGGGTTTTCAGTTATGCAAGAATGCTGAAGATTACAAAATCCAATAGGATAATCAAGAAGAAGTTTGAACACCTTGTCACTAACCCTTCCATAACTGACAGGTAGGTGATGGATGAGGTACAGGCTGCCTAACTCAGTCTCCTCCTTTGCTATTATGTCATTATGCCTTTGAAGTAAAATGGGCCATTTCCTGGTATGGTCAGCAGAGAAAAACAGGGACTTTATCACTAGACATAAGTGTTAAGATCACTTTTTCTCCACTAAGTTGCATTTCTTGCCCCAAAGCATCTGCAGTAACTCTAACCCTTTAATAAAAGAATTTGTGAAAGGAGCATACACATATGCCACACAAATGCAAAAGTAATAGCAAAGTGTTGAGTTAATATCTCTTTTCCTGCCCAAGTCAAGGCTCATCTATCCCACCTCATCACTTTTACCTGACAGGAGACAGTTTCTCCCAGTTCGGTTCAGATACTGAATCATCACTGAAAGCCAGTTAATTCTAAGAAAACAAACAAAACCCAAAGCAAACAGGCCTTCCCCTTCCTTCCTTAAAAAAGGCTCATCTGACCTTCAAGGCCTGTGGAGTTTTGAAGGAATATCCCACAATAAACATCCTGGTGTAATGCTCATACATTAATCACTACATTTTCTCTGTGTAAGTTATAAATGTTGATGTTGAAAACTGATATGTACATACTTGAATGTATATGTCTATGTATGTATTTGCATACATGCATAGATACGACTACCTTGCATAGCCTACCATTATTACAACACTTGTAAATATTACAACTTTCAGGGATATTAAAAAACCTCCCTCCAGCTGAGTAACTAAACCCCAAAATCCTCTTAAATCCATTCCTCCCATGCAACAAAAAAATCAAAGAAAAACACTAAAAACCACACATATAATTTAGTTGTAACTTGCAATGCAAGTTAACAAACTATAGGACAATCCAGTCTTGAGACGTGTGACAGAAATTTCACTTCAAAACCTTTGGTTAGATACAGGGCTAGTTCATTTTTGTCTTGTCCTGCAATTTCAAATAATTCCCACAAACTACACAAAATGCCTGTCAGTGTATGACCTTAAAGGTATTAGAGTGACTGAAATGTAATAATTGTCTTATTATTTTCCTTGTCAGCCTCTTACTTAAAATGGAAACAAAATTTTGTAATGTATTTCAAATAGGCAATGTCTCCAGTCTCTAGTATTCTCTGAATATTTTTACCAAAGGAAGAAAGCAATGCAAAGACTCTTTCATGGTAAAGATCCTAATGCTGTTTCACTTAAGAGGTCATTGAAAGCCCTAGAAAACACCACAGAAAGGGCATCAACGAACCTCTGATAAAATTCTTCAGCCATCCTCTGAGCCTCGGGGGAAGTTCCTTTTCTCACTGATAGAAAAACAATTCGAACACCCATCTTTTCTTCTGGTCTCTCAAGTAAGTCCTGTTTCTGGTTTGTCAAAGCTTGAAAATCTGCAGTTCTTTTAAAAAACTGGTCCTGAACAGGAAGAATGATTTATTCATGAAAAAGCTTGCTTGGAGCTCTTCTGAGCTACCCTCAAAGAGTCAGCAGGATCCCTGCAGGCCAGCCCCCAACTATGGTGGCATAGCCTTATCATGGCCCTCTACATTCTCCCCAGTTTATATCCCTTAAATTGGAGCAAAAGAGAGAACCCTGCCACATCTTTGAGAGCTTTGCAAATCTAATTTTACCCTTCATTTGCTTTTAAATTTCCCCTTGAATTCCACATATCTCTCAGCCAGCTATGGAGATTACTCTAACAACTGAAAACTATATATGTTCCCCAAAAGGAATGTGGAAAGGCCACTAGTCTCTCCTTAGCCCATCTCTACTTTCCAGCTGGGAAACATAAAATTACTACTCTGTTTAGACTTCCATGAAACAGTGTTTTCTCTTTCTAACTCGACCTGTATGACTGAGAAAGCAGCTAAAGATCTACCAGTAAGCCACTCAGGAATCAGTAGACTATAAGCTTCCATTGGACTGAGCAGGGCTCACAGAGGATAAATACTCTTCGGAGAAACTTTCCCAATTTTTACACAATTTTCTTCCATAAAATTCTGTGGTGGGTTGACCCTGGCTAGATGCCAGGTGTCCACCAATCCACTCTATCACTCCCTCTCCTCAGCTGGACGTGGGAGATGAATGATGATGAAATCCTCATGGGTTGAGATAAAGACAGGGAGAGATCACTCAGCAATTCCCATGATGGGCGAAACATGCTCAACTCAGGGAAATTAATTTAATTTATTACCAATCAAATCAGAGCAGGGAGAAATAAAACAAAATCTTAAAAAAATCCTTCCCCCCATCCCTCCCTTCTTCCTGGTCTCAACTGCATTCCTGAATTGCTTACTTCCTCTCCCCTGAACAGCACAGGGGGATGAGGAATGAGGTTTGCGGTAAGTTCATCACACATTATATCTGTCCCTCCTTCCTCCTCACACTCTTTCTCTGCTCCAGCATGGGGTCCCTCCCATGGGAGACATTCTTCCACAAACTTCCCACGAGCTGTAGGTCTTCACAAACTGCTCTAGTGTGGGTTCCTTCCACTGAGTGCAGTCCTTCAGGAACAGACTGCTCCAGCTTGGGTCCCTCATGGGGTCACAAGTCCTGTCAGCACACCTACTCCAGTGTGGGCTCCTCTCCATAGAGCCAGAGGTCCTGCGAGGAGCCTGCTCCAGTGTGGGGTCTCCACAGAGTCACAGCTTCCTTTGAGCATCTACCTGCTCTGACCTGGGGTCCTCCATGGGCTGCTGGTGGATCTCTGCTCCACCATGGACCTCCATGGGCTGCAGGGGACAGGTGGCCTCACCATGGTCTGTACCACGGGCTGCAGCTGAACTTCTGCTCTAGTGCTTGGAGCACCTTCTGCCCTCCTTCTTCAGTGACCTTGGGGTCTGCAGGCTGATTCTCTCACATTTTCTCCCTTCTCTCTCCAGCTGCCCTTGCACAGCAGGTTTTTCCCCCCTTCTTAACTACATTATCCCAGAGGCGCTACTACCATTGCTCACGGTCTTGGCCTTGGCCAGTGGTGAGACTGTCTTGGAGCTGTCTGGCTCAATGCTCTGCTGGGCACAGGGGAAACTTCTAACAGGTTCTCACAGAAGCCACCCCTGTAGCCCTCCTGCTACCAAAACCTTACCACCCAAACCAATACAAATTCAAAGCTTTAACTGTTTAACTTGATTGCCCAAAAAACACTTTACCACCTTTTGCCCGTTGATAGAGTCCACATCCCTAAAGACAAGGTATTTCTCTACTGGTAAATATAGCTTAAAAATTGCGAACTCTATCAAAAATTCAAGTAATTATTTCATGAAAAATGCTCTTGATCTTCCAGTTCCTATTAGCAGAAGATTTCTGATTATAAAATATAATCAAGTGCTTTGGCCCAAGTTTTTACCCATATTTAAAGCCCCAGAATAACTGACTATTCGCTAATATATGTCTATGTTAACAATCTCCCTGAATGACTTTTATTTGCTTTGGAACCCTTTCTCTTTTTGATCACTTCATTATTATTCCCCCCAAATATAACTGATCAAAGAATTCTACCACATGACATTTTCTTGGAAAATACGGTCAATGAGCCTACTGGTGGTCAATGAGACTATTTGATAAAGAATGATCTTCGGTTCAAGGGGGTTTTGTGGAATTGAAGGCAGGATATGAAGGGACAAAGAATCTCACAGTGGTTTCCAAGTAAGTCTGCTTTGAACACAAAAACATCAAAAGTGAGGGTGTTCCCATTCTGAAATCAGGAGATTTATCCCAAAAGTGTTTTCTAACAGACACGCCCACAACCTGAGAACCCTGCTATGGGACACAAATTTAAAATTATATAAAATTTTCCAATCAGAATCCAGGGTTCTCCTTTATCCTGGACAATTTATTTACTCTAAGCAAACTTATACAAATATCAAAATAAAAAAGATACAATCATCTATGAATCAGAAACTTTGCTTGTTTGGACAACTGAAACCCTAAGGTAGATGTCCAGACAGGAAATTTTATCTCAAAGTTCTCACCTTTAGTAGCACTCTGTTGGCAATCCCTAACACAAGTGCACATCATTCATACACAGGTCCCTCCTTCTGGTCCCCTTTGTTCAAGACAGTGAGATAACATCCTGCTGCAAGAACTGCAAAAACTTCATAGTTTGAATAGGTGCACATCATGTTTCACTACTGTATCCCTGAATTTCCCTATTTTACATTCTTCTGCTTTTTTTGTTTTTTATATTTCTTCTAATATACAACTTGAAGCTTGTCCTTGTCTAAAGATTCTGCTGTGACCTCTCTGCCAGCTTGATGTTTGAGATTTCCGTATCATTACATGTAGCAAATGCTTCTTTGCTGTTTCTTTTCATCCCCTCTCCATCTCTTTAATAATTTATCAAACCTTCTTCTGCACATTTTTAATGTTCTTGTCCCAGTCCTGGGACATCCTGGCTTTCCATCTTTCCACTCTGCTTAACATGTTCACAATTCAGCATCGTTAAAGGATGAGATCCGTCTTTCTCCAAAAGGTGAAAAGGCCTTGCAACTCAAAATGTTGGTCCTGTTCAGGACAACCTCATATCTTCCAACTGTTCTCTCCAGCACAGGAGGCAGAACCCTATGAATGGAAATTAAACTTTTCTTAATACGCCATTCCCGAAATGGCATTGGAACAGGCTGCCCAGGGAAATGGTGGAGTCACCATCCCTGTAGGTGTTTAAAAGGCATTTAGACGAGGTTCTTAGGGTTTAGTGTTAGAGTTAGGTTACGTTATGATTGGACTCAAATATACTGAGTGTCTCTTCCAACTGAAGTGATTCTATGATTCTATGATTCTATGATTCTGTGATTCTAAAAACTGCCTATGAACTGATCACTTTCCACATGTCCCATTTCTTACTATCTTTTGTACTCATGCTTTTGCAAAACACAGTGGGCATTTCTTCACCCTGCAGGGTTTGCATCTTGTAGTTGCTGTGTGCTAAAACCCACTAACACAGGCCATCAAATCATGCAACGCTCAGCATTAGGCTGTTCAGAAACACCACAGACAAATAATGGCTGTCTGAAATATCAATAGTAATAAACCTGGAAAATATGAACAGTAAACTACATGATGCAGTTGTATTATTAATCTAGAAAAGCTCAGAGGTACCTCACCTCATCTTAAATCACCTTGAACTTTACACCTTGAACCTGACGCAGAAATATTACTGTGAGGCTGCAAAATGTTAGAAAACCCAGTGAAGAATGTGGTATAAGTCTATTTTAACCCTAGAAGAAAGTTGTCATAGGCTTAATAGAAAACTGAAATATAGAATTAGATGCTACATCAAGGACCACTTCCTACATCTAAAACATTCCCAGACAGACTGCTCTTACTGTAAGAAGAAAAATTGACAGTGATTTCTTAGGTAGCTGGCAGATGAATTATAGATTTTGCATGTGAACCTCTACAATTTCAATAACTGGGACTATACATATGCCTGCTGGGGTATTCTTGGAAAATGTTTTCATTGTGAGAGATCCTGTTTGAAGCCTGAACCATCACTGCCTATGGATATCCTCCTTGGTCATCTCTAGGGAGACACATTACTTGCATAAAACTTCCTCAGGTTATTAAATTCTGATGTTTTTCCTCAAGTACTCATTTGGCATGATGCATGGAATACTCTGAAGTCAAAGAGCTCTGCTGAGGTGGAGGACATCTTTCATGTCTTTCCACTTTTAAGAAACAGAGAATTCAGGTATGTGGCTACTGGATTTGCCTTTATGTTTCTGATGCACCTCAACTTAACAGATGGAATACTACCATATTCCTCACCTTCCTTAATAGCCATGATAATTTTACATGAAGAAACACTTTCAAGAACTATTTCCTAAGCAACAATACCTCTCTATCATGCTCGTGGGCTTCTTTTGGCAGCTGTAGTAAAACACTGGAGTGTTATAATACAATGCAGAATTCTTTTTTTTCAAGACTATATTCACTTCCACTGTGCCCCAGTTTTGGCTAGAACAGGACCAATTCTCCTTTTAGTAATTTTTTCCTTTCAACTAAGTTTCTTTTAAGTAACTGCACTTTCTGAAGTTGTCTACATGCTTTTCAGACAGTGTCTGCTTCCAGAACTGATAATGCCTAATGTTTACAATTTTACTGAGCTAATGGTAGAAATATTATGCAGAGAAAGCTTGTATGTAGACTTACTTCTATAGCAACCAAGGTCACTGATACATGTCTTCTGTCCCACAAGTGAAGGGTCAAAAAAGGGTTGTACCTGTGGGTGGAGCAGACAGAGCAGGTGATCAAAAATCGACCGATATATTCTATCCCATACATATCATACTTAGTTTAAAGCTGAGGGGTCATGAGAGTCTTGCTTTTGCTTTCTTCTTTCATGTCTGGCATTTATGAGGGACCGTGCCTTTGTTCTCCTGCCTCTGATCCAAATCTGTGCATTCCTAAATCCAGCCCCTATCAACTGCTGAGTCCAGTCCAGGACTACCTGGTGCCTCCCTTGCAGCATCAACAGTGTGAGCTACCATGGTACACACTTCTGTGATAGTCATCACAGAAGCCTAATATTGTTTTTTTATAATTTTCATTATTTCTTTTACCATTATTGTCATTTTTCCTTGTTATTGTTTTATTAAAGCTGTTTTGATTTTCCAACCCATAAATCTCCCCTTTTCTTGTTTCCCTTTTTTCTTTTGGGGAGGGAAAGGGGTAACAGAGAGCATCTGCCATGCTGTTTAATCACTCACCCAACCTTAAATGGTGATACACTGTTTGTGTCTTAATCACATCTGCCCAACTCGTTGAAAGATGGCTCCCACATATACCTTTGTTCAGAAACTGAATGGCCATTCCCTCACATTCTCTTCTCTCACGCCTTCACTTAATGATTGAGCAGCCCCATAACAACAGTAGATAAGAGAGCCAAAAACATCATAGACTGCAGGCTGTTGTACGTGCTGTTTACACTCCAGCTCATGTGCCTGAAATCATCTTGAAGGCAGAAGTAAGCGAGGAAAACAACCTAGGTGATGCTTCCCTCCCCACCATCTGGATTCACACAGAATATCTGAGGTTGGAGAGTACCTCTGAAGACCATCAAGACCACCCACCCTGCTCAGAGCAGGTTACCCAGGGCCATACGTAGTCAGATTTTTCGTATTTCTAAGGACTGACACACCACAACCTCCCTCTCTGGGCAATACGTTTCAGTATTTTACCTATGTTACCATGGTTTTGTTCTCTTATGTGTAAATGGAATTTCCTATATTTCAGTTTGTGCTCATTTTCTCTTGTCCTGTCACTGGGCACATATAAGCCAGTTTGGCTTCATCTTCTTTACTCCTCCCATCAGATATTTGTACACACTGATGAGATGCCCTTGAGCCTTCTCCTCTCTAGGCTGAACAGTCCCAGCTCTCTTAACCTCTCATATGGCAGATGCTCAAGTCCCTTCATCAATTTCATGGCCCTTTACTGGACTGGAGCTGTGATGTACTTGCCTCTCTTGCACTGGGAAGCCCAGAACTAGACCAAATTGTGTCTCACCAAGGCTGAGTAGAGGGGAAGGATCACCTCCATTTACCTACTGGCAGCATTCTGCCTAAAGCAGCCCAGGAGGCTGTTGTCTGACATAATGGCACATTTCTGACTTATGTTCAAATTTTCGATCACTAGGACCCTCACTCTGGTCCTTTTTCGCCAAACTGTCTTTCAGCCAGTCTATCCCCAGTGTGTACTTGTGCATAGTGTTATTTTTCCACAGGGGCAGGACTTGACATTTGACTTAATGACGTTTCTCTCAGCCCATTTCTTCAGCTTGTTGAGGTCCCTCTGCACGGCAGAACAATCATCTGGTACACAAGCTGTGTCTTTCACTTTTGTTTCATCTGCAAACTTTCTGAGGGTGCTCTCTGCCTCATTGTCCAGCTCAATAATGATTTTCAACAGTATTGGCGCCTGTGGGATACACCACCAGTATCTTGCATCCAGCCAGACTCCATACCACTGATGATAACCTTTTGAGACCAAGAATTCAACCCATTTTTTATTCACTTCACTGTTCATTATTCTAGACAATACTTCATCACTTTGTCTGTTATGAGGTTATGGTAGACAGTGTCAAAAACCTTGCTGAAGTCAAGACAAATGAGATTCACTGCTCTCCTCTTATCCACATATTTAGAAATTATTTCCAGATCAGTTGTTCCATCAGTTTCACAAGGTGGGACTGGCTAGCCTGTAATTTCCTGGATCCTCCTTCTTGCCTTTCCTGAAAATAGAGTGGCATTTGTTTTCTTCCAGTCCACAGGGACTTCCTCTGATCACCATGAGCTTTCAAAGATAGCCAAGAGTGACCTCTGAATGACACTGGTCAGCTCCTTCAGCACTTGTGAGTGCATCTCATTGTCCAATGGACTTGAACATGTCCAGTTTGTTCAAATGATCCCTAAACTGCACCAAGGATAAGCCTCCATAGCCCCAGACTTTGCCTCTGGTCTCAGTGACCTGTGATTGCTGGAAACAAATCTTACACTGCAAAGACTGAAACCACCAAGGGATTGAGTACTTTGGCCTTTCCGTGTTTTTTTGTCACGAGGTTCTTCCCCCATTCAACAGCAGACCTGCATCTTTCTTTTTTTTGCCCCTGATGTACCTGTAGGAGCCTTTCTTGTTGTCCTTCACATTGTTTGTCCAATTCAGCTCCAAGTGTCCTTTAGTCTGAGTTTAAAATATCTTCTCAGTAAAACCGAGAATATGTCAGTTTCAACAAAACTCCAGTTTTAGCAGTAAATGTTCCATTGGAAAAGCTGTCTGGAGGTACATGAGTGATTATACACTCCCAGCATTCTCTGGCCCTAGGACCAATCAGCATGGTTTGGCTTCATCCATACCACCAAGCACTCTTAGTCTTCAAAAAAGGTGACCATATGCAAATTGTCTATTCCAAGTGATCCACTGGGATACCTGAAAAAATTTGACTGGGAATTGTTTTTGATGGCACTGGTAACACAAAGCAAAAGTGTGGCAGAAAATATTCTAACAGCGCAACAGCATGCGTTAAAGGCTTCCAGTGCCTGGAAACATGTCCTGGCATCATTTAATCTATGGCTTAAGCATGGCTTTTGTGACTCAATGTGACAGCATACCTAGTTGTATTATGGTATGACACCATAGTGATATTCATAGGATAATACTGGCTTCTATCATATGCAGATGGAGTACTACTAAACATTTTATTAAAAATGAGGTGAGATTTGTACAAATTCTGCTCCCCACAGTTCCCAGTTGGGACATATTTTTTATTCTGTAGGGTCTAATTCAAGTCCCTTTGAACCTATTGGCAGGTTTTTTATCAACATTACACAGCAATCCTGAGGGTGGAACAAGGTTTCTTAGCCCGGAATACACATTGTCATATGAATTACATAGTTCACTAACTGATGGGCTTAGTCTTCCTGGTCTGTCCTGCTCTGAAGTTTGCCCCAAGCTGTGTGAGATGACCCAGCCTTCTACAGAAAGCAGAAGATGAATGAGACACCTTCTTGCCCCTTTTACCATCAGGTTAAGTGTTAAAATAAGACAGGTGATTGCCTTCCACTCTGTGCTTGGACCTACTTCTATTGACAATGAACTCTTGGTAAAACATCACATAGCACAGATTAGATATTTTAACAGGTTCATATGAACCTGTGGAATTCACTGCTATGGCACAAGTAGGAAACTACAAAAATAAGTGCAGATGCACAGAAAAAAATCCCATGTCCATATGGGTTAAGAATCCTTCAAAAGAAAACTGGAAGCGTCAAGCTAGCTGTTACTGCGTGCCCTGCATGACCCCACTGAAAATTCAGAGTTTCACAGAGCGAACACCAGTGCTGAGCTGGGCCTGGCATATCTTCAGAGGTACACATTACATCTATCCCTAGGTCAACCACAGATCTGCTGTAATTTCAGCTGTGTCTCAACTGCATGTCCTCAGCTTTGAGAACAAAAACATGAGTGAGACTAATTCTCCCTGTGTCCCCAGTGTGGTTCTCACAGTGCATTCAGAAGGCAAACTCCAGTGTGCATCCAGGCTGCTTCAGCGGGTAACAGCATTTGTTTTAGAATTATGAATTACAGATGTGGCTCTATTCCTGTGCAAGGCAGGATGGAACACTGCTGACCACTGTTTGCTTCCTGCACCTGTCTGTACTCTGATAGGTGATTACATTTTCTTTAAGAAACATGTTTATTTATGTAAACAGTAAATTATGATTGCCTGTGTTTTTTTTTTTTCAAATAGACTTCAGAGCATTTTACACATATTAATATTACATTATTCATATCTTAATATTGTAAATTTTTGCAGTAAACTAATCCTGAAACTCTAGGATTGTCTTCAAAATACGGTGAGTCTTATTAGCTGAGCGTTAAGGTTGGTTAGGCTAGAATAGTGGGAACAAGCATTAGAAAATTTGATTCTATACTCTGCCTTGCTCACAACCTACAGAACTTTTTATTGCTTTATGTCACACACTTGTAATTTCCAATGTCTTTCAAGACAGCATATTAAAGGTCATACCTGGATGTAAAGCTATGACTGAGGACAGAAGTGAGAGGAGTTATATTATTTTTAACTGATGAGCAGACATGGCTTAGAGAAAAAAAAGAGATCAAGAATGATATCTTTATTACTACTCCATGTATGCAAGATGATCCAAACTATCCTGTAGGCAAGTGCTGCGTTATAAGATAGATGCTTCCTAGCTGAAATTCTATGGCTCAGTTGTGACACCATTCCTTCCTCACTTGCAGCTATGTAATACAACCCTACCCCTTTCATTAAAGTTGTCGAAATAAAAATGGAAGAACATTTGTCCTTCAGTTATTGTGTAGGTGCATGTAGAACTGCAGAGGTTTTATTTATGAGGACAGGTGCAGAAGAGAGAAAGTACTTGCTTTTCAAACTCAGCTAACGAAGCATAACCTGTTCTCAGGAAAAGCCAAGGACTTTTCCTTCCATACTGTCCCGAGAGAATGGGCAGGGAAGGTGAGGGTAACAGACTCTCCATGGAGTAGTAGTTTGAGGAAGTTATCGGTTTTAAAGTACTCAGTAACCACAAATGCCCTTTAGCTTTAACCAGTTGTCTGTGTAGAGATCTGAAAGATATAAGCATTCCTTCAACCTCTCCTGAGACTGAATATTTTCTCTTTTCCCTGGGTTGGACAAATAGGCCATGGAAGCACTTTCTGACTCCTTGTTGTTGGTTTAAGCCGCAGCCACATCTCAGTCCCACAAAAGAGACCCCTTTAGCTCCCACTACTACACAGGAAATCCACAAAAACAAACAAACAAACAAACAAGCAAGCAAAAGTGATACCAGCAAAACATTGATACACTCCAACAACTAAATGCAGATGCAGGCAGAGCTAGTGCCCTGGAACGTGTTTCTGCAGGGAAGTTCAGCATGGTAAGAAAGCTTACTTGTTTTCCATTTGCAGACTTTTACTTGTTACCTGTATCATGACAAAGTACAGCAAATTATAAATGTCTTGCCTGGTTACATGAATTAGCTACGCACAGATGTGCTGTGACTCAGTAGCTGGAACATCAGCAGGAAAACAAAGTCAGTGGTGACTCAGTTCCGCCTTCTTTGTTACAAAATGCCCTCATTCAAAGGATCATAACACAACATCCCTAGAAGCTAAAAATGGGAGAAAAGCTTGTTTAGAGCAAAATAACAATGTGTTGTCTTGAAGGCAGAATTCAGTATTCTTGCTACCCAAAGTTATAAGATTACCTCCAAAACCCTGATCTAACTTTAGTGCTTTTATCACTTGAACATTACAAATCACCTTTAATTAAAGAAAGACATTTAATCAGCAGCAGTTTGCTCTGAATGTACCAGAAAATATGAGAGATACTAGTAGCAATGAGTCTGTCTCCCAAACTAGCATGTTGTCTATGGGAGTCTTTGCTAGACCTACAGTCATAGCAGTTACATAAAGAAACAGTGCAATGTTCATTAGTTCTACCCTCTGCCAGTGTAGAATTGTAGGCTGAGGCCAATTGAGAAAGAAAGCTGCAAAAAAAAATTTTTAGAAACGGTTTTGCAAACCCTTATACAATACTAATTATCATTTTTACAGGGAGTTCTGCACGCAGAGTAATGAAGCTACGCAAAATAACTTGTGAAGCTGAGGATGTTTTGTTTTGTTTTTTCCACTGCAATATTCAGAATCTATTTTTTTCCATTTTGGTGTGTGTGTATAATAGTTTCCAAAATGTCCTGTCTGAAAGTAATTCTGAAGTTTACTAGTTGCTGCTTAAAAACATCTCGCAGATCTTTAAGAAGCAGCATGAAAGAGATATTCATTCCATCCTAACTCTCTGCACTTGCATTTTACACGGGTGTGCAAGTACTCCAGCCCCAGTAAAGGTTCTGCCACACCAATATAAAATGCTGTGCTGTTATACGGCCGTTCCCTCGTCACAGGTTGAAAGCATATGCACTGTCAAATGTCAGGCCAAAGGGGAATGAAGGCTACAAGGACACTGATGTGCCTCCTTGTCCCAGCCCATCTGCTGTGATTCCTTTGTAAGACGAAAGGATTTAGCATGGGTTATGTCTATTTACTGTGACAGGATAATAGGTATCCTTGTGGCAAAGAAGTAAAAGACTCCATTAGCATGTATACACAAGCCTGAGAGGCTCTAACTTTTCAGGTGAAGAGTCAATATTCACACAAGATATTCTGCCATTGGCACTAGTGTGTTCTCACGCAATCTGACATTACTAGAAGACAAATACATCTCTGTACCAACCTATGGAAACAGTGTGCACAGTACATTTTTTATTTCCCTTTACTATTTTGTCTACCAAATAATAAGAAATTCCATTCTATCTTGCACGCTAAGAAAAATGTTGTAATGGATAACAATAATTTGGCACCAGGAATCTTAATTTACCAGCATCAACGCTGTAAGATATTCCTGTCAATGGACTGAAATGACAGCAAGGCACTCATAATTCTGCTTCATTTATATATAATTACTGTACTGTACCGTGTTTCTTTAAATGGTGAAATAAAAGGACTTCCTTAATGAATCTCCTAATTCTCACATGTTCTTTTAAGGAGCACTTGTGAATATTCAGACAACAGGATTTACTAGAGATATCCCATTAAAGCAAGACATCTGACAGGGTCAGTCATCTGCTTCCAATGCAGTCCTGGTAACTTTATCCTCACAACTCCAAATAATGCAGCAATTGCCAACTGCTCTGTGGATTGCTATTGTGAAGACTTCCGTTGACCATAAGTCCTGGGAATTGTCTTGATGAAACTTCATGCTTTCACTTCACAAATTAGCATACGGCTGGAAAGATTGGTAGAGATCTTTATAAAAACTAATTACATGTTCAGCCTTCACATGACCCGAAAGGTTCAGAAAACCAATCTATAAGCTATGGATTTATTGTTTACTGTGGGTTTTTTTTAACATTCCCACACCCACAGCTACCCCTTTTTGAATGTTCACAAGTATTATAGTAGTTAATGATCTCCATCATCATCTTCCTTGCTGTGTTCTTCATACGGATCCAGCTTTACATCTGGACAAATATTTAGTTCGGGCAAGCCAGTATAACTCAAGTAAAAACAACATATTTGATTTTAATTTTATTTAAATCAGCTGAGAGTCTGGCTCTTAATTGAACTCTGAATTTCTTAAGAAAGTCATGTATATAGCTGATATACTTTCCACAATATGGTATTTCTGTTCCGAGATGAATGGCATCTTCTCTGTGTCGCTACCAGAATAACCTACCCTACTAAAAAAATCATCCTGAACCCCATGATTTTCCTGCATAAGGGCTGCTTCTTAATTTCATTGTAATTTACGTGCAACTATTCAAGACCCTGTAGCAAACTTTACTGTGTGTATATTCATTCTAACATTTTATGAGCCTGAACTATATATCCAGTTCTCCCCCCAGTATAGAATAGCACTGGAAAGATTAAATATTGATTTTCACGTATTACTTTAAGTTATTTAGGTAAAAAATGCATTCTTTTGAAATTATGGCTTTCAATATAGTACAGTAGATTTTATTCAGATTTATTTTGTACCTTGTTTTAGAGCATGAAAATACAGTGAACACTGAACAGTACAGTTTCAGTACAGCCTTTGCATTACTTTGTTGACCGTATAGTAAGAACAGTCAGAAATTATCTGCTAACAAAATTGCATGACTTTCAATCATGGAATTATGTGATTTTCTTTTTATTGGATTCTACTGCAAGTTAAAAAGTACTGCAGTTAAATACGTGGAGCCTGAGTGCCTTTACTTACTGATCGAATCTGTATGACATAGGCTATTCAGTGCAATCACACAATGGTCCTCATATCTTGGTGTACTTCAGTTTTATTCAAAGAGGATGCCTTGGGATAAAAAGCTACTCTATTCTGCAGACCACCTCCTCAATTTGCCAGTCAGGTTTTTGCTGACGCTGACAACAAAGATATCCATTAATGTCATTTATTGTGGAAAATGTATAATGCGGTCAGTCCTGCTTTGTAATGAAACCATCAAGGAAAGAACAACCATATCAGATGGAAACAATTTTTGGTTACTCTTGGCCTGGGGTTAGATTGGAAAGGGTGACCTTGGGGTGAAGAGCTCCTGATCCTATTAGCAGGCTCTCAGCAACACAGTCTTCAGTCCCACACTCCAGGGCAAATTATTGTCTATACTGCACTGAGGATTTGCATTCCCTAGGATACATTTCCTTAATATTTGGTAATTAGAGTATCTATCTCAAGAACAATCTAAAACAAAATACTGTCACTATTGCTCTATGATGTAAGCCAAAGCAAATATGCAGATATATACATTTTAAATCACAAGATAGAACTTCAAATAACACAAAACCACTCTCAAAATCCCTCTAAATTCATACCATTAAGCTCAAATTTCCTCTTAAGCAGTTATAATGACCATTAAAGGTCCAGAAAGGTAAGTAATTTTGATAAGCAAGGTGTATATTCTATAAATTCATGCAGGTCATGCCCTCTAAGATATACGTATCACTTTTATTTAATGATTTTTTTCATCTTCTTTCTTCCAATATTTTATAGGAGTTCTAAATTGTGCTACAAAGAATTAAGGGCGAGGTAATGGGGTGTGCTTAAAGTGCCACAAAGAAGAGAGAGGCTGTTAATTTGCAAGATATGGCTGTTCCCAAGACATCCAGCTTTTAGAAAAAGAACAGATATAAGGGAAATTCTGATGGGGGAACTTTTCAGTTATCTGGTTCATTGTGTACCCAGAGGCACAAACACATGTGTTTAATACACAGTATTTTGGTCACGGTTTCCTCAATCCTTCCTGGTACAGTTCCTCCACTTGCATAGGACAAGTAAATATTCAATGTCCTAGAAAGTCTGAGGAAGCTTCTCTGTGTTTTCATTGAAGGTTCCCTCATAGAAGGAGAGATGTGGGGTCCATTCTCCACCTAGTGATACCATACAATACTTAAACAATTCTAGAGTTACCTTGAAATGCTTAATAAGTACATTTAAACAGGTTTTAATTGTGCTTAAAGAGGATTCTATGGAAAAAAAATAATTTAATTAAATATTTATTTAAGTATTCAGAAGACAGTGTAGCTTTATCTCTCCCTTTCCTGCCATAAGATATTGTTCATTATTCAATAACATCGTCCAGTCAACGTTTTCTCACATGCAAATGTATTTTCATACATTTTATTTCTGAAAACTTACTTCTGTGCATAAGTGCATGGCCTTGTTAAGAAAGGCTTCATTCTTTGTTTTCTTCTGGAAATGAGTTATTTTGGTTTAAAATTAATTTTCCAGTACATGATTTGCAACAAGCATGTCTTTATTCACTTGCTTCCAGATTCTTCCACTGCACTTTATGTACCTAACTAAAGTACTTAAATAAATAAAATAACGACTCCAGAGTTTTGCCATAGTTATTACAGCAAAATATTCATCATTCAGAGCAAATGCCACTCTATTTCCATTAACTGCAAGGAAAATTTAGGTGATTGTGCTTGTCAATTCTTACTTCTTAATCCCACAGGTTAGATGCCTAAATTTAAGAAAGGTCTGTATCTGGCCTTGAGAGTTAATTATAATTATGTTCCCACTGAACTGGGCAGATGCAGGAAAAGAGCTGTGTTACTGATTACTGGCATATCTCTGAGATAATTGCTGAACTGGTCCTGGTCAGTGTAACACAATGACTCTGAAAGTCAGGAATGGGAATATCTACAAAGCAGTTGATGTCTTGGACTTCCGGTACCCTGAGCACTGCTTTTGGAAGAAAGTCTCCGGGATCAAGGCAGGAAAAGGAAATTAAGTTGCCACTAAATGTTGGCAACTGGAAGGAAGGGAAAAGTGTGTTGGATTATTTTTCATAATTAAGGTTAGTTAATCTTTTTATTATTATCATTTACAACATAGCTTGCTTTTTTTTCACCTCACCAGTCAACAGCACAATTTTCCATGGAAACAACTGAGGTGAAACAGTAAATAAAATATAATTTTACATGCTGAATACTCCAACAAATATTTGTTATCACGTTTTTTGCTTCTTGCTATGTACTCTTTTTTATGAGAATGGTTTAAATAATATTTTTTACAATTCAACTTCAGATCACGTGGCCGGAGTACCACAGCAATCAGAACAGAGCTTGTTTCTATGTTAAGCTTGAACAATGCATTGCAAAATGGGGTTTAAACGTCCTAACACATCAATAAAAATAATAATGAAGAGCAAAAGTATGCAACTATTTAATGGATGGAAAATGTTCTGGAGCTAAGGAAACCTGTCATCTAAAATGTTTCCTTACAAAGGAAAAGTCCTGATTCAAAAGCATGGACACTTTTTTTTCAAAGTTGACACTTTCTTTTGCGGGTTTCTGTGAAATCATTGTAACATGAACCACTTGTATTTCAAATCAACTTCAAAAAACTGTAATAGTTTGAAAACATAGTATTTTTCCATGTATTTAAGATTCTTGCAACAGTTTTACCACAAGCTGCAATGTGAAGACTGTTTTTCACCATGAGTGAATGTGAGGGAGAGTTACATTTTTTAATTTGTTTCTCCCTCAGTTAGTTCACCCCAGCAAAAGATCAAGCAAAGAAGAATTTGCATCAAAAGGAAAAATTCTGTGCCAAGGTGACCCAAAGTCAGGATTTCTAGTTCAACTAAATTACTTCAAAATAGAGGGAAAAACAGGTATTAAATATGCAAATTTGAAATTCAGTTATGGAAACACCCTGAAATATCCTTCACTGAGCTATAGAAGTGGCCGACCTATCAATATCCAGTATCCATGATTAACAGCTGGAGCTTCAAAATATTTATGTCCTCACAATTTCCAACTCCCACCTCTGTGGGTTAAGCCTCAGAGGTATGAGGATGTAAATCAACATTAGGATTGTTACGATTACAAAACTCGCTTCTGTGGAGATAAGGGTGCAACCCCTGACAGTTGCTGGGGCTCCCAGGCCCTGAGAAGTGTGAATGCCCTGGATGAGACTGCTCTGAAGCCACGTTCTCCATGAGTACTGTGTGTACTGTCAATCTACGTGAGCACTACAGTTCATGTGGTGTAACGCAATAGTTAAATACATTTGTTAACTGGAATTGTTAATAAAAGTTAAGGAAATAAAGAAACAAAGAAACTTTTCCAGAAAGTTCTGCAGTTATGTTAACAACAATGCCTACATACTCTGATATTCACACTGGTCTGCTTGGTTTTGTAGGAGCTAAGAAGACTGCACGTCTTCAGGATTCAATTTGAAAATGATGTTACATTCAGCAATGACATTTTTAATCTTGATTTTTCTTTCCTCTGTCCTCTCATGCCACTCTTCTTTCATCTTCAAGCACATGTATCCAAAGTTAGCTTCTAACTCACGGAGATGACTCCATGAATTCCAATAGTCATTCCTTTCAGGTGCTGTCTTGCGGCAGCCTTTACACAGCAACAATCAAGTAAGAAAAAAGGCCTTATAAAACCTACCCTATCCACAGCAGATGTCACCTGTGTCCAAAACGACAGATACATCGATGTCAACATTTTCAGACATTATCAGATATCAATATATACAGGTAACTCTTGGACTTCCTACTGAGATTAGGCTTCAGGCAAAGTAAAAGCAAGATTATGCAAGAAACTGCTAAGCCAACAACTCAGGTACTCAAAAGACAGAGCGGCTTAGAAGGGGCAGAAGGATGAAGGAAGGAACCCTTTTTTTTTTTTTTTTTTTTTTATATGCCTGCAGGAGACTGAGAAACTCACAGCTGCAATGGTTTTCCAGGGCTGCATGAGCACTGGGAGAGCACGTATGTACTCACATACATGCCTGGATATTGCTAGAGCTTCCCACTGCAGAGTGAGCATTTTATAATATTCCCAGCCCAGCAAGGCTGCCTGCGGTACCCTGAGTGCTACAATTGACATGACTTTCGGTGAAAGCAAGCCCACAGGAACACCCAATAAATGAGTGCCAAGAGAATGTTAAAATAGAAACTTCTATATAGTTTTAACTCTAGGGAGGTATGGTTGGTAGAAAGAGGTAATATCTTTTATTAAACCAGCTGATACGGTTGAAAAAGCAGGCAAACTTTAAGTCTCAGAGTCCCTTCATCAAGTCTCTACTGGCCCTCCTGTAATACACATATTTTTATCATCTACTCACATGAATACAGTTGAAAAGAACCTTCTTGAATGTCAATGAAGCATTGTTTTTCCTTTTCACCACATTCAGGCTTGTGTTTTTAACCTTGAATGAAAGGAAATTGTAAAGTAGACTAACACAAAGGGTATAATAAAAATATACTATAAATGAATCAAAACTTCAAAAAGCAATATATTTCAGTTTTACTTTTGGACCATATCAGAGTTGCATTTGAAACATACTGACTCAAAGCACACTGATTAATAACTTAAACAACAACAACAACAACAAAAAAATCAGCACAATGACTTGAGAAATTTCCACAAACGTGTGAGAAATTCATAAGTGAATGGGAGAATAAAAGTAGGGCAAAAAAAATGACCTCATCATTTTAATAGGTTTTTCCCAAGATATATTACAAGTCATGGCAGCTTGTGCTGACAAAAACTTGGAGTACCTATGCATAAATATACGCACACATCTACCCCTACTCCAATCAATATCCAGTACTTCCTGGGAAATGGCTTGCTTTAGCTCACATTTTAATCTTTGCTTAAAAACAAAAAGCCCCAGATGTAACTCAATCCAAAAATGATCTCTCTAATGAAGTGACCATTTCAACAAGGACTGAAATATGAAAAAGTCAGTCATATTTGAAAAAATAGCCAAGATTTAGCTTTCTTTCTCCATCTAGATATTTTAAGGAAAGTGAATAGAAAAGGAGCGAATCTTTCTTATTTAAAAAATAAAAAAGAAATTAAAATTTACAAAGTTTGAAAGAGGTTCTCAGTGACTGATGAGTGGAAAGTGTAACAGGTTTTGCTTCTTTTCAAAATAGACAAGTCACAGAACTTCAAATAAAGATGGAAAGCTATTCTGAGACAGCTGATAAAGGAACTCATGAATAAGGACACTGGCTGTAGATAGCAGACATGAATTCAGACACACTTGGACAGGTTACGTAGCAAAGGTTCATGGCATTTTTACAGGCATAAATATCAGGGTCACTAAGTGAAATTCAGGAGGTGTGTTTTATACCGTTCAATTTAGCAAGACCTTAGGCATGGCTCCCATGTGAAGGGGTGAAGCTGTTTCTAACTGAGTAGGAGGAGGGTACTCTGTGATTCACCGCAGAACCATATTAATGATGACCAGCTTTGGTCCGAGTGGTTCGGTACATCACAGACATAACACATATCATGTGTCTGTATGACATTACTCAGTGACATGTAGAAATAATAGCTAAGCTTACAGAAGCAAGGGTGTGATTCTCATCAATGTGCTCAGCCCATCACTAGTTAGCTATTTTCTTATCACAATACTACAATGGCTCTGCCACTCCCTCATCCAAAGATACCTCGAGAATGTCTGGGTCTGTTTTTCAGGACATGGCTTGTATATGTGTGTGTGGGGAAGATTGGGGCAAGTACATGAAAAACACAGAATCAGAGTTAGCCTTTGTGTAAGTAGGCAAATTCTTCAGTCTGAATGAAGGTAGACAGACTTATAAAAGGACTTAATCCTGAAAAATATTTCTCAGAACAAGTTTTGGTTAAGTAAGGAACAAAGAAGCTGATAGAAAGAAAACAAAATAATTCAGCATGTTGTGGCAACAATTTTTTCTTGTTCTGGTTGAACACCTAGCCCCAACTGAGATGACAGTGAGCAGTGCCATGCAAACTTTAAAGTCATTCTTCTACTTTTCCCCAACAAGTTGTCAGAGTTCTAAAAAGAATATGAGATATATCTTGTGACAATTATACATCTGAAAAATGTAAGGTATTCAGAGCTATCTTCATCCATAAGCCTAGAAATCATTACAACCATCTCACAAGTAATCTCGCCTTACATTTGTGTTGTAATGAAGACAAAAATAACTTTCTTGTAGCATGGTCTGAAAGTCATTCAAAGAGATATTTAGAATTATCATTCAACTTCATCTGCACTTTCAAAGATCTTTCTCTTTAGCCTACTGATAATAAATGTCATGTATCTTTCACACTCATGTCAGAAAGAAAAAGCATCTCTGCAGCAGACTTAACATTCTTTCATCCCTTAAAAATGATAGACATCCACAGCAGGAGATTACAGTATCAACGACTGAGATGTTAATCCATCTAATGTTGAAAAAACTTCTTTTAACACCTGAACAACGACTTCTTGCAAAGAGAAAAGCCATCCATAGATAACTTTTCATGATGGTAATAACCACATATTACTACTACCCACAGCTGTACCAGGTACAGATTTCTCAGCATTTCCTTGATGATATAGAAAATACCATTTAAGAACTGTTAGAAATATTATTTTTTCAGTTGTAAGCAGTGTGCTTATTATCTAATACCTGTCACTATGTCACTCAAACATAGAAATCAGTCACAAATCGCTCATCAAGGATTTGAACTCTGAAAGTTATTTTTAGAGAAGAGTTGAAAGAAACAAAAGATATTGTTTATCTGTTTTCATTCTAACTACAACTTCACTCTTAACACAGAAGAAACACCAACAGACTCACCATAGATGGGACAGGAAGGACAAACAGACACAACATGGTCTTCTGCCCTGTCCCAAGAAAGGAAGTACTCACTCAAAAAGCATTAAGACTGAATATGGAAAGCTATTTCTCAAATTTCCAAACAAGGTAATGACATTTAAAATTTATTGTGTCAAATGGTAGGTTAGTGAAAGCCTTCAGTGATACTCCTGCTGTCTGAGTACTCAGAAAACTGAATAGTTAACATTATTTACTGATTATTTGCCTCTGAACTGGTCCTGCAATCAGTTGCCTCTATCAGCCGGCCAGGAGGCAACACAGTCTTATATTCTTTGATAAAGGTTATATCATATTATTCTGTCATTCCATCTTTTATTATTACTTTATTTCCTGTCTTCAAGGTACAGCAGCATCTATGATACATGCTATGATCTCTGGAGCATTAAATCTCTTCCCCCTACAGTGCATGTCTATAGCCTTAGGCCAGTCAGATGGTGCAACATCGCAGGTATTTGCCATGACTGCAGTAAGCCCAGGTGGGCTCAGCCCCATCACCTCTTCCCTTTTGGAGTTCAGACCAGTATGTGCATTCAGTGACTCAAACATGTTTGGCTGTATCTTTGTTGAAACAAAGCAACTCTCAATCTCAACATGAAAAACAAAACATAACCCAGGTAAAGCTGTTAAGGCAACAAGCAATCTGCATGTGCATCTATCTCTCCTGAGACCGAGCTCAGGGTCTTCCCACAGAATCTGATGGCACAGTCAGTGTGGGCAATGCCACCCTTTCTCTCCCTTTTTCACAAGAATCATTTTTTTTCACTCATCTCTAAGTTCATGAGCTTTTCCTCTGCCTTTTCAATTTGTTAAACATTCTATATCCACAACACCTCCCAAGAGTCTGCCAGTGAGACTGGAGACCTTTCTTCACCAAGGCAAAATTTCCACGTGATTGGGTTTAGAGCAGTTGCATGCAGAGCAACCTGAACGTACTGTCCATTTTCCAGACTGCACGCTGTTCGCACTTCTCAGAATTAGTCCCTTGTACCCACGGAGCAAACCACATAATAACAAATAGATGAGTGCATAGATGGAGACAGTGCCTGATGCTCACAGTCTGCCTATGGATGCAGCCTTCTGTTTGCCAGTAGGTATCATTGCTACAAGAATGTGCAGCAGAGACTAAAAAGTACAACAAATTGCAAAGCAGGAGTGACACCAAGTTAGTTAAGTTCTGCTGAGTCTTTAAAACACTCAGTATTGATGATGATTTTATCCTATCAGCAAATGAGGTGCTCAAAACACTGTGCCTCCAAGTAGAAGAAAAAGTATTTTCCTTTCAGCTCCTCAATATCACATATTATTTCCAGATTCACTATTTAGATAATCTTGAGGTTTGGTTTTTTCCTCCATCACTTTAACTGAAGCTAAGCAGCCCCCTCTTTCCCACTGCAGTCACCTTGTTATTTCCTTTCCTCCAGGCACACCTTAGTTGGGAAATCTATGCAGCTTTCTTGCTAGTATAACAGACTTTTCCATAGTCAAAGTTATCATATGGTATAGGCTTTGGCTTTATTTCTTAGAGTTTTAGAAACTATGTCTGCCTTTCCCTGCTTTAATTTGCATATAAAGAAATACAGAAAAAGCAGCCT
Source organism: Pampusana beccarii (assembly GCA_013399365.1). Lineage (NCBI taxonomy): Eukaryota > Metazoa > Chordata > Aves > Columbiformes > Columbidae > Pampusana > Pampusana beccarii. Next base: position 206,095 of record VWYH01004918.1, read on the forward strand.
CATGGAAGATGCTCTGTGAATGTAGAAGGAAGAAATTGTCCCTCACTGAACAGCTGCCTAGCACAGGCAGTTTTTTGCCCTCCATCTCCACTCAGCAACCTGATCTGTGCTTAGTACTGTGGTTCTGCTACACTTCACCAAGTACTCAGTAATTACACTGGGAAATGCAGTCATCAGCTTTCTGAAACACTGATGGCAGCTTACTTCTGGCACTGCTCCTTCCCCCAGGACGTACCAGACTGGCTACAAAATTTGGATTAAATCATCCATTGTTTACACATGAAAATACCAGAAATCACATTTGATTTATCTGTAAGAAAAAGAACCATTCCTACAGAGGATGTCAAGAACACAAATTACTTCAAAGGAAGCTTCCCTTCAGTTCCATCTCTGTTTTGCTCATGGCATCTGCTTGGAGGAAGTGACATCCTCAAGGTCCTTTTCACTGTTGTCTGAAAATTAACAAAAAATAATCCCATCCTATGACTAGAGTCACTCCATGGCATAACATAATTAGATGATTATAACAAATTCTAGCTACTTCTTTTCCTCTTGATCTTGTAGTTTCTGATGTTTTCTCTGTATAAACATAATTTTCATTCAGCCTGCAAATAGCTGCACAGTGATTAATAGGAAAGTAAGAGTACATGTCTCTTTCATAACCTGCCTAGCAGCAAAGGTTTAATTCTCCCTGTGTAATAAAATGAGTCTTTATTTTTGCCACCAATGCCTTCTTCAAAGAAGGGTGAATACTTCTGAATGCAAAGAATAACGATTCCTTCTTTATAAGCGGCCAAGATGCCGCATACTCCTTGCAGAACTCAATAACAGAAAGTGAGTACCCTCAAAACCTGTACTGAACTCAGAAAAAGAGGTGAGGGAATGTGGTTTCTCTTTCATCTGCCTTTCAAACTGAATTTCCAGTTAGGAAACAAAATTCTTAAGCAACTATGCAAACAGAAATTCAGTATCTTTTATTCAGAGTGGAGGAAAAATGTTGTATGCTGGGTGATGATGAACATTTGAGTGTAATTAACTAACTCAGTCCTGAATCACCATTGGCATAATTAAGCTTCCACTGCCCTGAGAAGTTAAAAAGCTATTTTGCCTGTTACAAAGATGATTTCCAGCCTTTATACTATGGAAATATGTAAAGATTTCTCTTTAATATCTACATAATTTGTAAATGTACGCAGGTTGAACAGAGAAAGCATATAGTCTGTTTTGCCTACAAAAGATGGGTAAGAACTTTTCTTAGAAGGTGAAGGTAACAACGCTTTATGCATGTCTAATATTGAAAAAAATATATGAGTAAAACATTTCTACTTTTTCTGGGTTTCTTTTCTCCTAAATTATTTCAGTTATCAAATGATGTACTGCATTAGCAGAAACAGAAGAAAAATAGCTTCACGGCAAAGATTTTTTCCATCTGATAGGTAAGAAACTTGCTTACATTTTAGGTGTTTAAATCTTTTCTATTTATATCATAGCCAGCATCTAGGTACCATAAACAGTGTGCAACCACAAACATAAAGTGAAAATTCCCGTGGAATTAAGTAGCTTCTTTTGTTTCTTCATGATCGCTATCCATGCAAGTATATTATATATTCAGTAGAACTGAAAATACCTTCAGTTCCTCCAAGATTAATTACTGAAAAGATAGAAGTTCCTTGCTCTAAATAGTGAGAGCTGTTTAAAATTTTGCTGACAATGAGTGTAAGTAGCATCCTAAATTTTGAACAGTAGGTGAATAATCTGAACACTTTATGGATTTATTACTCTTATGTGCAGAAAGGATATAGGAATAATTTGTGCAAATTCTTTTACATGTAAGCATTCTAAACAGATATTTACTTGAGGAAATCATACTTTTAAATTGTATTAAGTACATGAAATTAAAGATAAATGGGGAGGCATTTCTGTGAAATGCTTACAAAACTAACAAGAGCCAAAGAGGGCATTTTCTTCAGTCCTGTGGAGAAAGAGCAGGCAGATGTTAACACAAAGACCTTTTCAGTTTAAGTATAATCACATCTGGAAATACCTAGCAGAGTTCTCTCTTTAAAGAAAAGAGGTAATTCTAATAGATCATAGCCCTAACTATCAAATGCACATGTGAAACTGATCACTCTATAATAGAAATAAATGCATTGCAAATCTCATTTTGATTTACTTTGGAAAGTGCTGCATAGCACTGCTCTCAACTTAAAACTTCATGACTGAGTTAAATGCTGGACTGAGGCAATTAGGACCCAACTGACTAGTGGATTGTTTTGTCAGAAAATGTAACTTCTAAAGATTCATGTCATAATCAAAGGCGTAACTTTTGACCCTTTTAAGTTATGGTCAATAAGATTTAACGTATCATTATCACTAAACCTGAGACTATAAGAATATTTTTTTAATTATATCAGGCTATGGAAATAAACGTTAACATCAGACATAGAGATTCGTTCTTACTTAGAAGATATTATTTATTGCAGTTTTATGCTTTGGTGAATATACGATGTATTTCTATAGAAGTGAATGACTTTATCATCAACTAGTACTGCCAGACAATTTAAAGCAGCTGCTCCATATAATTTCAGAAGAAAGGACATTGCATGCAGTGCTACTGTATTACGTGTATATGCCAGGTTCTGATTAAACACCTTTTTGTTAGGATCAGCATTTGGTTGTCCCTGGTTGTGATGGTTAATAACTTTATATATCTGATGTTGGCTCTGCTAGATACCAATACCTGATTTGTGTGCAGTTGGCATAGTGGAGGAGAGGTTACTTGCAATATTTATTATTTTACGTCTTGGAAATTTTTTTTTATGACTGTCAAGAGTTCCCACAGCCCAGGAGAGTTAATTGAAAAAATGTTCTTTATAAATCTAAACAAATGCTCAGAACATAGTCTTTGACCCCCCTCTCAGAAGTCTGTGTTGGCATCGACACAAGTAGGTCAATGTCAGCATTTTTTAGAAGAGCAGAAATGGTAACAGCAGGACCATTAGCATAAACAGACTACAACAGGTCAGTTCTCTTGCACTGTGAAACCAATCCTTCTGCTCTAATATTTAAGAGTTGGGCAATTTCAAAATTATTATCTCCATAAGATCTTCTAAAGTTGTAATAAAACTGAAGAACCTGTAAGTCAGTATATTTAGGCAAGTGTTACTACATGGTATTGCTTTGCAGATGAAAACCAAGAAATTTAGTTTGCTCCTATTTGAAATACTTTTGAGGGTATAGTCACAGTTTGGCTGCATTTTGACCAGTTGCTACTATGGAATACCATATTTTGAGGTGTGTTTATGGGAATGAAAAACCATCAGTTCATCCATCTGGATAAATAGTGTATTTATATCAAAAGAAAGACTATTTTTCCTACAAAGTTTCTTGTTTTAATTATTGAAGTGTTGAACTTCAACCAAAAATAAAGGGAAGCCAGAGGAGGACTAATTCACTACATATTATATTTCTCTGTATTTGCATTGTGCTTATCTGGTGGCCTGGGAAAATTGTTAGAAACTGAGCAGAGTGACATCATTACTTATGGACGTTGATATAGATTCATATAAATCAGACATGTTACTTAATATTAGTACAGCATTCATTCCAAGTAAACTCTCTCTTTACAGTAAACCAAATAACATATTTAGAGAGTTACACGTGGAAATACAAGCTACTAAATTTTTATAATATTAATCATTCTTGTTGAATAACACAATTTAGAAAAACAGCACCTTCTTCCAAACTACAGAAATACTTCTTTCTGGCTCGGGGATTTACATACAGCAAAAAAGACAGCAGTGTGTGAACCAGGGGAGGAGCAGGTGAGTGAAAGTGATATATACCCAGTGTCCCCATCTCGCCCTGCAGGCTTAACTGGGAGAAGATAATAAACATCAGGATATTGTGTCTATTAAGGATTGGTCTTGGTGAAAGCTACTGTGACACTTCAGAGCGGTTGCCATGGAGCAAACTGGCTGCTTAGATGTTGCTATGGTGTAAACTGAATGTTGAGATGGTATTAATTACTCAGGCAGTAATCTGAATATGTGTGTTGGTCACAGACACAGGAATCTCTGTGAGGAGAAAGTCATAGTTTGTAATACGCCAGCTGCTTCTTATGGTTCCTTCTAGTATCACAAATGTCGATTCCAGGATGATGGCTATTGATGAACGTCATCTATTGGAAATTTAAAGAACAGGATTCCCTTAGCAGGTTTTAAATATTTTTTCCTTTAATTCTGTAGATTTAAACAATTTTTTCCCCAATAACTTTATTTTCTTCATTGCAAATAAAGAACTGAAGGATATAACTTTTATAAGGCATATAGAAGTTACAGAGCTATTAACTTTCTTTTCTTTACGTTTAAATTGACACATTCAAATTGATTTCCTCTTCCAGCCTTTTTCCATTTTTTGCTTCTACTTTCACTTTCCTCAGAGAACACTAGCTCCATAAATTAAACGGAAGTCCTAGACAGACGGCAGATGATAATTAGTTCCTCATCCAGCACATGATAAACATGCTTCTGGAAAGCTGTTCCAGAAGCTGCTAATGACATTTATTGAGATGCATGTTTCGTAAATGAAAGACAACTCAGTTTTTTAAATCTACCATCAGTTATTTTTCAGTTTTCTAAATGCATAAGGGCAGTGGATAACAACCATCTGATTGGTCTCAGTATTTTAAAGACTGGACAGGCCTTTGATTTAGCTAATCAAGTTATGTTGAAGAGATTGTGTTAGTACCCTAGATTGCTTCCAAACCAAACAACTGGAAAAAATGTGAAGGTTTCTTTCCTTGTTTAACTAATAGACCAGCTCTGCCATGTCTCAGATTCCACAGTTCACATGTGAACTCTGCTTTGAAATCCACTCAGCAATGTCAAACAATAATTTACTTGATACATTATAGCACTTATAAACAGTTCTCAGCAAAATAACCATAGGAAACACAAGCAGTCAGAAGAATACAGCGTATATTGTTCTATAAAATGCCTGTGTGCAGTCAAGTAAATGACTGAGCTTCAGAGCGTCTTCATTTCACATGACTCTGTACTTTGAATGACTGGAAATAATGGATGGAGAGGAAAGGAAGAGAAGTGAGACTTAAAATTAAGCAATGAATTAATAGCATTTGCCTCTATACCTGTTTGCAATAACAGATATATTTTCCCTACTTTATACACAAGGGAAAAATTTGAGGATAGCAATGATGCCTTTCTTTGCTCAGAAACAAAGGAACAAAAGAACAAAGAACTGCAGATTCCATTACTTTTATGGTCTCATTATTTTGGTTCTCTGAAGATAAAGGGAGCCCCCCACAGTACCGGACAGTCGGATTAAGTCCTTTGTATAACTAGTGAGAACCAAAAAGATCAACATCAGAAGCTGGTTTATGCAAAAAACATGTGATATTATATTTACAAACTGTACAGGAGTAGCTTAAAGGTAAACATTCTTCCCTACTTTGCATTTCGCTTTTTATATTTATAAGGTATTTTGGAAGTGCCTTATACACTGCATTGAACTATTGTCAGTGGTTGATTTATGGTGCTGTATTGAGCCTGTTTTGCCTTCAGGATATGAGTCCTCTGAAGCATTGATCTGAATGTTTGGCACTGTTCAGCTATTGTAAAAGCGTCATGTACAGGTAACAATAAAGTTATAATAAAATAATGGTGCTGGTTTACTCCTAACTCTGTGCTCTAGAGTGACTCAATAAAAAATGTATTTTAGACCACATTCAAGTGAAAAATACAGTAATATACACACTGAACCTGTAGTAATACAAGATTATTTAGTCTGATTTCAGACTTTCATATGTTACTGAAATACAATTTTAAGAGAGAATTTATTAAGAGTGTGAAGTTAATATTTCCACTAAATCACCTGGATATATTGAATTTACACTGAAGAAGTTGCAGAACTGTAAATCATAGCATTCTTGGCACTAGAAAAGTGTTTCTCTTGCCTAGATGAGTGGAGGCCATAGGCTGTGATTTTTCATTACATTCTGATGGTCCATTAAGCAGCTATTTTATCTATAACCAAGATATGTTGTGGTTCAACCCAAAATTGTAGTTACAATACAGGAAATGAGGTAAGGTCCTTTGATCTATATTGTATCAGCGATCAAACTAGAGAAATATTGTTGGCCTTTTGTCTCAGACACAGATGAGAAGCAATGAGATGTGAAGAGATGGCTTAGCACAGTCACAGCTCTGTGAACTAAACTCATCTAGCAATTATCAGTCCTTTCTTCATATAGCAGAGGCTATAATTTCCTTTTTATTCACCTCTCTGGGAATGACTGCTCTTAATCCCTCACATTCCTCTCCCCCCGGCCCTGCTTCAGAGTTAGTCACTTGTCCTCTGCTAAAACTACATTTCACCTTCTTACCATGCCAACTCTCAGAGCCTAGACCAATATTAACCATAAGACCTCATCTGAGGTACGTAACTGACGTGCCTAGGCTCCATCTCTGGTCAACAGAAAGAAACTGTCCCTATAAGCCATCTTTAGAAGAACTGAAAGTGCCTTTTTCTCTCCATGGCGCATAGGATGACCACACATAAGCACCCCAGCCGGAGTCCTTGTATGGAGACCAGGAGCTGTATTGTATCATGTTAATGGACACCTTTATATAAGGCTCAGACTATGAAGACGCTTGGAAAAAACATTTGCATGCAAAACCAGCCACATGATCTTGCTATTCAGCTCATGACTCCATTTTACTTCTTGTTGCTTGCTTCCTCTTTCCCCAAGTCTATCAGCCTTCGGAAAAACACCAAGAACAAAAAAACCTAAAGAAAACAGACAAAAAACCCCCAAACAAACAAAAAACAACCAAAACCCACTACCAAGTGTGTACATGCACTCTGTGCACTCTGGTATTTGGATATTAATACCTCCTCCCAGGTGGTTTTGCCCTGTCTTCAATCCTCATATCAGGTCACAGAAGAAAGAGCCTTGAGGCTGACACGTCGTCTTATATGTACAAGCCATGTTTTCTTGTCTTTGACTTCGCAGGTGGTATATTCTGGCCCCATGCCTTTCTAATCTCAAGGTTTGCAACTTTAGTTTAAACAAACCTTGTTAGGCTTTAAGAGATTAGAAATATTTTATGTGACATCAAGTCAGACATCTGTTTTCATATCATAATTCATACTGAGTAATATCTAGGGAGAGATTGTGGGATAGCATTTCATAGGTGAATATCAGTAGCATGCTCGAAGTCCTTTGTTTCTTTCAGCATGAACTATTTAAGAAGGAAAAGACAAGTCCCAGATACGAATTTCTCTCAAATTGCACTGGCTTTGAAGCCCATTTATCCGTATCTTAGTTCATAATGCATTGCACTACATCTGTCTACTTAAGAGGACTGGGAAAATCTATAACCTGCCCATGTCCCTAAGATGCAAAAAAGGGATGATTCACATGAGCAGACTTGTAAGAAATCTTAAATTAAAGTCTAAAGCAAAATCTAAAACTATGCATGCGGGGGTTGATATATTGCCATAATTTCTCATAGGGATTGCATTTGTCAGCCAAATGATGTTGTAATGCTCTGCATCCTAAAGTCAGAGCACCACTTTGCCATGAAGGAAAAATAAAAAACACACAAAATTCCATCCCAGGGTCTGACATAAGGTGCTGTCAAGCACAGAGCTTACAACTGTGACAATGGCAGCTGTTCCCTTTGGCAAAAAAACATCTGGGAAAACTATGCAGAATGAGAGTTATCTTTCTCACACACCATGATCTGAATGGAAGGATGCCCAAAATATTAACCACGTGGATGAAAGAAGCTTCTAGAGCTGGTAACCAGTTTAAGTCTATATTATTTGCTCAGCCTGTGCTTGTTAAATGGAGAACACTGACAAGCTGAAAAGAAAAGCCACCATTTTCTATGAGGAAAAATAATTTCCTCAGTACTTATTGCAAATGCACAAGTGTGTTTCATAGGCTCAGTTTGCCTAGTTCAAGGGCACCCTGACCTAGGGGTTTCACTCATATAAGCAATCTGGTCTCTCCTGAAGAAACAAGCCAATACTGGGCCATAACAGTTAAAAGCTATTTTTTCACAAGTAAGTACAGTCTCTGTGCAAGACTGGCTGTTCTGCATGGGGAGTTCAGCCCCTGAACGAGCTCAGCAGTACAAGCACAGGTTTTCCCAGGCTGCATTTTGAATAAGCATGGACCTCTCTCTGATAGGACTGGCGCTGAAGGTGAAGGGGTTGTGGGGTTTCCAATTCAATTATTTCTTCTGTTAGGCTGAGATCTTCAGCTCATTTATCACTAAAAGCCACCACAGATCTACAGCTTTCAGTCATCACCAGCACAGGTCTGATTTGGAGTGAAATAAAAGTGGAAGGCTTCATAGCTGTATGTTAATTTTTAAGGTATTCATTGTGCCACATTAAACGTCCTCTCTGCTGACTGGTACATAGTTAGAATTTTCATATTATTGCTCTTTGACAAAGCAATTAAGAATGAATTACCTGAACTGCTGTCTCAAGGTACAGTCTCTCTATAAAATCAGCTACTCAGTCAGACATCTTCAAGTGTGTAAAAATTCGAATTTCCTATCCTTACATGGGATGCAAAGGGTGTTTTCTGCAAGTACAAATCTCCTAGGACATAATTTAACACACAACTTAAACAGATATATTGAAAACTCAGTGTCTGTTCCCGTTTTTCAGTCCCTCACTACAATCACTTGTTTCTGCCCCAACGTCAGACCCTTGGTTACATCCCTACAGACATTTATGAAGTGGAAAAGCAGCCTGGGTAGCTCAGCCCCACAGCCTGGCTCCCTGCAAAGCCTGCCACAGGCAAGGAAAAACACAGGGCTAAGGCAGCAACATGGGAGACAGGATGCAGTGCCTCACTTTGCAGCAACACTAGCTCAACATGTCCCTTAAAATATGGCTTGTGATAAAATTATTTGGAACTTGAGGAGGACCAGGACAAAGTAGGGACATGTTCTATTCAACTAGGGACATAGTGTGTTTGTAGTTTGCATGGGTACTTTGAATTTGTGCATAAAATACTAGACCTTTACCTCCTTGAAATACTCATCACAACTTGCCTAAGGAAAGCTCATCTTGGTGTTTACAGCAAAAAAAATGTAATTTCAGGGCACACAAATCCAGAGGTATTAGTATAACCTTGGGAGAACACCAGCAGAAACCCTATCCATAGCATATATGTTATTGGCTGGTTAACTAGGCAGATTTTTCACAAAAGGACAGGGCATAGAAATTTCTGCTTCATTTTGCTATACATGGATTAAGTCTACTGTGGAGGAAAAAGCTTTCAGATGTGCAATTTTGACTGCCATTTTGTTCTGCATATTCTGTCTCCTTTTGGTGCGTATGTATATTGTAAGATCAACATAATTATGTATGGGTCATGTAAAACAGAATGATGATAACCAAAAACTTAATACTAATAATTCCAATAAGAATGAAAATAGACACAAAGCAAAACTATTATTGATACATAAAACATCTGCCATGATTACTAACATCTAAATATGTTCTCTCATTTCTCATGTTTAATATAATTTCTATTGAGCAGAGTTATGAAATGTATGAATATCAACAATACTATATTAAACTTAACAATTAAAATATTAACAATTTAAATGTATGGCAAAAGAAGTAAATTAATAGGTTTTTTTGACCTTGCAGCTCTCTTTATTCTGATTGACTGCATGCTCTGTCCCTACCTGCTGTTCTACAAACAGGCTGTAGTCTGTAAACAGCTTTAAATAGCCAGAGCCAGATGATGCAATGGTGCAAGGATCAAAGCAGACCAATGCTCAGTTACTACATTTATGAAAATCAAGGGGTTTCCACATTAAAAATTCTTAGCCTAGTGGGGGAAAAAAAAAAAAAGCCTATAAAGAACATTAAATTATCCTTTATAAATCATCGTTCAGGACAATAATTACAAAAGACTGAGAGACAGTCCCAATGTCACCAGTGTTTGTTTTGATCCTAAAACTGTAATCACACGATTTTCAAAAAATTATATAGAAAATTATAAGCATCTGAAAAATGGTTAATAAAGTTTAAAACAAATCTACGCTTTCAAGCAAAGAAATAAATATAGTTTTGTTACCACAAATACGACCTAGATTTGTTGCAAATTAAAAAAAAAAAAACAAAAAAAAAAGGAGTAGAGAAAAGCAGGACAGTGCTGTTACAACTTACTTTATTTTCTAGACAGAATATGTATAAACTATCCAGTGTACCCTCATCTAGAGATTTCCAGGACTGTCATATAGAAATTTTGGAAAATGACTGCCCAAACCTCTGTCAGCAACTTATCATATCTGGTAAGCTTATTAGTTCAATAGAAGTAGAAAGAGAGGGCAAAGATGTTACATACACTGGCAGCTATATTCCGATAACTTCTGTGCTGGCAGTTATTGCTATTCTGCCTTGCAGAATGAGTAGCACATTTTAATTAAGGTTATCAGAAACTAGTTCCCAAAAGTTATATCCAAAAAAAAAATGAGACAGAATGGAAAGCAAGTCATCTTTCAACCAGCCTTTGGAGAAGAATATGAGAGACTTTTGCATAGTCATGCTGTGATTGCTATGAAAAAAAAAAATAACAATCCAGAAAAAAAAGCTGAAAAGAAAAAAGCTGAAACTGTGTTTTACAGCTTAAAACATTCTGTACCCCCAAGGTATCCAGACCATAAAGTTTTCCTACAGTCTTTTCTAGTGTTGTCACATGTTTTTCACAAATTATAACCAAACAATAACAGCAGCAACTATCGGAAAGAGAAAACCTAGAAACACTGCTTCCCAGAATACAAAACAGAACCAGATCCTTCATTTAGGTATTGCTTCTTTTTCCAAGATTGTGAAGAACAGAAAAATCAGTCATGAGATAGAAGATCACAGCAGACCCAGGACTCTGTATCTCTAGACTACTGCGAAATCTCCAGCCATCAAGATCAATGAGAGAACAAGGTTAAAGGAAAGAAAAGATTCTTCAAATTATTAACCAGATTTAAGTTTCACAAAATTTCTATTGACCATAAATTACATATAATCTGCCCTTCAGCATGTATGGCATTTATCTGAAGAATAAAAAGAGTTGTCAGCCTTAATAAACCATCCCATGATCTCTTCCAATTTATTTCCACAATGCTGACTGTGTTTACTGCATTGAAAATCATTCCACATTAAAGGCCATACCAGGGGAAAAGTTAGCAAGGACTTTGGCACAATACAAATTACTAGCTCTGTAAAATATTTCTCAAATCCTTCTCCTGGTGGCAGACAAACTAAAATAAGAGGGAGGGAACAACTGGTTGCTTTTTGAAATTAAAAAATGAAATAAGACTACACTGTGCAATTATTCTTGCACGTCAGTTTGTTTGGTGGTGGTGGTGTTTTTTTTTGTGGGGTTTTGTTTTGTTCGTTTTTTTCTCATTTTTAAAACCTGTTTAAGGCACAAGTAATTCCAGGTTATGCTGTAGAAACCTCAATGTTTTTATTTCATACATCCTCGCACGTATGAAGTAAGCTTTAAGATTCAAAATTAAATATATCCTGTCCCAGAAATTGCAAGTTCTGAAATCCAACTTCTTTTTCTTTGTATTTCTGTGTTATGAATACAAGATGTAAGGGATTAATTTGTTTTTATTCAGTCTTCTAAAAATCAGATATTCAAATCTCATCTGGAACTTCTGTACTAGAGAAAACCGATAATGGTGGAGTGTTTCTTCCAAAAATATACGATCAAATATAATTCAGAAATAAAGTTTAAACTTAGACATCTGTGTGTTACATGGTTAAAGTTGAGTAAAATACATCCAACCCAAGGTGACATCGCATGTCTAATGAGAGGATAAAATAGGTTGTACTTGGGACTAATCAAATTTGTGGAAATTCTGTGTACTGAAGAACTAAACCTATTAAAAACTCACTCCCTCTGTACATATGTGATTGTTAAAATCTTTATGTTGAAGGATATTTCAATGTCCCTGAAGTTCCCAAATGTACCCTGTAGGCTGCAGAATTTACCCCCAACTTAGTATTTAGCAGTTTCACATGTTTAAAATTTCATCAGGAATGCTGCCAAAACAGCCATTTTTGGCAGTCTTTGACTACAGAGGATTATGAGGAGCAAGGGTTTCCAAACACTCCTCAGGTATGAATTGTGCATCCCCAGAAAAGTCGGGTCTTTAAAAGTGTTCATTTGGTTTATTAGCTCAAGAGACTCTCTAAGATTAGATTAGGTTGAAGACTACTTATATAACGTATTTAATTGTCTTTAAATGTGATTTTCCATCTGGAAACAAGAAGCTAATTTACTTCCTAGGCACCATCAAAGCTTCTGTAGTCCAGCAGCAAAAGTTTCACAAAATAATCAATGGTAAGCACACTACAAGTCAAGAGCTATGTGGGTGATACAAAGATACTAATCTCAAGGGGTGATTTGGTCCGGTTATGACATAATTAGGCCTTTGTGGCTTTTTATTTCTCTCTCTTCTCCTTAGTGGGAAACTAGGGCAACCAACCTCCTAAAGAAAGACCAAGGTTATATGCCAAAAGGTATATATCTAAGTCCAGTTTATAGAATTATTCCTGAATAAATGAAGAATAGCTATTGTCCTGTGTAGAGAACTTTACAGTGTTTTCTCCATAGAAGAAATGGAAGTATTAGCAACAACAAAAAACCTCCATATTTATTAAACAAGAGACACAAGAGAGTGAAGAATCGTTCTGCGTGTTGGATGCATTTTTTAATAACTAAACCAAGTTTGTTATGGTACTGAAATAATTTATTGCACCATTAGTTCATACAAAATAATAACTTACTCTACAAAAACTGTTTTCATAAAGAATTGTCACCATGAACTAGCAATCAAGGACAAATGAATGCATATATTCACTATGCTCACTAAAATGCTTCAAAATTGCATTAATATCTTCAAATAGCCTGTCTAGAATATTGTTTTTCAATCTGACTAACCCATTCATTTTGCATCGGCTATAAACCAGAGATTCTCTTTGTTACATTAAAACTGTTCTAAAATATGACATCTCCTTAGAAGTCTTCCTGCAAAATAAGAACACAGTGAGTTTTAATGTACTCATACAAATTGATTTGCACTTTGCTATATTAACAGATAATCAGAACAAATTAAAAAAAAAAAGCACCTTATGCCCACCTTATTCTTGGTAATTTGGTTAAAAGCATAGAACTATAATTGTTTTTACAGCACTTACCTTGAGTTCATTTGCTAAATTTTTAACTTTTATTCAAGTAAAATGCTACTTACATTTGGTAAGAAATACTTCCCAGTATTTCTTGGATATGTGAGACAACAGTGATTCAAGATGTATGTCACTAATAAAAGTCACTATTTTAAAAGGATTGAACACAGCTGACCATGAATATATTACTTTATCCTCTCTACAAATTTACTAGATCAAAAATAAATTGCTACATAGTTTGAGCAGAGATGGTGAGAATATGTAGCCTCTTACTTTCCATATACTTTATTAGGCAGAATGCAAACACTCAGCTAGAAGTGAATTTCCATAGGGTTAGTATTCACAAAGGAGAATGTCTTTTTCAACCCTGCTGTTCAAAAAATTTGCAACCATAAGTTTGGCATGAAGGAGGAGAGATCACAAAAAATACAACCATTTTGTGCCAGAAGTATTTCAGGACTACTAGATAGTGTCACTCCATTTAGCAAGGAGAATAAGCTCAAACACTTCCTCTGCTGTTAGACCAGTCACCTCAGTCTCCTGAGGATGAAACAAAAGGAAGAATGTAAAGACCTTGGCTAGTGTCTTTTGCATGTGGTGTTCATCATTTGCACAACGTGCTTAACACCGTGCAACCCTTACATCTAAGAGTTCCTTTAACAATTCTAATCAAATAATCAAATAAAAAAAAAAAAACAACAAAACCACCAGTAACAATAAATAAGGAGCAAAATAAATAATTAATAAATAATAAGGTAATAATAAATATTAATGAAGAGGAATAATGATACATTATGGACTACCACAAATTCAGATATGACCTAAATAGTTTGATAATTATCTTCATACGTTATGAAACATCAGAGTGCTGGTTCACATGGAAGTGTAGCTGTATCTTCCTGAGGGAGCAAACGCAGCCCAAAATTTCTGAACATTTATCCAAGCTTCCCCATATATATTCAGGTAATCACGTCTGTGCTGCTGCATGTGTACGTGCATACCTCACTCATTTAAAATAAATCTCTACGCCTTTGCATAGAAATGTTACTGCACATGGGCTGGCACTGTCCTGCTCATAGCCTGGTATAAGAATTTTTTGTTTACCTTCCACATATATCACAGAATCACAGAATGTTAGGGATTAGAAGGGACCTTGAAAGATCACCTAGTCCAATCACCCCACCGAAGCAGGAACACCTAGATGAGGTTACACAGGAATGTGTCCAGGTGGGTTTTGAATGTCTCCAGAGAAGGAGACTCCACAATCTCCCTGGGCAGCCTGTTCCAGTGCTCTGGCACCCTCACTGTGAGGAAGTTTCTTCTCGTATTTAAGTGGAACCTCCTGTGTTCCAGTTTGTACCCATTGCCCCTTGTCCTATCATTGGTTGTCACCAAGAAGAGCCTGGCTCCATCTTCGTGACACTCACCCTTATATATTTATAAACATTAATGAGGTCACCCCTCAGTCTCCTCCAAGCTGAAGAGACCCAGCTCCCTCAGTCTTTCCTCATAAAGGAGATGCTCCACTCCCTTCATCATCTTTGTGGCTCTGCACTGGGCTCTCTCCAGCAGTTCTGTGTCCTTCTTGAACTGAGGGGCCCAGAACTGGACACAATATCCCAGATGCTGTCTCACCAGGGCAGGGTAGAGGGGAAGGAGAACCTCTCTCGACCTACTAACCACCCCCTTCTAATACACCCCAGGATGCCATTGGCCTTCCTGGCCACATGGAAGTCTTGTAATGTTCTTTAGCAGTGAAAACTAAAACCTCCAAACTATGACTCTGAGTCTTATAACTGAGTCTTCACAAGAGACAAATCCTTTGCCTTAGTGTGTGCATCTATAGGTTAAATGTCTAAATTTAAGCCAGACGTGTACACTTTTTAATTATTTTTACTATCTTTTTTATTGCTGGAGGGAAAAGACACCTCTGGAGATCATATGATGGTTAAGGAAAATAAATACTTAAGATGAGCAGAACCAATAGACTTCCAGTGACTACAGAAGTTTAAGTGACTGGTTTCGATCTAATGATTAACTTTCAGGGAACTAAAACTGAAGAAGGCAAATCTCACCTCCTGAAAACATAAATAGCTGATTTTTTCCAGATCAAAAGGCTCTAAGTAGTCAATATGTAAGCTTTAGGTAATCAAAACATTCTGAGTTGCCACAGGTAGCTTTATACATTACCCCTGTAGTCAGAGGGAAAGCGTAGGTGCCATGGAAGATCTCCAGAGTGTGATTCTGGACAGGAACGAATATGGAGACAGAACAACCCTCTAGAGGCCTGTAGAACCCCAAGGCAGCACCATGCATGGAAGCATGCACTCACTTCAGGGAGGGTTTCATAAGGAGCCCAAGGAAAAAGATTGCTAATTAGGCAGACTGGGTCATATCCCAAGAGTGCTCAGTAGAAGCAGCCAGTCTTCACTTTGTTGTGTTCACCCTTGATTATACTACTATGACATAAATATTGTTTTTATAGCTAAATTATCAAGCCCTTAAAATCCCTCTTTCGGTAATGGGATTGGAGACAGCACCTCAACTGTAATAGCATAACAGTGCCATTATAATTATCGTTACAGGAACAGATCTTACAGTGAGGCAGAGTGGTACACTCATTAATTTCCTTTCCTGATGCAACCAGGTTTCAGATACAGCTCCGAGTCTAAAGGTCAGAAGTCATATCAATCTGCTCCATAAATGTTGATATTAGTGAGTTGCAATGTCATAAGGGGATGGCAGAGAAAAGCTTATGTGTTCATACAGTGACCCTGAAGCAACAAATTGAAAATGTTAATATCCATTTAGATTAACTTTCAGTAACTTTTTTTTTAGCATAATGGTGATTTAAAAAATGAGATAAAAATCATACATTAGCACCTGAATAACCGATTTAGCAGTGGATTTGTTGTTGTTACTGCATTTAGAAACTTTGCTTGTAGAAGGGTACCATAAGTACTGAAGTTTGCTATTACTTATAGAATTGGTTGTGTTTCAATATCCTAACTAGATCGCAGTGTCAATATGCAAGGCTCTGGTTTTGTTACCTTGTGACCTTTAACTTGCAGTTCCCTTCTTGCTTCAGGAATTCAGGTTCTATGAAAGCTCGTACATTTAAGCAACCTATGAAACAACTCATATATTAATAATTTGGACATCAATCGAATTGTAGCTTCCTGTACGTCTTAAACAATGATTATATGACGAAATACACTTTTTTTTTTTTTTCATATGATGGTAATGAATTAAGACACAGCCTGTGCTGGCTTTAGCTGTGATAGAGTTAATTTTCTTAAGAGTAGCTCTTATGGGTCTATGTTTTGGATTTGTGCTGAAAATGGAGTTCATAACTCAGAGATGTTTGAGCTGTTGCTGAGCAGGGCTTGCACAGAGCCAAGGCCTTTTCTGCTTCTCACACCACCCCACCAGTCAGTGGGCTGGGGGTGCACAAGAATTTGTATGGTGCCAGAGCCAGGACAGCTGATCCCATTCCATACGACATTCCATACAACATTCCATACCAGATGATGTCACGTTCAGTATATAAAGGTTGGGGAAGAAGAAAGAAGAGGGGCACATTTGAAGAGATGGCATTTGTCTTCCCAAGCAACCGTGATGTGCAATGAAGCCCAGCTTTCCTGGAGGTGGCTGAACACCTGCCTGCCTATGGGAAGTGTTGAATGAATTCCTTGTTTTGCTTGTGTGTGTGGATTTTGGTTTACTATTAAACTGTCTTTATCTCAACCCAGGAGTTTTCTCACTTTTATCCTTCTGATTCTCTTCCACATCCCACTTGGGGGGAGTAAGCGAGTGACTGCATGGGGCTTAGTTACCAGCTGGGATTAAACCACAACACAGCTGAACACCACTGTGATATAACATTATATTATTTGAATAAAGATATACACTGGAAAACTAGTGAACATTAAACACCATTAGTAAAGATGACGAGCAAACCTCCCCATACATCAATATGTATTTTTTATTATCTTCTGTGTCTGTGCTTTGTCTAGAAGCCTGGAGAAACTGCAGTTAACTTTTGCTAGATCACCAGTAACTGCCTAGAGTTCACAAGCTTGATTAACCCGAATGGCTGAGGATGAAATCCAGTGGAAAGCTGGATCATATAGTCGTTTATTTATTTATGAAGGATATTCTTCTTGGAAGGACTGGAAATACCTTTCATTAACTATTATTGCTTTTCCTGTTCCAGTATGTTTACATCTTAACACACATAGATGGCAATTTATAAAACTAATGCTAGGTGCTCTTTCAGTTCTTTCTGCCATCATCTCCTATGTGATGACAAAGTTTTAAAGTTAAAATGCTTATAAACCCACAAAGAGCATGCTAGTGTGTTTTATTACTAGTTCATCTTTTGATAGACAACGTTATACAGAAAAGTTTCCTCAGAAAATAACCTGAACACAGTGTACACAGATAATGGACTCCCTCAACACAAAGCATAAAGACTACTTGAGTATTTTTTTTTAATATATTGTATTGCTAAAAAAACCCTTACTGCTTTCCTATGTGAGCCAATGCAAAACAGCTGTCCTGCCTCCACTCGTGACTCTGTTCTTCACAGTGATCCCATTATGCACATTTCAAAAGCTGAAAACCCTTCAGGAGACCTTCCAGAGGACAAAATGCTTTGCTCTGTTCCTCTAGGACAAAACGTGTGAAATCACGAAAGGGTCACAAGCTGAGAGGTTGATTAGTGCTGCCTGTCTTTCAGTGGAAGCTGGATTAGGGGAGGCATAGCTGGTTTTGGCCACTGACTTCGATGGCCTTTGCAGTTAATCATCCCTGACCTGTGAGCCAGCCCAACACAGCTGCTCGGGTCAGCTCTTGGACAGGTAGCAGGGAGACAAACAAGACACAGTAAAAAATGAAGTAATGATTATTACAGAAAATGAATGGGGGAAAGAGAGAATATCCCTCACATGCAAATATGATAACATCATTACATGATTAATGTTGGGTAGTTTGCTCATTTTGTTTTCTCTCAGAGATGTCAGCGCTGGCAACTGTGCGCCGAGTAATAACAAATCAATCCTATTGGTCCTGCGTGTAATTAGGCACTAATATTTGGAAAAGGCTGATATGTTTTCTAGAAATAACACTAGTCACTGTCATATTTTCAATACTTATTGCAAAATACTCAAGGCCCTTAGAATGCAAAGACTGCGTATGTCAAATTACATCTGAAACTCTGAGTACACTGGAGATTAGAAAACAAAAGTGCACTCTTTTCCTTTCTTTTCAACATGAGCAAAAACATTTTTTTCTTCTTTCAAGTTCTCCTTGCTCTCTGAAATTAAAATACGTTTAATTAAAAATTAACAACAAAAAGTCAGTCACTATGTAGCCATCACACAGTCATGAAAGTTCTACCCACAACAGCGATGTTGAAGAGAAGCAACGTTGTCATTAAGTATGTCCTTAAGTGTCAGGAATAAAGTCTAGAAAATTAAATTATAGACAAACTCAAATAGTAAAAGTTACCAGAATGAAGTCTCTCGGACTAATGAACAGGGACAATGAAGAGTAAAATCAGTATTCCTATCATAAGAAAAACAAAATAGATCACATAATTCAGAAGTATTTCATGAGCAGAAAAAGTGTGGTGACTGGGTAAGAAAAAAAAACAGGCATCTACATTTTGGAAGCATTTGTAGTTACAGCTTCTTCCACCATTAATGTAAAAAATCTGAAATTGGGTACCAAAGGTCAGAATGGTAATGCTAGTTAACACACAGAAAAATAGAAAACTGATTTCCTCACATTAAATAACATCTCGGGAAAAAAAAATGATGATTTACTATAAAACTGTAATTGTTTTTTCTCATTTTTTATTAAATTAAATGGGTTGCTGAGATTCCTTCAGTAACTTTAATAGTTCTACAATGAAACGATGTGGAAATTAAAACATCACTTTTTCCATCATGAGTGAAAAATAGCAGATACGAAAGAATGATGACAGTACATACAGACAAACCATGTGTGTAGAAGTGAACCGTAGAGTGACGTTCAAATATATTTTTTAAAAAATACATAATATAGCCAGAAATCACTTAATAAATGAATCACTTCAAAGAAAAAATTTCAACCAGATATATTCCTACAACAAAACCCAGAATAACAATGGCCACTTAGTTATCCAGTAATCTAATAAAACTTAAACTAGATTTAATATTTCTGGGTTTAATTATTCCAATTTTAGACACTACTCTTGGCATGGAAAAGGTCAATTTTGGAGAACAACTATTTTATCATACCAAATCTTCATTATGATGACCCTTTACTTAAAATATTCGAAACCAAGGTAACACAGTCAGATTGCTGAGCATGGTTTCGAATAGGATCCATGAAGCTCATGTAAAGAAAAAATAATAAGTTTTACAAGTATCTATTACACCTTAAATAAATTCATGATACACATAGAGTTCTAGATACTATGTGTCTATAGCTATATGCGCAGATGCACTATATATGTCAGGCCCCACATGTTCATAACTGTATAATACTTTTCTCATTATTCTTCTTAAATCTTCTGAGTCTGTTAACTGAAGATGATAAATGGAAGAAAAGCAGTTTTGACAAGCTGCATGGACCCTCTCCTAAGTGTGACAGAAGAGCATCCTTCGGCTTGGTTTGCCTCTGTTGGTGACAGGGAACGTCTCCAAATCAGCACCTCCTGCATTCTTTAAACAGCAGTTTTCTAGGAAAGGTGTGGAAACCTGCAGGCCTTTTCCCTCTCTTGGGTAGTTTCTCCTACAGCAGCTGACACAGTTTGCAGTTGGAGTTTTGCAGACCCCTTATTTTTCCAAGCCTTTTTTCCAAAGGCTGATCTCAGCTTGGCTGGAGGGGTTGAGTCTGCAGGTTTACTCTCCCTGCAGTCATCATGCATGTAAACTCAAAAGCTGAAGCATATCAAAGCTAAACTATTCTTTCCTTAATTATTTTTTTTTCTTTTTTTCTCAAAACTTCATTGTGCTTCCAATGTTTTCAGAGAGTCATACAGAGAGTTCTCTAGTGCCTGATTCGGTCCCACAAAATTTGGTCAATTACCATGAAGTGCCATGTAGGAGAGCGGAAAATATGTCTGTATTCAAAGTTATTTACTGCAAATCCTAGCGAAGCTCTATTTTTCATTTAAAAATGCTATAACCTCTATGCCTATTATATTGCCAGTTCTAACTTTTTAAAGCAAGAAGTGGATAGGCAGGAGAAAAGAAGGTCCAGAAAAACTGACTTCTTTATCACATTTAGCAACCACATCTTCAGATGTAATCCACAGAAAATCCTCTTGCTATTGTCACTGCTATTTAAAGATAAATATAGGCTGTGGAGGAGATGTGTTTTCTTCTAACTAAAGGATTCAGTCTCCATCAGTTATCTCTGACCCTCAAGGAAAGGACAGAGATACACTATGAAAGACTTACATAATTTCAGAAGTTTTTTAAAATATTTTCCACTGGTTTTCTTACTAGGTATTGTTGCATTTGGAACACACAATACAACAGACCAGTAGTGCATAATTAATTCACAGTCAGAGGGAAGTTTACTGCATAAGGACAGCAGGATTTGATTTGTTCGGAACTAGAGAGTTACAAAATATTTTTTGATGGCTTTGTGACCAAAAAAAAGTAGAAAATAGAAAGAAAACTCTGAAAATCTTTCCCGTGATTAAAATAAATTACAAAAATAAATTGTCTTAAAATTTGGTGTTGTTGACTCTAAAAATAGTTTCTATTATAGCTCAAGGCAAATTCTACAGACTGATTACAAAACCCATGAAAATAAAAAGCTGACACAATGTCAACTTTAAAGTAATAATTGCACTGCTATAATAATCTGTTTAATTGTTGTTTATTGTAATTAAAATCTCATGGCACACCAGAGTTGCAGTTTTCTTTTCCATGTCAGCAAGGTTTCCCTTTATAGAACAGTTTGCCTGAAGCAACCACTGATGTTACTAGACAGACATTAATCAAAGGACCTTACAAAGCTACACCTGGTATCCTTGAGGTAAAATGTTTGCCAAAACACAAACCCCACATAAATTGGAGCACAGTAGTTATGGGGGCATTGTTATTCTTGAAAGCAAAATTTTACAATTCATTTTTAAGCATCTATTATATGAAGGAATATTCATGAGCCAATATTCTTCACTTAATGACCAAAATACCTCTAATTGAGAAGACTGGCAGCTAATTATAATTAACAAGACCAATAATTTTCCCATATCCATTTTCCAGATGTTAGTGTAAACTAGATTGACAATACAGACAGACATAACAAAGGAGCCTAAGAGAATTCATTTGCACCTGTTCAATACCAAAACAGCGCAGAGGTCAGCAGAAAATTCAGAGTTAATTTTAAAATTTTGATATGTTGGAATGACACCTGGCCTCGGTGGAACACTGAGGGCAAACTCAATGAAAATTTATACCACCAAAGAAATCCGGATTAAAAAAAAAAATTAAAAACACCTCACGACTAAAGATAATTAATATCACTTCTACCTAGTGCATCAGTAATACTGGAGCTTAATGTGAAATAAACACTTGAGTCAAGTTAATCTGATGCTAAAATGATTGGGCAATTTATTACAGCTTAAGAAGGACATTGCCACCAGAACAGGAAATAAAGGTTTTAAAACTTGCAGTAATTATTTTCAATCAGAGCTGCTTTCAAGGTCAAATGTTTAATACTAGCCATTATTTTCTTTCTGCTAACTTTGGCAGGCATTTCACATGTCTCATCCATAAATAATTAAAGAAGGAACTGCTGTATCAGCTTAACCTTTGGAGAAAAACTTGAGTGTCCAAGGAAAAGATTTTATTTAGTTTTTTAGTTTCCCCAAAAGACAACAATATACAGTCTATCTGGCCTAACAAATACTGCCTACTGCTTTCTAATTCAACATTATAAACATTTTCTAATAAGCTTTCTTTGTGATTTATTTTTCCATTTGGACCATACTCAGCTACTTCAGCAAATTGAGACAAATAACAAAACCAAAAGCTCTCTGTAAATGCAACCTGTTAACACAAAAGAAATTAAATGGAATTTAAGTTGCTGGCAAGCAAGGATGAAGTAATATTTGATGTGTTTTTTATTTTGCTAGTATTGTAACCATTTGAAATGAAGCAATATGGAGAAGAGAGTGGAGGTACTAGGGTTGTTTTCAATTTACCTGTTTTTTTACAAAGGTCTATATCTAGCAATGCCTTTATATTAGTCAGATATTTATATTAGACCATACATCATAGACTGGAAAGTTGGCATCAATGAAGACCAAAACTAAGTGAGGGAAACAGGTGAGTTATAACAAACTGTGCTGTTGAATTCTGAAATGAACATTACTTGCTGAGCATCAACATCTTGCACCAAGAGTGTTGATGTCCTCTGTATCAATCATATTTGGCTTTTCAGATAATAAATTCAGTAAAGGTTCTATAGAACTAAGTACATTCATTCCAGTCCAGTAGATGTTGAAGTAGATGCTTGCCACTTTCTTTAAAGCAAAGTAAGAGAAAAAGAGGATTATATGCCTGTTCTAACACTAAACAGATATTTAAATAATTTTTGTTCTGTCTTTTTTTTTTTTTTTGGTGAGTTTACTTAATTCAAATAATGTTCTTTATTTGGGGAGTTAACAGAGGCCTTGGTATTTCACAAGTGCTTAAATATAAGTTCAGGTTTATTTTTACATATCAAAACCTGAACATAAAAAGTTATGAACTGAAAGGAAGCAGCTTTGAGAATAGTAAGAATAGTCATCCTAAATTAGAAGAAGAAATCAAACACAATATTTAGATACATGCATATACAACAATGCTTTAAAAAGTGGAAAAAAAATAAGAATTCTCTTCAGCATTGGTGAAAATTTATGGCATTTAAAGAAAAAAAAAAAAAGCACAAATTCTGTGAAGTCAAATACCTAAATAGCTTTAAAAAGTGTTTTCGAAAACTTAGCATAGTGGTATTTTTACTGAGGCCCTGCGTCAGCAAAACCAGTAAGCAACTGTGTAATTTAAGCACATGTACTCCATATTGAAATGTAAGAAAATTACACCTAAATCTCTCTCCCAGGATTTCCCAGCCTTAAAATTCTACTCATTCTGTTTGCTTTTGATTGTTTAAAAATCACTCAGATTTTCTTTTTTATATGTTCTTATACATACAGAAGTGCATGTCTAGTCAAAGTCTCTTTATATTAACTTGAATCCTACATTACTTTCCAATGTTTCTCAAGCTCAGCACTTCTTACTGAACTGCATTTAATGCATTTATGTGCAATTTGGCTGCTCACGAAGCAACTATATGACTGCCTACAACAACAAACAAGAGTGGAGAAGGAATATCTAATAAAAAATTCCAACCTGAAAAAACTTCTGGCTTAATTGCCTTCTGCTAAAACTAAAGCAGAAAAGTTGTAAAAACCTTTCTCTGTGGCCACAAATGAACAATGTTCACACTTATAGACATTCTAATGGACGTAATAGCTTCTTTACTGTACCATAGTAGTCAGTTATTTTTAACTATTAAACCAATTACTGATGATAGACTTTTGAAAACTAACTCTTGCACATAGTACTCTCAAAGTAAATGCCTGCTGGTTCACATTACAGCAGCCATGTGGGAATATATGTTGGCATACTGCTGTCTAGAGTTATAAAAGAACCTCACATTAACATGGTGTCTGTTGAGTAGTTCTATAGGATGCATTATAATTCCAATCTTCAGGACTGGGTTAAATGCAGAACTTTATTTTCACATCTTTCCTCTCTGGGACATGATAATTTAGAAAGCAGCTGGCTTTACCCCAGTCAAAAAAAAAAAAAAAAAAAAAAAAAAAGGATCATGCTCAGAGTTTTCCATATGTCGTTCCTTAAAAATGTTTTCTTAATTTGGAACAAAGTCCTCAAATTAAATTGAAAGGTATACATTGGTAACAATATCTACAAGCATGTGGGGTCCCTGAAGAACCTGCTCCCACGTGGAAGACCTGCAGTTATTATCCAAATCCTTTGAACTGCTCCATAACCTGAAAGCATGTAACACTTTCAGCTTTCAAGACTGGCACAATGCAGAGGCAAAATATGCTAGAACACTTAATGGAGTAATACAGATATTCTTGAATTTTGATGATAAAACACCATATCTCAGTAGACTGAAAAGATGGAGAAAGAAATTCTGCCATGAGTTCTATAGCATACCTCTTCATTCTTCAGGCAAATTCAGTGCCTTGAAAAGTAGAATCATAGCATCATTTGGTTGGAAGAAACCCTCAAGATCGTCAATCCAACTCTTAACCAAATAAGTTCCCTGGAAGCTCTATCATGATATTTTTGCAAAGGTCCATCAAAATAGAAACTACCTGCTTCAGTTTGTTGGTAAAGCAGTGCAAAGCCTCTTGGCTTTTCTTTGCCCACTTGTTTCCAGGCTTCCCTAGTCTTCTAGCTCTGCTGAAAAACCACAGGGTACACATCTGTAAACAGCTGGATGCCACATAACACAAAATTCTGTGTCCACATGAAAAACCTACATCTCTACATACTTGCCCATAAACTTACTTAATAACTTCAGTCCATGGTAAAGAGAGGTTGGAGAGGAAAGGTTGAACTCAGTGTTTTAACTCCCAAGTTAACATTAACTTCTAGAAAAAAAATATATGGAAACACATAAACCCGAGTTATAGACCTGTCATTAGTCCCACCCTGTAGTGACATGTCTCTAGTTACTAAGTAGGGAAACCATTTTGTAAATGCCTTTCAATTTCAAGCTTCTTTATTTTGTCTGATCCCAGATGTCATATCATTCCAGTGCCATGGAGGAGCAGAATATTTTTACATCATACTTCAGCAGATGGAATCAATTCCAGCCAAATTCATCACAGCCAGATGGCTGACCCTTATTTACTGATGAAAAGTTAGACACAGAGATTAACTACAGTTAGTTAAAACATCCAAATTTTCCACAGGAAAATGGTAGGGTAGTTCTTCCCTCATCATTTTCATGAGTGGCAGCAGATCATCAGCTTCCACCAGGTCAATCTCTAGCATTAAATCAATGGACATTCATGTGAGATTGTAACATCATCTGAATTGAATCACAAGATCAGCCAGCAGAGGATTAAGGCCCTTGATACTGCAATTCGTAAGAAATCCTTTTATGGCACTAATCCTACAGTTGAATTTATTTTTCTGTGTTTGCAAGATGAAAGCCCCATGTACAATGAAGTAAATGTGTAATGGAGGGGCAAAGAGTTTGCAGGTGATACAGATAAAAGTAATTTATTACACACATTATTTATTGGCTACTTTCTCAGTTGAAGAATAAGAAGCAGCTCTGGACCTAGAAAGCTCACATAAAATGAAAATTTCAGTATCCAGGTAAAGATGAAGACCATCATCATCTTCCCAAAGGATTTTCAAAAAGCTAAGCCTGTCTGCCGAATTTATAGGTTTTGATGTCATCCCAGTGCAGCTCTATCCTATGTTCTGTATTTAACAGCTTAGTAGATGGGTTCTGCTTTTGAAAATGGTGTTAAATGGTGCATACGAAAAGATGTAGAGGACCTGGATTAGGCAGCAAACTGAACTCCAGCAAGACATTTAAGTGATTCTGCAAACAATTTGTAAACTGTGCTGTGTAAAGCAATGTTGCGTTACAGTTCTTTGAAATAGCTCTGACTGAAAAATAGCAAACCAATGACAAAAAAGTTGTAACACCAATGCAAATCTTATTACTCTCTCCATCTTTTGCCTGTGAAAGAGTAGGATCTTCTTTTAAAATTCTCTTCCTGTCTATCGTCTGCCATATATATCTTACCAGTAATATACCTATCACCTGTCCCATTGCACAGAAATATGTTTCTCAGAATCTCATATGGTACCTCATGGAATTTTTAAAAAACTCAGCTCCTCTCCTCAGATAATGAAAGCAAATGCACATAGTATAATTACTTGTTTGCTGTAATTTTTCATGAATGCATTTTAAATGACAACATAAATTTATCTTCCAGAATAAAACTGGAATCCAATGTTTCAATTCCCAGTTTGTCAAAATGCTTATATTGGAAAGGATTAAAATGTATGGGGGCCTAAATCTTCATGCTTCCACAGTAAAGCTGCTAATAACTTGCTGCCTGGGAGGTAAGAAACTTCCTCTGTGGTCCAAATGTTTAATAGTTGTACACTGCTGGTTTTCTTACACCTTTTTCTGGAACATCTGATACTGGACACTGACTGGGACATTGTGCTGGCCTAGAGGGACCGACATGATGTGCAACTTCAGTATTGCATGTGGCTTAAAGGCAGAGTATGTTTTCCTAAACCACAAGATATGCAGATAGCACAAAGGAAAACAACACTGCGAGCATGCCATGAGAATTTTACACCTTTTTCAGAAGTGTTCGATAACAACCCCTGTCAGAAAAAGAATATAAGCTAGGATCAAACATCTGATCTATTAAGACTCTTTCTACCTTCAAATTACAAGATCAGAAACAACACGCAGTGTTATATACAAAATATATATATGAGAGAGATATATTTCTTCTTCATTTAAATGTATATATATTTCACCCTAATTGATAAACAATGAACCAAATATTACACAAGAGGGACAACAAATGAAACATAGTACAAATAAAAAGTCCTTATTTTTTTCCAGCATCTTTAATATTTAACCACTAGTTTAAAAGTAAAACTCCTCTCCTTGTTTTCTTTAGCTGCATTTAAGCTATTCTTTCATCTGCAAGATGTCAGCTACGGGAAATCTACAGTAAAGGCAGCCATAACTCCTTATAAAGATGTGAAGACTGTTTTAGGCAATATATGACAGAAGAAACTGAAAGGGTTGCTGATATGGAAAATATACTTTCTTTTTTGTATCTGTCCTCCAAAGATGAGATAACAAGAGCATCAGAGGAAACAGGCTGCCCTACTCACCCTACCTATGTTTCCCGTGTTCCTCTTTCTGTTTCTTCTGGTTTTAGTTCCTTTAAATACCACGAAAATACAATTTTGCATCACATTATAGGCATACATGCTTCAAATTTAGGATGTGTAGAAGCAAATAAGGTGATATTTCAGATCTATTGATAAATATGTGTATGCAGCTAGAGACATAGACCACTGTAGAATTACAGATACTTCCTTCTTCCTGCACATATTCCCACACCCAATGCATAAAAGTTGCATGTATGTATTTTTTGTATATAGAAATACCCCTCAAAGCAGTCCAGGAAGGAAGCTAGCACTACGTCATTATAGTCTTAATTCAAGTTTTAATTTCGTTCATTTCTCCCTTTTTTACCCTTAAATAGGAAGCAAGCTTTGAACCTTCAGCACTGTCAACAGACTTCCATTATTTAATATGCAGGATTAACTAAATTCCTTGGGAAATTTCCAGGAAAAGGGCGCATCAAATAGGCCAGGAGATCTGAGCAAGGTAGCTAGTATATGGAGTCTGTCCTTGCTTCCTCCAGATCTATGGTCACAGATGGTAGTTTGGTTATTAGCTCTAGACTGCAGCAAATAAAGTAAAAAACAACTTTTGTTATAAGCTGTAAAAACCTCTTAAATTGAACAGTATCAGGTTAACTACGTATAGCATTAGCCTCTGTATTGAAGCTACGGCATAATGTATCTTCCCCTATTAAATGGTTCGAGTTTAAATCTGAAGGTTAATATCTATTGCTAATTGATATCAAGCTACTTAGACTGGACTGTTCAAGAAACACTTCAAGAATCATGGAAATGCAGCTGTGTATTGATCACTAATAAGAAACACTCAATTCCTCAAGCATGGCTGTTCTGGCAAACGGTACAGGATTTCCTAGAATGATGACACAAAGTACAAGTGATCAGACACATTGCTTTAAAATTCTGAATTAATGTGCTCAAGATTATTTTTCTTGTTCCTTTTCCCTTGATATTAGCAAGTAAAATTAGTTCAACCACAGGCTGAAACATAAAAAATGCTGGAATACTAACACACTGGAAGAATGCTAGCACAGAAGTCATTCTTTATGTGTGTGATATAGCATTGCCAGTGGATATTTCTTATCTCTGTCAGGCACATATGAAGGTTGTATATGCCCCATAACTGTATCCATATCTGCTTAGCTGTCAGTTTTTTCAAGTGAAATAATAAAGAAATACACAATCAAAGCATTCACCTGTGCTAAAGACAATGCTTTAATTATCAAAGAGAGATATTTCAAACCTTTCTTTAAAACTAAAATTAGTGTTAAGGACAGGATTAGACACTATAAATTAAACTATTTTCATTTAATTTCTAGGTAGAGCTACATAGAGCTAAGATATTCAATATCATTCAAAATGAAATAGCATGTAATATTCTCTTTTACTTGTTATCTACAAAGCACCAAATAGTAAAATTTATGTAATAACAATGAGTCCTTTTTCTAAATGGTATCTGTAACTCTACAGGAAATTCAACTCCTAACTTTATCTTAAATAAATTTAGACTTTCAATAAGGAAATGACTGCTACACGCAACAAATAATAGCAGCTAGTTCAAACATCAGCCTTAGGGTAACTTATTTCTTGAAAAAGTAGTTTAAGCTGAAATTTCAATTTTGTTGCTTATTTTATCAGATAGCTTTTTACTACAACACTTCAATGTTCCGTGGAATACATTTTCACAGTAAAGGATTGCTAGATCAAGTCTATGTTTAACACTCACACTTTTCAAGATGCATATTTATCAAAATAAATGTTGCAATAGAATCCACTTACAAACTTTAGTAAACAATTCACTTTGGAGGGAGGGAAAGTACATGCAAAATGAAGTCTGCAAGGCCAGTAAGAATTACTTTAAACTGATTACCAAATGAGATTCTGAAAATTGAAAATCAGCTTCACCTCTTTTTTTATATGCATTAGTAAAGTGTATGTGAGTGTTATATAGGCAATTAATACAACAGCACTGCTTTGCAAGAATTTCTTCATGTAAGCAAGTCAACATATTTTTCTTTAGAACTTAACCCATACTTTTGCATACATTCATTTTTTCTTCCTATTGAGGAACTTCAGTTTGCACAATTCTTTCTTCCAGCAAAATTAATTTAAAAAAAATATTTACAGAGTAGAAGCAGCTCTATAGTTACTTTTTCGTTTTTGATTACTCTTTGGCTACACCTTTATTAATAACAGCATCACAGAAGTAATTGGCCTGTAGAGCAAAATATTTAGTTCTGAGAATCAGTGGTCACAACTTGCGTGTTTTGTGGGCCTTTATTCCAACAAGCTCTGCTTTAGACCTGTTGACTGACAACCACTAGCATCAAGAGTGCTTTAGGAGAGATCCTGGATATCATGTTTAGATTTAGTTTCATACAGAAGGTATTCACGTAAAATGCTCCAAAAACTGGTTTCTTGTGTGAGTACAGATTGCAGGAATGACTTGGGAATCCACTTCAGAAGCAGGCTAACCTGATCTAAACTTAAATGCTAATGCAGATGTACCCTATAACCACTCTATCCTCATTCCAAAAAACCCGCTCTCAAGGGTCTATCAGAGCTTCCTCACTTTGTGGGTGTAGCTAGTTCTCTTGATAGTGAAAGGAAAGGGTACAATCAAGTCATTATAAGTGCCGTGACTTCACTCGTCTCCACGCAATTTCACTTTAACCTCTGAAGATATGTGATATATCAATGGTAAGCCCAACTGAAGTATGGAACTGCCTTTCTAGCTCTCTGGAATTCTGAAGTTTCAGAGAAAATAAGAGGTGAATAAAAAGCCTTAAATAATGTTTAATGAGGCATTTGTGCTTTAAGATTCTGATTTCATTTGACCTTTCCACTTCTGATTTATCTGTTTCAGTGTTCTTTCTTCTCAAGTTCCCTCTCCTAATGCTAGAATAACTCCTCTTATCATTATATTCACATCACTAGAGTACACAATGATCCTCACATCCTGCCTCCACTTCTTCATATGTCCATCATAGTCCACTCCATTTTAGGTGATAAGCTCACTGCTTCCTTAGCAGAAGGACCTCTTCTCGATCAGCAGTAAGCATTCTGCAAACTACCTTATCCTGAATGGCTGTTTTTCAAAGCTGAGATCAAGAGCAGTGTAACAGCCTACCACAGTGACTCACCATTTCCAGACATGTAGTTCTTCAGGGAAAAACATTAGAACTACAGTATTTCTACCAGACTTTGGACTTGTACAATTTCAATGAAAGTGTTCTGCTTGCTATAGGTTTCTACAGAGCTATTAAAAATGCATACGGAAGAGATAATTCACTATTAAAATCTATATAATTTTAAAGTCATTTCTACAGATACCTATTATATTTCTATTGAATTTTATAGGTTAAATCCATATTATGAAATCCCACTGTGGCTTTGTGTTCTAGGCAATAAACCATAATACACAGCGTTTGTAATTTTAGTGTTTATTGGCTTGAGAGAAACAGAACTGCTTATCTATAACATGACTTCTGCATCTTTCCTCCTACAGTCCCACAGGGCTGCTAAATTATTGTGCTCTGAAAAAAAAAACAAAACCATCCACCATCCTCTGTTTCCCAGTCGTTGCAAGTCACAGGCTTTTGCCAGTGGCTGCTAAGCTGCCCCTGCTTTGGGCATTCTTGTCCACTGAGGTGTTGTGCATACTGCATTTTTTAACATTAACTCTTTAGCACGCATGAGAGCAATTCTGTAGGAATCCTCTGGATTCTGTAGAACAGATCCTACAGAATCTTTAAAGCACGGCAATGCAAAACTGTAATCTCCTTCTCCCATTAGGAGAGGCAGCACTGCACTATCTATATTGTTACAATATATATCACAGTGCTGAATATCTGCTTAGATTCATTAGCCTAGCATCTTTCTGTGAGCATGACAAAAAAGGAAAACCACACTGCTTTTTTGTTTAAAGTTACAGCTGTATCTGCCAGCAGCAGAAAAACTTAATCTGAATGATTTTGTCACATAATTTCTTCTAAGAAAAAAAGATACAAACAGGTAAAAATAAGGGTATTATCTATCAAGAGCATGAACACTAATTCACATTTACAGAAGTAACATGTGGTGAAGAAAAACATATAAGTCTTGAAAAAAAACAAGAGTATATACAAAAAGTAAATGCTTCAGCACATTTTAGATCATGTTCACGAAAAGCTGTTTTCCTAGCCAAAGTGTGAAATTCTTATCGTGATTCCTAGTCTAAATAATTTCAGTAGGTCACCATTCAGCATATAGCCTGGAGCAGGGCTCTTACTAAAGTGCTTACCATGTTCTACTACACAGAAAATGTTTCCTCTTGTCCAGAATTTTCCCCTGATGAAGCAGAAGATTAACAGGATTAAAGGCCTTCCCTTGGATCAGTTTGGAAGTTTGTCAACCTCTTTTCAGCTTGTGAACATTTTACTGTTTTTCAGACATTTCTCCTTTCATTATTCCACCTTTGAGCAGCTTTGTGTTTCCCAGTGTCCCTCCCTCTTCATTGCCCTTTTAAAGAATGACATTGCTTTGAAAGCACCTGAAGAAATTTTGAACATTGCGTGTCTCACATCGGCTTCTGCTTGAGGGCACAAGATTAAATACTCACTCAAATGACAACTCCTTTTCTGTAAGAACGTATTTTAACAACTTCCTCCCACAGATACGGCATTTTTGCATATTCCTGATTTCTTCCTACATCATTTCTGTTTCCCAGTTTCCCAGTTGTAAGAATTCACATTCATAACGGGGTGCTAGGGTACCAGCAGTTAAAAAGAAAATGTAACATCACTTTCTCTTACGAAAGATAGAACAATTCTATTGACTACAAAGAGGCTTCTTCATTAAGACTACTGAATGTATGGAACAGGCATAAATTTCTCTGGACTGTGCTCCTGGGGACTGAAGATACGGGAGTCAGCTCCTGCCCATCAGTTGCACAGCTGTGTGAGCACAGCCCCGTAGCTTGACTAATATTCACTTTTCTTGGAAGCAAATGCAAAGCTAACACTCAGGTAGACAGACAAGCTTTGAGAGTCCCTGACTTCTAACCTGGAACAGATTCTCTGAGACATAATTGCAGCAAAATAAGGACACATGGAGTCCAGACTTAACCATAGAGGTACTGTGCATAGATCTGCCAGACCTATCTGGACACCAACAACCATTAATGCTGACTCCTCTTGGCATGTAGCCGGCACCATGCATGTAAAGCGTGTGTCCTGCAGTCCTGGGCAAACAGAACTCTCACCAGTCCAGTCTGCATTTTTTTGTGGACATCTAATCTAAATTCCAAAATGCCTAGATAAAGCCCATACCTCTGGTAAGACTAACTATGTAACCTTGCCAATGTTTTAACTGTGGTTCATACTCTTATTTCCACCCATGCAAAATGACAGAATGTTTTCAGACGCTTCCATTACCCAGATTTTGTACAGGTCTTGAAGGTATTCAGATGACAGCTGCTGTGCCACACAGTGCTTCACACAGTGAGAGTACTGTACAAATAAAAATTAAAAATATGCTTTTATTTCATTTGGCCGTGCTTTTTTCTATCTGAACTGGGTTTACTTAGGAGAGCTAATTGCTTTTATGCATGGGAGCACATACATACGCATTTGTAAAACATAAGTAATTTAAACTCTATTCTCTCTCTTTGTCCTTTCTGTCAACACAGTGTGTGCTTCTGTGTAATCAGTGGTATAAACAAAAGTGTTTCTCGGTGTGTCAATTCCTTGCTGTTGTACCTGAATCATAATGCCATTTGTGACCTTGCGTCTTGCCTTTACGGTACCAGTAGAGATATGTTGTGGGCAAATCTCAGAGCAAGGCAGTCTAGGATCTTTCAGGAGATAGCCCGCTTCTTGTTCTAGTGGGAATACAGTCTGCAAGAAGAGTTGAGGTCCCCACAAACTCTAGGTGGCCTCCTCAACTACAGACCAGAGTCCAGTTTCACACAGGCACTCTGACATACGGTTCCAATTCAAAAAGAAAATAATAAGTTGTAGAATTCTCAGTGAAGAGAAGGTTGAGGCCTAACTCTGGGAAAGGCTGTCCAGCAGCCAGGCAGGTTCCACAAGTCCACATGCCACAGTGATCAGGCAGGGCAGAAGCTGGGATCTCCGCTTTCCAGGCAAGCTGTGATCTCCCAGCAAAGTGTTTTCAGTGATGATTCTGCACTTTTAAACCACCAAAGGGGCTTGGGCCAGCCTCAAACAAAAATTGTCTCCTGGTTAGACTGTATGTAGGTCTGACAACTGAGACCGCTGTTAGCTACAATGAGAGAAGACAATTGCAGCAACTGTTTCCTGATACGAATACTCCAGTAACAGATCACATAAAACTTTTCAAACCTTTCTCTCTGCATTTCACGTCACAGAGTGCCGCCCGCAATGGGCAGTTTCCCTGTGAATTCCTGCTGGCAGCCAGTCAGTCTAACCAACCCTGATGCACACCATAGCCCCAGTAAATTTGGTTTCTTAGTGAGAATTGCATCCATAAGATTGTGTCAGACCCTAATTCCTGTTTGAATGATTTATTTCAGCACTCTCTTAGGCTCTTGTGTTAGAGCTAGGGACCAAGAGAGCTCGGTGAATTTGTTGTTAAATAATTTCTTTTCATTGCACATATATATGGCTGAATCTGACTGTTAGCGGTGAGATAGGAAACCGCTGTATTTTCTTACTTGCACATTGGGAGAAGGCAACACCTACTGCCAGTCATCAAAGGTATGAAAAAAGCAGCTTTTACAAATGGGACTGTTGGTCACACATGAAGAACCTTTCCTGCTACTTGGCTAGGCAGGAATAGCCAGCCTTTAGCTTAGTTCCTTTATCTTCATTTGCACAAATAGCGGCCATTAACCAAGGAGTGAATTCAATCAGCTTGTCTCCAATGGGAGATAAAGTTGAAACCATCTGCTAGTTCTTAAAAGCAATGAGGCAAATTTTATTACAGAGTGATTTGGTTATTGTTGCCCTTGTTTCAGCTCGCACATTGAAAGCTTTCTCTTCTGAGAAGTCTTGCCTAAGATCCAAAATGAGACTGATCTGTCCAATGCACTGTTTGCAAATACAAGAAAAAAAAAATTAACTACTGGAAGTTGTTGTGCAAAAGTGACATACCAGTCTTTCGGGTCAGAATTAACATATATGGATAGACTTCCCAGAAGAGTCTTACAATGTATTCATTTTCTTTAGGACTTGTTTCCCCTGTTCTTGCCCCATCTTGTTTGTATGCCAATTTTCCTGAAA
This sequence comes from Pampusana beccarii, assembly GCA_013399365.1. Taxonomy (NCBI): domain Eukaryota; kingdom Metazoa; phylum Chordata; class Aves; order Columbiformes; family Columbidae; genus Pampusana; species Pampusana beccarii. Next base: position 240,596 of record VWYH01004918.1, read on the forward strand.
TATAAAAAGCTTTAAAATTAAAAATCAACATGAAAATCACATATGATCTTCTGGGCTGGATTCTATTACAAAAACCATGACATAGCCAATGTTATGTATAACAATATTTAGACATCTTCACTGCATTCACCATCGCTAACTATATTTTAAATAAATCCACATGTTAATGCTAACTCAGACCTCCCAGATATTGATACTGGCATCAGTATGAACATCCTCGTTAACTCTGCATTTTTAAATAGTCCAAAGAGGTCTGGATGGGCAGAACCATGCGCCCTCTGAATTCTCACAAAAATCTTCAAATTCCTTTCCGAATCACACCCAAAATGGTTGGATGAACTTAGTCTTTTGCCTATATTAGATATGCAACACCTGTGTGTGGTGTATATACTACGATATATACACATGATATATACTTAATACCACGATAAGGTACACAACACCTTCATCACTCTTAGGTGGATTAGATAATGAAAGTTTATCAAATTAGAAATCATGAAGAAAATCCCATTATCATTCACATCTTCATTCAATAGCAGGTTAGAGAGGTTGGTCTTGAAGTGGTGTAGCTACTTGAACGTCAAGAGGTCTACAATTCTTTCTGCTCATTAATGTGAAACAAAAACTTCAGATTATTCTTCACAGACCTATTGCCCAGAACTGCAAGTTATTAAGAAGTTTTCCAGTGGCTGGCTGCATGGGCTGGGAAGAGCTGGTTGGTTACAAGTAGGTGGACCTGAACGTACTGAAAGGACTTGAAAGCTGCAACCTTGTTCTAATAAAATGCTCTGAGATAAACTGAGCAGCGAGCACGCTGCTGGTGCTAAAGTGGCTTCTGCTTATAACTAGTTACCTCTTTCTCTTCTAGGATTTTTTCAGTGCTAAATAAGGTTAAGACTAAGATCAAACGTTTCATTTGTTTCACCTACTTTATTGTCCCTGTCAAACTCAAGGAGGGCAGGGAATGAGAAATGGTTTTGTAATAAACTCACTGAACACAACAGCTGTTCGCTCTCTTTTCTGAGTGACATGCTTATGTTAGATCATGATCAATTCTTATTTTTCATAGTGATGCTACTGTGGTAGGAAGCATTATTTCCTAGTTGGAAAATCTGTCCTGGTACTACCAACAAATAAATACATTTCAAACTCCTGCCTGCCACCTCTATTGTAATTTTATGCTATTCAGATTTATAGGAACTCTCTGAACTTCTATAAAAGTAATTAGCTGGAAGTATTAGGGAGGTCTCCTTTTGCTTTTTTTTCAATGCATGGATGATAGAAGAAATTATTGTTTTGGGTCAACTGCTCTTGAGGACAGATTTCTTAGCTGAACTTCATTTAAATTTTGCACCATACTATTTTCGTTTTCTCCATCTTCACCAGTTCAGAGGTTAAAAACTAATAAAAATCTACTGAAAAAATATAGACTTAACTTTAAGCAGCTTAAGAAGTTATTTGATAGTAATGGAACATTTCCATAGCCTTTTCTGGGCTGAGAAAAAATAAAGGAAATGCAGTTGCGTTTATTAGACTGAGTCAACTCTTATTGGGGTTTTAAATCATACAGAAATTCCTATACAAACTTAAAAAATGAAAACTTCATTTTTATTCATGGGAAGACAATCTCTTGGGTAAAGACTTAAGCAATTTGGGGGGTGGAGCTTATAGAATAAAAAAATGTCAGTTCCAAAATAAGCATCTCCGGTAATAAAAAGTAAAATGGCATCTGTTTTATTGGTGAAAATATGGATCCAAAATGCTGTTGGCAAACTGTTGAATGTCTATAAAATATGGGAGGTATAACGTACTTGTAACTGAAATATGGATTAACAAAGGCCCCAAGTTTTATATGTTTATAGAGCAATTTTGTATTTCCAACAACCAAAGCAGATTGCTTACAGCAGTCTCAATCTAGGCAAAAAAGCTATTATTTCATCCAAGAAGACGCCAAATGGCTTTGGTTTGGCTTTTTTTTTTTTTTTTTTTTNTTTTTTTTTTTTTTTGTGGTTGGTTTGTTTGGGTTTTTTTAATTTATCAGGAGTGATGGGGTAAAAAGGAGGAACAGATGTAATGCTGGGCGAGAAAAAAGAGCTAAGAATAAAGTTTTAGTCATTCGAAACAATGAAATGAAAGTAACTTAATTTTATGCAGAGCAAGAATTCAACACGTGTGGCCACTAAGAATACATAAAGGGGTGAATGTATATTTTAAGATTCCAGGTTGGCACATTTTAGAAGGCAAATTAATCACTCTACCCCAAGGGATGGATTAGATGCTTAATAATCTTAGCGATCTCTGACTACATGGTGCATGTAGGGCACAAAGGTACTGATAATGTCTATGGAGCCAGAACTCTCTTCAGGTTTCAAGTTTAAATAAACCATTCTAGGCAATCAACTGTAGAAAAAAGAGGCTTGAGTTGTTACAGAGCATTACACTACCGTATCTGGCTGAAGTTGCGGCAATATCAAATATCTTTCAAGAACTGCTTGTCTGGAATAGTTTTGTCTGGAATAGTTTTCCCTCCTCACTAATAACAACAACAACAACCAAAAAAAAAAATAAAATCAAAGTTGAGCTAAAATACTTCATTGACTTCTGCAGTGTTTCATTCTCACTAACAAATATTTGTCTTACCTTGTGTGCCATAAAGGTTATGGATCATCTGTAAAGATGTGGAGTGTAGCAAGGGACTAATGTTTCCCATTCTGTGTTTATGGTGTGGTTCCTGCACATTAATGGATTCTAACTTCAGATTTTTCCACGCCTAAGGAACTCCACATATTATTAATTCATTTTAGCCAGTGTTTGTTATACATACTTTTAATTATTTCAGACCTTTCTTAAAATGTAGGTTCCATTACTAGTATTTTGGGTTTTGAAAGGGAATTGGGAGATCACAAAGAGTAAATACCTCTAAGAAAAGCTTTGTTAACGGATACTTTGTGCATATTATACACCTAGCTCTTTATATTAGCAAAATGATACATTTCCACTTACCTTCTCTGCTTCTGAATTTCATGTACTTATGCCATTTTTTAATCACATTACATTCCTCAGTGCCCGCAGAGTGGAGATTTAAGCTCCATTTAATATATCTAAGCCTGTTGCTCTACTAAATTCCAGAGTCACTAGTATTTTGTTTTACAGCTGCTTCAGGCGAGGTCATTAGAGAGGGAAACAGAAAGAGGACAAGCCTGACTTCCACATGGAGACCACACACGGACCCTCTGTCTGTGCCCATGATACGTCTTCACCTACCAAAGGTTTAATGAATGCCCCCAAGCCTGTAGGCTGTTAAGCTAGCTCAGAAATGTGTAAGGAGTCAAGATAACACAGCTGGAATTTCTGGAGTTGTATATAGTAAATAATCAAATAATTTCGAACATCTGTGAGGAACTTAAGTAGCCATGGTGAAAACACTGGGTTATAGCTGTTGGAGCAGTAGCCTAAATTAAGGCCAGTAGAAACCGAGTTGCCATAGACCCATAGGACTAAAGAGAATCTCAGAAAGTCAGATAATCCTTTCTGACAGAAAAATGTAGGATTAGTTATGCACGTCTCCTTTAAGCAAGATGTTTGCCTAAGCCATTCCAAATAAATTTCTTATATTGTCATAGCAATGTGTTTTTATCTTTCTTAATTACAACAATTTAAAATCAGGAGGTGATAGTCTTACTGTTACCATTCAGAATGAAACCTTGGTCTAAATTTTTGAGACAGCAACAGCCTGATTCAATCTTCAGGGAAGGAAATCTTTCCCCTTTCTGTCAAACTGCTGCTGCAAAACCACTTTGCAGATGCTTAACTAGACATCAATTGCATGCAGATCAAGGCTCAAAAAGAGTATGTGGTGGGGTGAACAAAATATTTTGAAGCAGTAGATATTGTGGATGTTCTGGAACTATACACCGCTCAAGCACTATTCTGTTCCAGCCTCTCAACTACATGTCCAAGAAGAAACTACCTATTGCTTGAATGAACAAACAGGATTTCTCCTCTGAATAAGAGGATTTCAGAAATGTGACAAAGTAGAAGCTATGTGAGGTAGAATAATTCTTAAAATCAACCCTTAGCACCCACATCAGAAAAACATTATTCAATCCAGTGTTCATTAAAATGTACTAATGTTGTATGCAAATAAACACTAAAACAGGTGTTTCCACATATTTGAATGCTGAATAGGTAAAAGGTTATGAACTAATCTTCCTGAAATGTCAATAGTTTCTGTATGATATATTACTGTAACTGTCTATCCAAAGAGAGTAGCTTCAAGTGAGATCCATTAGAAAGCTAAATGCTGCCCAGTCACCTCACTTCATTTGATAATGAAAGAAATCCATCTAAGATCCTTCCTCTGAATGGTTCATTTGATCTGCTTCTCTCCTACACCACATAGAGAGCCCACCATTATTTGTTCACATTTAGACACACAACATCTAGATGCTTGAAGTGATAGTAGAAGCCACCTAAGCTACTGAGTAGGTAACTTAGAAGCTGTGTCTGCAATGACCAACATCTTAGGAGCACAGTTGAGTGCAGTTTTTCAGCATTCACAGTTTCCAAGTCAGGAAGCCCCAAAACTCACGGCAGGTGCTTAATCATGAGGAGATGACAGATACAATCTGTAGGTGAACAAGTCCATCATCATTGACTCGATGCAGTCTGTGCCTGATCTCATAACCCCCCTGCATACAAACCTCTCAGTTTTCAGGTGGGTACATGTACTACCAAGAAGAACGAGAATTTTCCTGGTGCAAATTTTTTCAAATTTTTGATAGGATTTTCCTTTCTACAAAATGATAGAGTTACTGTCACACAAAAATCAAGCTGATGGTGACATAGTCAGCAATTTACCATTTGTAAACTAAACAGCTTATTGCATTTTAACAGTGCTTGAAGTTTCTCCCTGCTGAGAGCTAGGCATTTTTATTGTGAGGCAGCATCTGTGGGGTAATAGAAAAAAGGAAATTTTTTTCTTGATGTCAAACAAAAATAATTTGGCTATCAGAAAAGCAAGACATGAGAAGGATAACAATTGTGTTGTTACAATATATATTATCTGAATGTTTTAGCGTGACAAAAATATTAAACTGCAATGCTAGCATAGAGGTAATTTCTAAAGTGTCTAACATTTTAGTGACTATACAAAAAAATGTAATTGATTTTACATTATTCCTAAGTAGCTTAACTTATGACAATCTATGTCTGAATATGTTCCACAGAAAGCTTTAAGAAATAAATTATGAAGGAAAGGAACTTCACAAAGAAGCATGATATCATTCTCATTTTTTCAGCTTTTATCCAGTAAATTAAATAAATGTGTCACAAAACAAACTTTGTAAGGTTTATGACTCCAAAAACTTACTACTAAACACAAGAGGGGGAAAAAAAGTACAAGATAGATACCATCCATGTTAGCAATAAGTAATCAGATCAATAGAAATTCTTATATGAATAAAGTACATCCCAGTCAATGATTTGAAAATCCTTTTGATTTCTGTTAACTGTATTTCAATTTATTTAATAAGGTCCTGATGCTCCCAAGGCTTAAATTTGCAAGCACTGCTCTGTACTCAACACTGTGACTGAAGTCCAATGCATGTGCACTTACAGAATCATAGCCTTATGCGAATCACTTCTGCCAAAAACTAACTCAAAAAGCTGGTGCACTCAATGCTTGAGGATTCCTCATTTACTTGTTGCTGAATTTTTGAGAAGAGATAAGTTAGATATGTATCAGTATGAAAAAGACTCTGGAACGAAAACCACTTGAATGACTGTCTTCACTGAAAACAAAACAAAAAGCCTTTTAATAAGTATTTAGGAAGTTTCTTGTCCCCAAACAGCACAAGTGAAATTAAACAATCCTCCCAAGAAAAGAACTGCCATCACAGGGATCTCTGTACTACTGCATAGGCTCTGTGAGCCTTTTCAAGTGTGCAGTGAACAGATGGAGAGTGTTACAAGCTTTTCAAACCAGTGTTTACTGCAAACTTTCAGGCAATCTGTCATGGTTTTTGTATTCCCAGGGACTTTTAAAGTTCTTGAAAAGGGACCAAAATCATAAATGGTCCTTCCTAATCCACATCTACCTAATTCACAAGCAAACTTTCATACTCACTATCAAAAACGTGTTTAAAAACCTGAAGGAAATTATATGATCTTCTCAAACACATCATATCACTTTTGAAGATGAAGACATATTCATTGTTGTGTTCAGAGAAAGCAGACATTGTAAAAAAAAAAAAAAAAAAAAATAAAGACTGGTTCTTCTCCTAGAGAACAAGCCATATTATTCTTCCAATTAATGACAAGACTTGTTGAATGCAGCGGTAGAATGATATGCAAAAGTACAAGCTTGGCTCCCTGCTGTGCAGTCAATGAGAGTGTTCTCTGAACCAGCTGAGACCTGCATTAGTTTTAAATTGTCAAAGCTAGGTACCAAAAATTGTTGTGCCCTTATTACCAATATACTCATTTCACCTCTACATAAGCTTTCATATAGGGTTAGATTGTAGCTCCTCATCTACACATCAATCTAATTTTCCCCCTGACATTTTTCATAGCGACAAACAAGCAAGAAATTAAATATTTCCCTCAGAGGCACTCACAGCATATTCTTCTAACCTTTGTTATTTTTTTAATAATATAAAAATTTATTCAGAAATTGTATTTCTTCAAATTTTCAACTTTTATACAGTCAGGTCACGTATCAAAAACCAGAAAAGTGTCAGGCGATCACTAACAAATTTGTCTTCCAAATTTCATGAAAAGGAGAAAATATAGCTTAAATTTATGTTCAGATGACGGTTGCAAAATTCTTTTCTCCAAATGATTTCCCTACTGAGTCACTACATCTGTCAGCACACAGTGCCAGTTGTAAATTGCTGACAGGCAACAATAACAATTGGAGAGGATTCTGTCACAGGGATTCCTACTCTTGATAAAATCATCATTGATATCACTGATTGTCTCTTGCACCTGAAAGGACAAAAGGGTCATCAGATGGATATTTTCATTTGTGTAACCAGCAACAAATAGAGACCATCTAATGGCTAAGGGTATCCTGACATATCATTTAAAAAATCACAATTGACAGATAGTAACCCATAAAAACAACAAAAGTGCCCACAGCGCTCTTGAGGCCAGTCTCTTCAAATGGCAGAATGGTATGGCAAATAAAAGCAAAATTCGCCAATCTTGAAACCCACAGTAATATGTTATTAGCATCTGTGTATCACATACAGTCAGAAAAAAATGTTTATGTGCTTAAGATCTTCACAATAAGTTACACTGTGTTCCACAGATTGGACATCCTGGGCTTTTTTTATTTATTCATATTTACACAACCCTTTAAAAAACCCCAAACTATTGCTTTTTTTCATCACATTCCATCTTATGCCCAAGGACAACACAATCTGCTTGCGAAGCTGCAAAACAAAAGTAAAGCCAGCTTACACACTGAGCAGGTGATGAAAGTCAAACATCCTCATCAATTATTTCTAATGCTCATGGGGATACAGTGGGCTTTGTTGCTAGTGACAGAACGTCGTCTGGGCAAATCTGTCCTCCTGGCCCAAGGGTAAACTCCGTATAGTAGCCAAGCAACCAAAAACATAAGGAAACAGCATGTGTGATCTTGACAGTCTTTCAGTTCACCAGTCCCGAAAGGCTAAGTGATTGACTATGCAAAGTCTTTGAAATTTCCCAGGTAATTCAATATGAATGATGCAGCTCAGCTCTTAGAGAATCATCCTGGGAAGCAGCTAACAGGTATTCAGAGCGTTCTCACACTGAGGAGGTGTGACTACAGGATGAGGAACAGTGGTAACTGCCCCGCAAGGCCCTCAGAGCTCACTTCAGAGGTTTGGCTTTTCCATGAGATCAGTAAAATCCACTAATAATACATTAAGTTATACAGTAAATTGATAGAATTCATATTTTAATGTACAGCTTTACAGGTCTAGGAGCAATAATCCATCTAGCGTGTAAAGAGCAGGGAAAAGCTTGGCAGCCTGCTAGTATTTTAGTTGGCATTACACTGTAAGGGGGTTTTAAACTTCAGCAAAACTGCATTGTTACCCAAAACATGTGAACCTATTCAGAAATAATTTCAGAAGTCAACCATCTGTAGATTTTGCAGCGATGAGAAAGCCCCAGGCAGCTGCGGACTTCTATTTCTTGATAATGTGCACCATGGCAATTTTCAAATGGACACTTGTTTTCTGAGTGTTAACAGTGCAAGTGTGGTTAAGGCTATCAAATGCCTGATGCCCCATAAGGTTATTACAGCCATTTGGATACCAAAGAGTCTTTCCTGAACCCTAGGAGCTGAGGTCCACGAAATTGTTAGGTACATGACCAAATAAAATCTTCTCCACAGCTATCTCACAGTGCCTGCCTGGAACGGTCCAACTGAAGCTCTGTCTGTGGGCTGGTAGGACTGCAGAGAGATTGCAGGAGCTCACGGTGACTTCTCGTGCCAGCAGAAGCAGCAGAGCATCACTGTGCCTGCAGGCACTCAGCACGACAGACGGAAAGGACGATGCACGCGGAGGGTTTCAGCCAAGCCGTCTTGGAGAACAAATAGGAATTACACACATGCCTATCCGCTGCTGCACGCGTATCCATAATTCATGGAACAGCAGAGAGTTCTAGCTGTATTTCAGATGCTGAACGTTTTTGCTGAGCATCTTTTTAGAGGTTGTGGCAGCTTGTTCATCTAAGTTATTCGCTCATTGTGAAACCCTTTCTGATGCGGTCTTTTTACCAGGCAGTACTCCAGGCAGAAAGAATCTAACTATCTGCTCCACAGAGCAGCAATAAAGAGGAGTATTGTAAAGAATATTTAAGAGTTAGGCATTTACAAAAAAAACCTGAGTATAATAAGGGTATAATATAGTGCATATGTCAGCACATTAATAATAAGGCATCTGAACCTGGCCACCTATTAAAGACTCAGGAAAGAAGAAAAAACATCACCTTTCAGTGTACTGTGTGACTACGGTTGTTAAGTTCTCTCATCATTCTATAGCTTGGGCTTCATTTTCAAATATCATGTGATGACTTACAGAAACAGAGTGCCCACAAAAGGCCCAAAGACAGGTTATGGAAGAAGTTTTCAGCTAGCTGCTTAGGAATATCATTACCCTAGCCTTGCAAAAACAGTCTCCACCAGAAGCTAGTAGAAACATCTGCCTTTGTCCAACTTTGCAATTGTTTATTCAACTAAAACAATGCCTTATTTTTGTCTAAAGAAAATAAGTATAGGAATATGACAGCAGCTCTGATCCGTGAGCCTTCCATGCATAAAATTTTACAGCAAAGATCATGTCTAGGAAAGAATAAAGCTTCTCTGGAATCACTATATTTGAAAATTCCTCAAAGAAGAGCATTCCTCAGAAGAAAATAGATAATGAGGCCTTTAAGCTTTTAACACTACTGCAGTTGTACTGAGTCATTTTACTCACAACATATGTCTGCATCCTCCTTCACGTAAGATGTGAACCCTCTTCAGAAAGTCTTCTTAGCTATTTAGTAATTTTATACATTCCTTTTCTCTGTTCTTATTCAGTTTCACAACAGCTGAAATCTCTTGACTCATTTATTATTTATTAGAATAAATATAAGTTGGATGAAGCTATATATTTACTCTGGTGTTTTACAGTTAAATATATAACCTAGTTTTTCTCTGCAAAGTGATTTTAAGCATTACAGTTAAGGTCAGAATGTAAATAAAGAAATTGATTAAATGTCAGTTTACCTAGATTGGTTATACATCTTAAAGGATTCTTAAGAGATTGACAAAATTATTTTATGCGTCCTAAAAATAAATACAAGTAACACCTTTGGCAGAGTGGAAAGAAAAACTAAAGTGTATGCGGTTTAAACTGAAATCCTCATTTGATCTAAACATATAAAGAGAGTAACAGCTCAGAAAAGCTGGAAAGTAAAAATAGCACACTAAAAAAAATGGAAAATTTAAAATATTATGTTTGGGGTTTGACTTGAAGTGATTCTCCGTATGACAATACTATCTTTCCTTTACAACATTATTCTCCCAAGCAAAAGGGGACTCTTGAGTACAACAAAATCAAATGCTAGAGAATACAATTCGTGATGCATTGTAATAAGTCAGGTCTCTTTGCATGCAAAAATTAAGGAGTCAGATCTGGATTATGCTTGTGTTTTAAAAGTACATTATCTACAGGATAGAAGAAAGATAAGTCACCTTGTACATTTGTTTCTATTCTGAATGAATAGGTCCATTAGAAATCCTCTCTATTTAAGCACCATCATGAGGGAAGAGAGAGGTGATTAGCAAAGATAGTTAACAGATCTATGGTATTTTTGAAATGACACGCATCTGGCTTTGTGAGAGACACAAAAAGGACATCTGACTTGTTTTAGAACAAGGCTCTGTTTTGCCTTAACTTCACTCATAGCTATAAAAATTATACAAATTTTTAGCAAAAATACCTTCCACAGTTCATAGCGGCATCGCTTAGAAGGAGATTTAGCCATACCCAGATCGTTGGGCAACACATTTATTTACAAATGGTGGTATAATAGGAAGAAGAGATGGAAAGGAGCATGAAAGATTGTCTAATCCAGATGCATCAACATGCTAATAAAAACAAAGAAAGTTAATTGATATATGTATTGTTTGTAAATGCATATGTATGTTATTAATGGTGTTTGGAATATTTAGCAAGGGCAGGGAGACAGAACTCAGCTAATCTCACAGGCAGAAACACAAAGTGAGAACACTTTTAATTAGTGGAAATATTAGAAAAATAACTGAGCAGATTCTCTGTTTCCCTGGCAAGGACACTTGAATTAATGCAGCAATCTTCAGTACAAGGCTTGGTTTAGTAACAGGCATTCAAAAATAGCAAACTTGAACAAATATATTTATTTGATGAAATTGAGCACAAACACTCTTGACAGTAACATGACAGGACTAGTCTATTAGTTCCACAGTGCTAATCCAAGCGACTAAAAGTCTTCCAGGGTAAATCACTGAGGGTGAAACTACTTGGGTTCCAACTGTCCCTGCTTCTTTAAAACAGTTACAGTTTATGAACATCTAAATAATTACATGTTTCTATCTGCTTAGAATAGATATTATCTGCACCTTATACATCAGATAACAAAGTCAATCATAGGAACACTATTAACTGTGTTCTTATAAACCATTTCTTTTTTCTTCTTTACCCTATAGAAAAAAATAAAAAACCACAAAAAATTGGCAAGAGTCACAACAACTTGCATGACAAGGTATTTTTAACACAAAAATGTTTACCATTGAACTTTATTAGAAAAGTAAAGTCAAACAGTGATATGTAGTAATATATGACAGGAAGATGTGTACTATGACTTTACAAGCAGGAAAGTCCCCAAAAAGGGGTTGTTTTCCATTAAGATTAGAATCTAATCCCTGAACGGGCTACTTATCTGCCCATGTAGTTTCTAAGAAGATATTCCCAGTGGGACTTGTTAAACGAGTTAAATTATTTGTATAAATTACAGTAGCAACATCAGGCTCTGAGGGAGCAATATAATACTGATTGTTGTTAGTACAACTTTTGACATGATGAAAGGGAAAAAACCCATATCCTTTCCAAAGAAGGACATAAATAAAGATCTGATGAAGAAGGCTTTTGCCTGAGTCCGTACTCAGGACTTTCAGCTGCTGCACATAAAGGAAGCAGCCAGGCATGACCTTAATCCAACAGAAACACACTGGAGCATGTGATTCCCACAGCAGTACCACATTTGGGGTTTACACCAAAGGTATATCTCTATGTATTGTTTTCCAGCAGCAAAATTTAACCATGCACTCCTTGGCTCACCTGTCTCAAGGTAGGATCATAGAATAGTTTGGGTTGGAAGGGACCCACCCTCAAAGGACATTTAGTCCAACCCCCTGCAATGAGCAGGGACATCTGCAACTAGATCAGGTTGCTCAGAGCCCCGTCCAGCCTGGCCTGGAATGTCTCCAGGGATGGGGCATCTACCACCTCTCTGGGCAACCTGGGCCAGTGTTTCACCACCCTCGTTGTAAAAAAATTTTTCCTCATGTCTAGCCTGAATCTCCCCTCCTTTATTTTAAAACCATTACCCCTTGTCCTATCGCAAAAGGCCCTGCTAAAAAGTCCGCCCCCATCTTTCTTATACGCCTCTTTTGAGTACTGAAAGACCATTATAAGGTCTCCCCAGAGCTTTCTCTTCTCCAGGCTGAACAACCCCAACTCTCTCAGCCTGTCCTCACAGGAGTGGTGTTCTGGCCCTCTGATCATTTCTGTGGCCTCCTCTGGCCCCGCTCCAACAGGTCCATGTTTTTCCTGTGGTTCTGCTCACTGACCTGACACACATTTCTGCTCCCTATGGGAGCTGCTTCACATTATGGCTAAGCTGATTGAGCACAAGGGGATTCACTTCTCCTCTCAGTCAACCCACTGGTCCCCACCTCTTTCCCCGCATCTACTCTGACTTGGCCATGAGCCAGTTGAGGATCCCAAACCAACAGGAAAATTTGTTATTTTTCTTGTTGGTTTAGCTCCCACAATCGATTATGTTGCCTCCACGAGTACAAAAGCAGAGACAAAGCAACAAGTTCATTAGTTTAGTACGAAGTTTAGCTAGGTTGAGCAGTAACAAGGACCCTAATCCTTCATTGTGGGATTCACTTCATTGTGGGGGTTTGCTCTAAACCAGGATTCAGGATCTAAAACAGGAGAGGATATGAGCTCTAGGTAATATGACTTATTCTTTACAGAGAAAAAAACTGTATAAACAGTTGCACGGGCACAACCAAGGAGACAGTGATATATGAGGAGTAGAAAAGAGGAAAGCAGCTGCAAACAGAAGGGACTAGGACCTTCTTAAACTAGCTTTGCCATCAGAGAAATCACAATGTGAAACCTTAATTAAATGTGTTTTCAAGTGGGTTTTTTTTTCCATTACTCATTACAAAAAATGTCATATATACCATTTCCAGCCCTTTTATCAAGACATTGCTTCATGTTTGTGCATGCCCTACACACACAAGTCAAATGAAATACTGAGGATTTCCAGTGAGATTCTATATGCATGTAGCAGGTCTGATTGCTTGTTATCTCCTGGTCTGTTGAAAATGCTTTTCTGTATTTTTCTCTCTTTCCCCTTGTGCCCGAGGGGCTGAGAGCTAATAGCTTGCTGTCGATGCCATTGCTTTGCACAAGGGCATGGTTCTGAGGTGATAGTTAATAGCTGAGAGTGAACAACAACTAAAAAATCTCTACAGTTGCAGTACATTTTCTCCTGCTCTCCTCACCCTGGATGAAACTCAGAATTGCAGCTTCCACTTCACCCTAAAGTTTAAACTGATATCAGAAAATAGGGGATTTTAGGAGTAATAGCAGAACGTCAAGGAAATATAAATAAGGACACCATGAAAAAATGATTTACTGTTTCTGAATCTGCACTGTAGCTCTATCTCATCTGTGCATTGCACTGAGACCTGCTAACAAACTATTCTCCCTCCGCCCGTTTTCTCTACTCTCATTCCCTGTATTTTCTTGGAGAAGAGTCAAAACTGTATTCCAACAGGTCCCTGACACCAGGCAATCTAGGAGATAGGATAGTATTTCAGTATTTTTGTAAAATACTGGAACAGGTTCCCCTGAGAAGTGGTAGATGACACTTCCCTGGAAACATTCAAGGCCAGGCTGGATGGGACTTTGAGCAACCTGATCTAGTTGCAGATGTCCCTGCTCATTGCAGGGGGGTTGAACTAGGTGACCTTTGAGGGTCCCTTCCAACCCAAACTATTCTATGATTCTAGGATTCTGTGATTCTATGACAGTGGTGCACACCATTAAGTGCAGCCACCTGAAGCACAGACACAAACCATCCAATGTCAGCAAACCTTAAGGCTGTAAGTGGCCTGTGTGCATTTTAAAACATTTCCTTGTATACCCACCAGTTCCTACAAAAGAAGCAGAACTGAACCTAGTCTGCACCTGTATTGGAAATACAAGAAAAAACATCATAGCATCCTTCCCTCTCTTCATAAGAAAATAAGCACAAGCCAAGCCTATACAGGAAGGTAATGTCAGACATGAAGAGGATTTTTGGTTTGGATTGTGTTTATAATAAGAACATGGCTGTTAGTGGAAATTACACCAGTAGAAGTTCCATCACTAGTGTTTAGCCTGGTTGCAGGTTTGGTTTGGATCTAGAGTCTCCCTATGATTTTCTAGTCATGTAAAGGTTTTTCCTGACTTCTTGCATTGCTTAAAGTAGTTACAATTTATAAAGACTGAGGGGAAAAAAGATGTGAAATGTCTATTTCAGTGTATATGTGATTCCTGTGTGAGGTTCCAAAAAGCCTATTATGTCTCTGGAACTTCACAGTAATTATTTTCCAAGTTCCTTTGTTAAGTGTGCAATAAATCTGGAAACAAATCACCAGGAAGAGTGCCATAGAAATATTCATTTCTCACAATAAATCTACACAGATTTAAATACAAGATGTTCTAGTGCTAAAATTTGCTGTCCCCTACCACTTGTAAACCATTTTTTATAAATGTTTCTAGCAGTTTCTAGTACCATCAGAAGCGTGGGGAAACTTTTTGAAAGAGCTCTAGAGGGAGATCATCTCCATTTCACTTGGATTGGACTGGCTTTCTATGCAAGAAGAGTTCAAAGTAAGCGGGATCTCAACTCACCTCCTGCTACTACAATAAGATGGAATAGCCTTGAACCTTTTTAGCCTACACACCCTCCTCCAAGTTAGCACAGCAAACCGAGTCCTATCTTAGAGATAAACACCACAGAAGCACATCTGACTATGCTAGTAGATTTCACATACTCCCATTCTCAGGTTGTTAAAGTCTGCATCTGAGTTTCCTTTACTTCTCTGCTGCTGTCCTAGGAATTCCCAGACCTACCAGTATTTAACTCCCAATTCACAAGTTGTCAAATCATGTTCAAGCAATGACTAAGGCACAAAATCTCTGCGGAATGTTACATTATTATTGTAATTGGGCAGCTGAAAATTAATGTACCCTTAGCCACGCAAAAGACAATGAGACGTAACACCTTGCCTGTTGCATAAGACTGGAAATGCAAAACAGAGAACTAACAGTAACCACTAAGAAATAAAAGAAAGTAAAAGGTGGCCCCAAGAATCACACACCCCCTTGGTGGTCACCCCCCATGTCATAAAACTAACCACATTTGCTTGTTGTTCTTCCATTTCCCACCTCACTCTGGTAGCTGTATAACCACTGGCTTTCAGATTATGTGACAAAGTACCACGAGACAGCCAACTGCCTCTCGCTTTCCTTCACTGACTACGGCACCCATCCAAAGCCTCATTGAGCCCATACAATTCACTAAAACAACCAAAAATTATTCCAGCATATAGAAACTAAAGAGCTTCCTCCTAGCTAAGTAAGCTGAAACAGTCTCCGAGGGTCAGGTGAGCATCAGAATTGACCAAAAATTAAAACAAACAAACAAACAAACAGGATCTAATAAAAGCAGGGGTCAGGGAGTGAGACAATTTCTGTCCATGGGATCAAACTGCCACTTCAGTTTAGCCATCTCACAGACACACCAGGGGATTATTTCAGGTGCAGTTGACCCCATCTAATGGTGGCCACCCACCACACAGGAAAACCTCACACCTCCCTTGCCTGCCTTTCCCAGACACACATCAGTTTTCTACCAGGTGGTCACAACCACTAATACAACAGTAAATTACTTTTTTTTTNACAAACAAACAAACAAACAGGATCTAATAAAAGCAGGGGTCAGGGAGTGAGACAATTTCTGTCCATGGGATCAAACTGCCACTTCAGTTTAGCCATCTCACAGACACACCAGGGGATTATTTCAGGTGCAGTTGACCCCATCTAATGGTGGCCACCCACCACACAGGAAGACCTCACACCTCCCTTGCCTGCCTTTCCCAGACACACTCTTAGACAGGTCACCCTCACTTGTGCTCATCAGTTTTCTACCAGCTGATCACAACCACTAATACAACAGTAAATTACTTTTTTTTTAATCCACTCAAATTCCCTTTCTGCCAGTTTGGTGAGTTGAGCCTACTCTGATGGGGCCTGACAAGTGCCCGAACCAGCTCAGGCTGACACGTAGGTACATATAGGCAGGCAGTGGGATGGGGAGCTGGACCTCTCCCGCCCAGCAGAGGTGAGCTAGATCTGTCCTGTGCCCTGAAAATGTATCACCAGTCAGGTGCCTTCTTGATGAAATGACAAAAGTGAGAAGAAGACCAGAATTTAGCAGACTACTAGCAGCGTTAATCATGCAATTGCAAATTCCTCTCTGAATATCCTCCATAGGTCTACTACATACATTTTGATTTAAGCACAGAAGGTCTCAGCTGATAGTACTTTTCCACGCACAGAAAAATGCTCATCTCCATGGACACGATGGGTCAAAGCTGTTTTCCAGATCACGATATACAGGAAGAGAGAAAACATGTGAAGGCACCTCTCTTGCTCTCTCACTTGGTGCCAGGAATGTGGGATGGCATATCTGCAGATGACTGAGCAGACCTAAAAGCTCATTGTTACCAGAAGAAAGCTTACCTGCTCTCACACCTTCCAGTCTGCAGGGTCAGAAAATCACCTGACCCTTCAGCGAGTCACTTCAGTAAAAAGCATCTTCACACTTTTCTAGGTTAATCTCCTATAGTTTAATATTTTCTTTATTTTTTTTTATGTTCTTTCTCTCAGGTTTTTGTTTTGGATTTTTTTTTCCTTTCTATGTATACACACGTATGTATTCATAATTTTAGTTTCAAAAATAGAGTTAATTTAATTATAGAAATCCTGTCATTGTTATTTGTAAATGCTGGATGTGCAGCACTAATGACATATTTTTTTAATGTGATTTGCTGTTAAAAATACCATTAAAATCTCTCCGTGTTTTTTAGTAAAATATTTTGTCCAACAATATCTGGCCGGTTATATTCATATTTTCTTAAGTTCTTATTTTCTTGGATGTTCTTCAGGGATTTGTCCTGGTCCCCACCTCCCAGCTCAAGCAAACCCTTTCATGGCATGTTGTCTATGTATGTTTAGGACAGCACTATGAGTCTAACACTTCACTATCATTTTAAAATGATGCAGGTTATATAAATCCAGAATAGCTTATATGTCTCATATAAGTCCAATATACACTGTCAGCTACTTAATACCCCAATGCTTTGAAATCAATAACAGCAATTATACACACATCAAAAAGAACTTCTTGCCTTTGGTAACTGATATCTTGTACAAGCAGGTACTTCCTACTTTCCAGCGAAGCCAAATCCATACCTTCAACACTGACACTGATTAGAGTCTGTCTATGAACACACAACAAAATGTCATGTCGTTAGCAGCCCTGTGCTTTGGGAGGACCTTATTTTTCTGTGCATTTAACTACTTTCTTTGAGTCCACAAATTAACAGCTACATTCCCTCCAGATGGAAACATTTAATCTAATCTATGCCCCACTTTCTACAGTGCTCATGACAAGGCTTTCAAGGCATTTAAGAGAAAGGAGGAGGGAAAAAGTGTTCTGGGAGAGTCTGTGAATTATTAAATGTCTGCAACTCCAGAAGGAGCAGAAAGATGTTAGGCGTGCTACTTACCCCTTTTATTACTAAGCAAACAAGAGAAATAAACTCCTAGTTTTGCACTATTTTGGGTT
This sequence comes from Pampusana beccarii, assembly GCA_013399365.1. Taxonomy (NCBI): domain Eukaryota; kingdom Metazoa; phylum Chordata; class Aves; order Columbiformes; family Columbidae; genus Pampusana; species Pampusana beccarii. The sequence continues at coordinate 258,317 of VWYH01004918.1, forward strand.
CAGTAGTGTTCATACGGAAGCTTTGTGAACAGTGCAGCAGGGAGAGACTCAACACCTGGTGCACTTTTTTTGCAAGTCTCTGTGGTTTTACCATGTTCCACCAGTAAGACCAGACCACAAAGACTGGAACACCAAAGCCACCTCTCTCCCATTTGTTGACTCTTGTCTTTGGGCTACAGGTGCATAGGTTAAAGAGGAGAGTAAAATCATTCTCTCATCTACCAGCAGCATTTTTCAGGACAAAGGAGTCTGTAAAAATCTGGCAATATAGGGAGGAAATTCCAAAATACCATTCCTGGCTTCAAGATGTTGGCCTACACCGAGATGAGACGGTACCTTTCTTCACTTGTACCTTCTGCTAGTGAAGCGTCAGTGTGATGCCTATTGTAAACCCCATTTTGAGGCTTCCACACCTTGCTAGATACTACAGAGATCCATAGGCATCTACACCAGGTCTTCAGCCTCCGACTCAGGCTCCCAGGCAAGAGCTAGGTATAACAATGTTGAGCTTCATTGTGCTTGTACCCCGGGGCACCTTGCTGATCAAAGAATTACGCAGCTTTTAAAAAAAAAATAAAAAAAAAATTCGTTTTCAAAGCACAGATTTAAGTGACCTAATAATTAACACAACGTATTACACCAGTCTCACTCAAGAAAATCCACACTTTAAAGTACTCAGATTACCTGGATTCTATACATAAGTTTAAATCAGTAGTTAAGAGCGCATCTCTTGGGAGGACAGACTTGTTAGAAAGGGTACAGAAAAGTACAACTAAAATGACTGGGGAGATAGAGCAGCTGTTTTGTGTGGAGATGTTAAATAGGCTGGAGTTGGAGGGGAGAAGCCTGAGGGGAGACAATGGAAAGATTTACAAAATCCTGAAGAGTGCTGATGAGGTGGGTAAAGTGCTATTCTTCCCCAAACACTGAATGTATAAGAAACTACTACAAATGTCCACTCTGAGATGCAAAGATCCTTCCCAAAACAGTCAATAGCTCAAGCCTGAAACCTGATGCATTCAGAGAGAAAAGGTGGGATCAGAGGCATGTAGCATTTATGGAAAAAAAAAAAAAAAAAAAAAANAAAAAGTCAAAATACAGTCAAATATACAAATTATTATTTTTGCTTTATAATCCAATGTAAAAAATAGGCATCCTCTTTACCGAAAGAAATGTTGTATTTTGATAACTAAGGCATAGTGCATGAAAATTCATTTGAGGATAATAGGAAGTTCACAGCTTCTTAATGGTTGCCAAAAAGAGTGAGCAAAGTGAGCTAAGAAAGGGCAAAAGGAGAACAGACCTCTTATTTACTGATAGCTGCTCTTTTGTAAGCCGTTGGTGACATTCCTACTCTTTTATTTTCTGATGGGTTTCACTTTGGTCCTAACAAACTGTCCTGATTTTGGCTGGGATGGAGTTAATTTTCTTCCTAATAGTTGATATAGTGCTGCACTTTAAATTTAGAATGAGAATTATGTTGATAATACATTGATATTTTAGTTGTTGCTAAATAGTCAAGGACTTTTCAGCTTCTCACACTATGGCAGATGCACAAGAAGCTGGGAGGGGACATAGCCAGGACAGATGACCCAAATTGGCCAAAAGGATATTCAATACCATATGATGTCATGCTCAGTATATATTTTGGAAGAAGCTGCTTAGTTGTTTTTTTTTTTTCTCCAATTCTCTCAACCCTCCCACTGAGCAAGGGGGAGTGAGTGAACTACTGTGTGTGGTGTTCAGCTGCCTGCCGGGTTTAACCACAACACAAACACAATCAGCAGTATCTTAACCCGATACACAATGTGTTAATCTGTGCATTTAGTTTTCCTCTCTCCTGTTAGCTAAACCCTACAGAGGCCAATTATGTTGTCTTTAGCAGCATCAAACACAATGTGGCCCATCATTTGGTATGGTAGTCATTATAAACACCAAACTATACTTCGAATAAGGGCTGTGCTGTAAAGTTGTGTTTCCACTTTACTTGAACTATTTTTGAGTAGAAACACATTGTAACCTGCAATGTAGATACTTTCTCAGGAGTATTATTGCTAACTACAGGAAGACACCTGTGTTGTGCTTCCTTCTCTAGTTACAAAAGGTCTAATAATTCACCACATATGAGTTTTTCAGTTCTTGTCATTTTTTTGACATCATGATTAGGTATGATCTATGGTTCATTCATTACAGCCATTATATAAATAATAAATATAGCAGTTTGTCAACGTTTGATAAAGCTGCTAAAAAATTCTGTTCAGAAAAATTAAAACCAGAACACACTGCTCTCAGGAAAAATATACCGGCTTTCCATCCACATGCAAAAACTTTGTAACCATCCATTTTACAATTGCATTTCAGGCAATTTCAATGTCAAAAAGAACTCCATTTTCTAGCAAAGACAGAAACACCGCTAGAACAGAGAACAGGAAATCGAATGCTTCAGTGAAGAACAATTAAGGTTAAAGAGACATCCTTGATAACACATTAGGGATAGTGATGGATGAACTGTCTTATATTTTTTTACACATGGCATTTCTTTAAACAGTAAGACTCTAGAAATTAAAACGATGTTTTAAAATAAAGGCACTTAACTTTTATAGTACCGGTTATTGTTAGTTTTCTACATGAAATGCACAAGACATTTTAGAAATGAAACTGAAGGTTAAAGTCTTTCGGCGAGAAAAAGAGAGTGTTTTTAAGAACATTTTAAACACTAGCTGAAGAAAACTATTGTGGAAAACCTTTGTTTATCTGAACTTACCTACTTGTCTCAGTCCTGAAAAAACGTATACATCAAAGTTAGCCTAATGCAACCGTGCATGTTTGTGCAACAGTGGGTAGGGACTTTGGAAACCATCTCTAGGAAGGGTAATTGAAGGACCCAAGGCAGATGGGACTTCACACAAAAGCTCACATGCTCTGCAGTATCCTTAGCTGAACAGAGACATTAGGACACCTGTATAAGATTAAAAACACACAATCAGGGATCAGGTTAAAATCTGGATTTTCTGGCATTTCCATGGGTCTTCTTAGCAGGAAGGAAGGGAAAGAAGGAAGGAGTGATGGAAGAGCTGTGTGGTCCTAAACTCTAGCCTTTACATTAGGGATGTCAAACTCATCTTCATCAGGGGCCACATCTTCCTCGCAGTTGCCTTCAAAGGGCTGAATGTAATTTTAGGACTCCTACATTTATACAGTCCTAAAATTACATTTGGCTCTTTGAAGGCAACCATGAGCAGGATCTTGCCCCTGGTGAAAATGAGTTTGACACCCCCGCTTTACAAGAAAGACAAAAGTAAAGGGTGCCTTCCAGCTGCTAAATTAACTCCATAGAAGTTTATTTCATGTTTGGGAGTACAGCAGAGGGGCTGAGGGACCCAGCAGCCTGGCAATGTCCAAAGGCATTGAAGTGGCTAGCCAAAGACCATGCAAGTGTCAAGTTCAACTGAAAAAATTCATCCTTGCAGCAGGCAACACAAAATAATTTGCTAAATTTTTGAGTCCAACCTAGAAATGGAGCCTTCATGCAAACACTCTTCCTCCTCCTTGTCCAAATGCAGAATAGCTAACGTCACCCTATACTAAATACGAACAAGAAATGATAGAAGATGCTGAATGATTTTAGCCAACATGGTATGAAGAAAAGTCTTTCACAATGGAAGGATGCAGTGAGTCCTGCTTTTTGCTTTTGTCCTCATTCATGACCTTTAACAACAAAAGATAATTAAATACTGAACACAAGGTGCAAGAGAATGAAACACCTACCAAGTGGGATGAAAGATTTATTACAAAGACTTACAGAGAGAGATCTTTGATTACAGGCATCCTTGAGAATCCTTGTAAAGAGCAAAAGGGCAGGATGTTAAGCCATAAATCTCAAATGACTGTTATATTCTACTAAAAGAGACATTTGCTAACATAGTTTGACTAAACTAAGCTTTTGTGGCCTTCATAAGGACAAACAGCCCAGTCAAGGATTGTCTGTAAGCACACTTGCAGTTTCTTTACAGAGGTTCCCGAGTCAAGAGAAAACGAAGATTTTGGATACTTAAAGGCAGGTGATCCTGAGCACAGACAGCCAGGAGCCCTTTACATCCTGCAGGAGTTGCTCTAGAAGATAATGGTGAGCACCCAGACCAGGTGCTCCAACTTTGTGATCCCTGGGCAAGGATTTCTTCATATTTCAGGTCCCATACAGGTACCCTTCTTTATATAAAGTGTGCAATTGTAATTAACCCACACACATACAGTAGATTTGCAGATGGACTGGAAATCAGGCATATGCAGTGCTCTCTCCAGATGTGTCACACCCAAGGCAAGTGCGTTGAAACACAGGCTCAGCCAGGCTGTGGGAGGAGAGCTGTGGCGAACAGTTCTTAAGCACTTTCATCTGTGGCTCTTTGCTCTGTTGCATTGCACTCAGTTGTGTGATTGGTGAGTCCCCAATTACTTTCAGTTCCAGTTCCTTTGTTGTTTTTTTTTTTTTCTTCAGTGAGATGTTGCCTTTCGTCCTTCCTTCTTTCACTGAGTTGTTTTCCCTTTGATGTATCTTCAGCATCTACCCTTCTTCACCATAGGAGGCTTTCTCAGAATGAGCTGGGTCTGATCATACGGCACTTAGATATCTCCTTGCTCCCACCAGCTCTTGAAAAGATAGGTGGTTAATTGGAGCCAGCTGCTTGACGGTTTTTCCTCCTATGTGGTAGTTCAGTCTGTCACAATGAGAGATGACAGTGGGAATAGGCCATAAAAATCCTTGGAAATGAGGACAAGCAGCTTACATTTGATATACAGAAGGGAAAGCACATGGAGGGAACAAAAGAGAAGGGCTGTGTGGTCCATGTGCCAGACCTGGAGAGAGATCTTCACTGTAGTGCTGGGGCAAGTGCTTTTGTCAAGGCAAGAGGAGGCTGCAGCAATTGAGAGGGGAGGTGATCAGAGCCCTGTGATGTGGTTTAGCTCTGGAAATGAACAAGAAAACACAAAGCTGAGGAGCATTATTTAGGAAGGATCAGTAAAATTTAAAGAAAGTGTTGATGACCTGAAAAAAGGGGGATTAATTGTTATGCATTTGCCAGATATGATTAAAAATTTAACAGGAATAGTGAAAATACATGCATAAAGGCTCAATCTCTTTCTCCTCCCCGCCTTTCTCTTTCTATTTAACTCCCTCTCTTCATTTTAGCTTCTGCTTCTAAATTCTGCAGTCTATGGTCAAGCACAAAGATCAAAATGAGAAGTATACTCATTCTTTATTCTAGGTATAAAAATCCACAACTTAGCACTGTGGCTTCTACTGTGTTTCTTTAGAGTTTCAATAATAACTATTAGATTTTAAAAAGTACACAGCCTATCTTTCTCACATTTTGCTTATATAAGCTGCATACTTTAGCATATTAGAATAGCATGACAATGTACAGTCAAAATGTTTTCATTTTGATAACTACGGTATGAAATTATGTTTGCTTCCTGTCAATCTACTATTATAATAATATTGTTTTAAGATGAAAGAGAAGAGAGATAGAAAAGTGAAAGAAAGAAAGAAAAAAAGGGGAAATAAAAGATGAAAGGAGAAGAAGGGTAAGTGGGATAATAAAAAGAAAAACTGATAACACCCCCAGTCATTTATAGGTGGCAGGCTTTATACGCTCAGATGCTACTGCATCTTATGTACTGAGGGTAAGTAGTACAGCCCACACAGAAATTTCAGGAAAATTGCAGGCTGCTACATAATCAATTTTTTTCAGAGTAGGATGTAGCTTAATCTAATTACAGACTGCTGAATTCAAGAATCAGCTTTTATGCATCCTGTTTATTGTACACTTGCCAATTATGTCTAATAGAGACAGACAGGTGAGGTTCGAAGGAAAAACTCAGTGAGTTAAAATAGGAGTCACCCAAACTGGCAAAAGTGTGTAGCCAAAACGTGATACCAAAGAAGTCAAAGGGAGCTCTGTTCAAAAAGCCAGTGAGTTTAAGATTGGTCAAATTAGTGTTTCCTAAATAGGAGCAGAAACCAGCAAGAAGTTTATTTAGATCCTGGTTTCATTAAAATCAAAAGGATTTTTGTCTTTTTTCCTCAGTAAGTTCAGGTTGTCACCCATCTGGTTTTTGTTCTTGTTCTGAATATATCTGAAATGCATAACACATACTGTAACTTTGCATCTTGTCTGGAAGAATACACATAATGTACATGTAAGTACACCCATCTGTTTCCCTGAGCCACCTGACCTGGTGTTCTCTGAGCTTTTACAGATAAAGTGACCTACATTTAGGCAAGGTCAATGGAGTCCCTCAGTTGAATCCCCTCAAGATCAGTGGATTATTGTTGCAGCACTGGTATCTCTCCCAGGTGAGACAGAAACCCAGAATACTCTTTATGTTTATTAACATTTCTGTGATACTCCTCCTAAGATTAGGATTGTTAACCTCAGCATTAATTCTTATGTCTGGCTAAATTCCCAGTGAAGTTAAATGGATTTTAGATTTTCCTTTCACTTTGTGGTGTGTATTGCTGAGCAAGTTGCTTTGCACCACCAAGCAGCTACCGAGTTTCATCTTATAGTGACTGCATGTTAATGCCAATAGAAGTTTCTTTACGTATTCCTTATCTCTGCCACAGTTTCCCTATTCCCAAGGCTCAAAAAAGGTATGGAAAAAATTTAATTGTTTGGGAAGGAAGATAAAGAAATGTATGAAGAGCACCTGGATCCTGCTGAAAGTCAACCATTTTCCTTGGCAAATGCTTCTGTATAAAGCTCTTAATTACAATAAGCCTTAGGTTAGCATAACTAACTCCCTTGTTTTTGAATAATCTATTCTGTTTTAAGCAAGGGAAGAATGGGACTTTAAAAAGTAGATTTTGCATTATTTTTCTATAGTATTACAAACTGTTACAAGATTTAGCTAATATGATACCAGAATTATGAAGTGTAGTTACAGAAACTATTTGATCCCATTGCTCCATAGGTATATCAAAGGCTGACAGCTCAAGCTGAAAAATATACTGATTTCTGGTAACTATTGTTTTAGTCAAAAGTTAAAACATAAATATTCCTCACTCTTTTTCATTATTTCTGACATAGTTTAATGTCTAAAAACAGAACTATAAATAGCGGGTAAGAATGTATTTCTCTCTAAGAGTTTTTCCCTTAAAGAGGCATATTTATTTATTACTGTTTTCTTCTGTGAAGACATGGAATAGAGATCCTGAACTCTACTATACAATGTAAGTCCAGAGTAATTCTGTTAAAGAAACTCCGTTAGAGTAATTCTAGTTTGACACTAATATAATCAAGACCATCACATCTGGACTGTTAATGAAATCAGAAGCATTAAGAACTGATCTAAAAAGCAGAGTACAGCACTCTGTACAGACAAGTCTGCATTTACACAAGAACTTGCATCCTTGTATTTGACCTCTTTTTATCTCCTTTAAAAATTCTAGGTATAAAAATCCACTCCACAAGTGCATCAAGGAGGATACAAAGTTGACATTGACTTCTTAGTCAGGAAAATGTCTGAGTGAAAGCAAGAGAACTGTGTCTGTAAAGAAGAAAAAGAGCTCCACAAACCACAAAAGGAAGCCTTTATTCCTCAGGTCAGAAAAGAAGGTGATAGGCCCATGCGAGAAAAGGAGAAAAGTGTCTTAGTTCATGTTAGCCAGAGGGGAACTCCTTAGCAATGAAATGTAGAGCACACAGCAGGGCCAGAGTCCCATTTGGAAGTGTTGTTCCTTGCTGATATTATCCAAGGACTCTGGGTGCTGATCAGCTCAATGAGTCTCACATTGCTCACAGGTAGAAAACTGTTTATTTTCCCCTCCTCATCAGAGTAAACTGCTGAACAGATTGTGATGCCCTGAACAGCACCTGAACTGTTTCTGCTCAGCGCCACTGAGTTAAAAATAAAGATAGATTACTGGCAGTTTGCTGCATTTACATATTATGAGAGAATAAAATACATATAAATAAAATAAATATTAAAATGCATTATTTATAAACATTACTAGGGTAATTTCTAAACAAGTTCAGATCAACCAGTATTTTTCATGTCTGATTTAGTGACACCCTACTAGCACAACACCTAGTCCTGATTTCAAACCATGTAAGTGTGTCATTGGCTTCTGTCACAACCAAGTGACTTCAGTGTACTATAGAGATACCAAATCAGGTCAGTAAAACAGCTAGTATTAAAAAAATACTAAAAAACCAGACAGATAGATAGATATAAAAATTAAATATATATCAACTGTAATGTCTCTGATAACAGAGTTTTTATTATTATTTTAATTATAGAGATTCTTTTAAATAAACCCATTACATTTAACAATCCTTTACAAGGAAGTATTAATATATTCATGAAAATAAAAAGGTTTTCAGTAATTTTTACAATAATTTTGTTCTAACCAAGAATTACTACACCAGTATCAAGCTTCTGTCATTTCAAGGAGAGAAATTAAAGTCTGTTGTGCGCAAGACATCTTTTTTAGAAACACTTCAGCATCCGAGTAGCTTTTTATGTATACCTTCACAGGATAATGTGTACAGGATCATGTTTCATTTTTATAGAACCCTGCAATTTAGATCTTATTAAATTCTACAGACTCTTTCCATTCAGGGAAGAAAAGTAGCATCTCTTGAGACTTACAGTCCATTAGCAGCCCAATTAAGACCATCCAAGGCCAGCCCTGACCCCCTAAGTTTCTAGACCAGGGAATTTGGTGGAGCCATCAGGCTCACTGTACCAGTGAGTCTGTTTTTTCTCCTGTTGCCAAACCTGGCACAAGGGGTGTAGTGGGAGAGGGTAAGAACCCAGAGAGGATGGGTCTCACATTTTAGACAGTCTAGTATGCGCATCACTCCATGGTCAGGCAACCACAGTGACGGGGAGGGAGAGGCCAAGGTCATTCTGCCTTCTCCATAGCACGTGCAGAGCCACTTAAATTGAATAGCAGGGACAAACCCACAAACTGAAGAAAGCAGAGATACTGCAGTTAGGGTTACCATCAATCATGGCAGTCCGATGGTTTTCAGACTCATCCTTGAAAACCCATGAAAACAATAACATATTCTGGCTCAAGATCTCTCTTAATATGCCTTCCCTAGAAAAGTGTAGGTAGAATTTGCCAGATTTTCTAAAGCTTGCTTAAAATAATGGACTCTTTGCTACCTGACGTCCTGCAAGGGCACATACAAGGATAAGGATGGCATAGCAATTACATTCACATGTGAAAAGCTTCCTGAATGATCAACAAAAGCACAAATTGAGGCCATGCTCAAAAAGAGAGGGACATAATCTGCTGAAAAACCTGGACAAACTTCTGTGTGTCTCCCCAGTCACGTGTGTCATGCTGCAGTGCACTTACTGGCTTGCTAGAGAACAGCTCCAGGACATCCATGGGCATCCTTCCTTCCCCACACAAGTGTCTGGTAGAATCTTATCTCTGCTCCTATGCTCTCTTTCTGTCTCTCTGCTTAATCAAGGCTCATGTCTTTCCCTTCATTTCTAGAAAAGAAGCCCACATTCCCGCTCTGAACATGAGTCACTATTTTCTCTATTGCTCTTTCACAAGTGTTGCCACTTGTGCAGTGACAAAGCCACCAGGATGAGGCCATGCTCTATTCAGCAAACCTGGGACCTAGCCTTTTAAGAAACACCGCAATCATTTTGCATCTCTGTCACAAACTTCAACTTCTGAACTACATAATCAGATTTCATTACCAAAAATACTAAAATATTCTCTGGGAGCTAAAGTGACTTTCCAGTTTGCACAGACCCCACACGGATTACGCTTTTAAAACTGTTTCTGGAAATAAATAAATATAAAAATTATAAAATAAATAAAGCATCAAACAATGTGACAGATTCAGAGGAAGCTGAGACCACACGTGGACCATCACCACACCGATAATGAACACACCTGCCCAACCAACAGGCCTGCCTTGCAGGTGGTGTGTACCTTTTCTGGCAGTGTTGACACACATTCTGTTGAAACTGACATGAAATAATAATGCAGCTGAGCTCTAAAAGAAATGGGGAGAAAAATCTGTAATAATAGTGTTTTGCTTTTATTGCCTAGCAGCTAAAATAACCACCTTCTCTGTTTGGTACCCCACTACCGACAGAGCAGTAAAGCTTCAGTGTAACTGCATGCTGTAAAATCTAATTGACTGTTGTCCACACACAGGATGTAAAATGACATGCCACAAACTTGCCTCTTGTCCATTTACTACAGCGCTCGAGAAGCGCCGTAGTGATTTACTGAACAGGTTTCTCCTGATTGTTGTCTATGATTTACTCTGCAGCCATGCAGAAAATGGCAGAACTGACAGATTTCAAGAAAAGTTTGTCAGCCATCACCCCATAGGTTAGTCAGCAAAATCTTCTGGTTGGTGATAAACAATTCTAAGTGGAATGCTATTTTGTTTTTATTTTGGATTTTATTGTCTTATCCACCAGCGGTTCTAAAAAATGCTGGTTTTAAGGTTTTGAATGAAATGTTTATTGGCTCACAGTGCATAATTCATAGTCTCCATAAAAGTGCTGAATTCTAACTAGAAGTATTATATGAGAATTTTAAAAAGCTATCTTTAAAACAACCTACCAAGGCATTCAGGAACACAGCAAAAGAATAAATACTAAGAAAGGGAAAAAAAAAAGGAGACAACAAATATATAGTATGCTATAAAGTGTCAGCTTTTAGTGGAGCTGCTCAAAGACCTGATTGCCATTTGCATAGAATTACAGAATTAGCTACTACAGTGGAACAAAGTAAAATATTATTATTTGGTTTTGAGCTAAACTGCTTTCCCAGACTGGGGCAAAGTTGGTACAACTTTATCACTGAGGTACAAGGATTAACAGGGGGCTTTACATGAGCTCTTCTGGAGACTGCAGCCAGTAGCACCCATATTCAGGAAATGAGTGAGATGAACTTTTAAAGGTTGACAGTGCTTTAAGCTCAGTGGCCTGAAGGACCAACATTCCATGTCAGGTCCAAGGTCTGTCTACAGATCCGTGTCATGAATTAGACATGGAGTGCACATGATAGGGCATATCCATAAAAAAACAGACTCCTGAAGCCCCAACCTGGTCCTTTGTTAGTAATAGTAACAGCAATTCACCTTTCATGAGTCCTCGGAAATGCCAGACCGCTTGGGCTATGCATTGCTCAGGAGAGACGACTGTTGCCCAAAAGAGGCCCCAGTATCTACAGGAAGGTCAGACCCATGTTGGAGAACACAACATACTATCAGTAATCTCCAAAAGGCGTGCAGATACCACAATTTTTAAAAAATATTTTAAAGTAGATATTAGAATATTCAGCTTTATTGTATCTTATTATATCATGTTACAATAAGCGTGTCCCAGGGCAAATTAAGTTAAAAGTAAATATAAGCCTGGAAAACAAGCATTTGTGGAAATCCATCATAAAGAAAAAAAAAAAGGCACAGAAGCTAAAGCTTGAGCAAAGCTGTAAGAAAACACCTAGGAACAGGATAAAATGTGTTGTGGTGAGAGAAACAGAAAAAAAGTTTTGAAAACGTAATATGATGCTAGTGGTAGTGTCACTGCATATATGATGGTCTAAGAGAAAAAGTTTAAACTAGCTAGTCATATTTTTGGAAGAAAGGAACAAGCTTTCAAGTCACACATGCCCCTGCTCAGTGTCAAACAATGCCTGAAGCAGGAGCCTGTTCAGCTGCCAGCTGAAATCTTTCCCTGGGGCAGTTTTTCCCTGGGATTCTTCTCCTGCCCAAGCCTACAGCAGGGCAGCCTTACCAGAATTTCACAGATGCTCTGCATGAAGTTGTCATAACCTTCTGGAGACATGGGATTCACCGTATAGCACATGCACAGAAGGCCCAAGAGTTCTCAGAAACACCATACATTTTGTATATGAGTATCATCTGGAATATTGTGTCCAGTTCTGGGCCCCTCAGTTCAAGAAGGACAGGGAGCTGCTGGAAAGAGTCCAGTGCAGGGCAACAAAGATGATGAAGGGAGTGGAGCATCTCCCTTATGAGGAAAGACTGAGGGAGCTGGGTNGATTGTGGAGTCTCCTTCTCTGGAGACATTCAACACCCGCCTGGACGCCTTCCTGTGTAACCTCATCTAGGTGTTCCTGCTCCAGCAGGGGGATTGGACTAGATGATCTTTTGAGGTCCCTTCCAATCCCTAATATTCTGTGATACTGTGATACTGTGATCAGATTTCAGCTGATACATCTGAGATTTCAAGATGTTCAGCAGCTTATCCAGAGTAGAGATAGCTGGATTTGCAAGTGTGAGGTATCCAGAAAAATTATTTCATCCTCAAATCCCAACCACATAGACTTCCAAGCAGAGACAATTTTAATATCTGGGAAAATCTAGATGTTGTGTAGATGAGATTCTTAGGGACATGGTTTAGAGGTGGACTTGACAGTGTTAGGTTAGCAGTTGGACTTGATGGTCCTAAAAAGTCTTTTCCAACCAAAATGATTCTATGATTCTAAAGCCTGAAGAACTGATAACAGAAAAGCCTCTCAATTGTTTAGAGGTTCCTGTTTGGATATCAATCTTGTTAGGAAGTACAAGAAGCTTGTCTTAAGTCTTAAGAAGTCCTAAATCTGAAAATTAATTAAAATTATCTCAAATAAGAATAGTTCCAAACAGATTCCAACAGCACACAAAATGTTAGCTTAGGATAGTATATCAAGGGGGAGAAGAAGAGCTGGAGTGCTTCTTGGATTTATTAGAAACAGATATAGCTGTGAAAATTTGAAACACAAATCCTCAGAAATATTAACATTAGAACTGAGGCAGCAGTAATTCTGAAAGAGGTCCACAAGCACTAGATGACAAAAAATAAAAAAAGATAAGTGAGTCATCCCTGTGATACAGCTAGTGGTAAATCTGTGGAGAACGTTAGGTTATTCTGCTCATTTTAAATTAATTGTTGATAACTTCATGTCTCTACCTTGCTTTGTGCTGTTTATGAAGATGTAATGAATTCAGGTCGTGTCTATGGCCAAGGGATATGGCAAATGAAGAGCTCTGTGATTCTTTACCTTGTGTGGCCATTCAAAAATAAAGGAGGTGGTCCACACAAATGGGTCATGAAAGCCAGGGGAAGGGAAAGATATATCCCTCAACTGTGAATTTCTAACATTGGACCTCTCACAAATGTGTGTCAGAGGCATCATGCCACCCAGACTTCCTTAAGAGACACAAAGAGATGAAATAACGAAGGAATCTCAGCTAATGTTAGTCATGTAAAGGCTGAGATCCTTCAGCAGCCAGAGGGGAGTTATTCAGAGATGGGTGCCTGAAATAGGTGGAATAACTCAAAGTCAGTAAGATTTATCTCACATAAACAAACAAACAAACAAACAAACAAACAAAAAAAGAAAACAAAAAGAACCACACACACAAAAAAACCCAAACAAACAAAAAAACCCCACAACTGTAGGAGATCAAGTCTGAGCAAGACAAAAACACTCTACTATTATTTTTAATAATTTTATTCCTAATGTTACCACTGCTTCCTAAAATTAAGGCAAATATGAACAGGAAAGAAAAATAATTGCTTAAAAATTATCTGATAAAAAAATGTCAAGACTCTATTTCAACATCTTCTAATAAGATCTAATAACATTGGAAATGAATCTATATTCTATGAGGGTGGTGTTTTTGGGGGGAAAAAAAAAAAAAAATCAAAAAAGCCCACCACAAACTATTTTAATAAAAACTAAAGTACAGGTGAATCCAAGTATGAAAACTTTGGGTTAACCAGGAATTATTGTTTCCATTTCTACTCATTCTGCTTCCAGAATGCTTTTCTAGAAGTAACGCTTTCTTGAAGGATTGAAGGTAAAGCAAGCCTAAAAGACCATGACTTTTACTTGAATGACTTCTTTATAAATTTCAAAGTCATGTTTACAGAAGAAACATAAAAGAGGGTTGAATATGAAAAGCAGCAAAAATATTAATTTTTCAGTGTGAGACTAACAACAATGGAATAAGGAATGTTGGAGTTACTGGAAGTATCTTTGGCAAAACTGAATTCATCAGGTTTAGGGAGAGGCACTAGCAAGTACCTGACACTGAGAAACACAAACTGAACAAATCCTACAAGAAATATAATGAAGATAACTTTTTTTTTTTAAAAGGCAACTTTCTTTATTAAACAACAAAAGAAATCAAGGAAACACAAGACCATTTCAGACAGGTTACCCAAGCAGTTAAAGAGGTTGCAGTCTATCAGATAAATCATCTGTTTAAGGCTGCTCTCTCAGTTGGAATTGTAAATGATTTACCGCTAGTACAGCTGCAGCTGCTGCTGCTTTACTTGTCTCATTGGTAGCTGTTACAGATGAAAGAAAAAAAAATCAAGTTAAGTGTCTTTTAAAATTAGATCAGATCATGGCCACTTATACCATATTATGTGATAACTAAGGACAAACAGAGTGGATTCCAAGTGTTGACAAATTCAGGTTCCTCCAGACCTGCTTCCCCTGGACACTTTACTGCTTCTTACTAATGGGTCATATTGTTTAAACGGCTTTTTGTTTATGTACCTCTCACAGTGATTTTGTCTCAGGTCAGCACACCTCATTATCTTTTATTGTGGCATTTGAGGGTCACTTCTTGTCTTTTCTTATGGCCTTCATAGGTATAGGTACTCACCTACAGACGCTAATAGTCTCAAATGAATAGGGACTTATTAATAAAATGCAGTTCATAAATAACTTGTGGAAAGTCAAGAACCAACTTACAAAATGATCTGGCTCCAGTAATTAGAAATCATATACCAGAGAATCTGGAATTGTACTTCCAAAACTTCCTACCCATGATGTAACTACCATACCCGTTTCAGAATCTTGTATGTGCAAAATCCTCCCATGCATGAGGAAAGCAAGTCAGCAGTCAAACAAAGAACATTTTCATGTGTGTATCTTGCCTATGCAGATGTGTGGAGATGAACCAAAGGGCTCGAGGAACCATTAACTTTCTGGGCCAGCCCTACTGTAGTGCATCAAGGTCCCTGGCCTACACCAAACTACATATATATTTCTATTTATAGCAATTAAAGAAAACAGGAAATTTGAAAATGCATGGCCAGGAAAATCCATCTTTACATATTTTTATTCCTGGATTTAACGTTAACATTTTACTTTCCTATGCTTAAACAATATTAAATTAAACCTACACAGCCACAGTGTCTTCAGATAATTCAGATCAATTTTATTTTCCTTTGTGTAGTTTTGCAGGAAAATGATTCCCTGCTTATTATGAAAAGTCCTTTTAAAAATAAGTCCTGTAATTTAGAAACAGAACAAGAGGTAGATTCACAGGTTCTTCAAGTCAGTGTAAAATATCCTGTTAACTTTGCAGGAAGTAGGACTCTGGTAAAAACATTAACTGAAAGACTAATTTTGCTTGCAGTTTCAAGTGTTTTGCAGTACAGTATCAATCAAACTCCAGTGAGTGTCACTGTGTTTGCTGGAACTTGTCCCTGGCCCTGTGGTTCTCCATATTGGAAGGGTATGTATCGCCCCTCCTCAGTCCACATTCCTAAGTGCCACAGATGATGGAGGAGAGATAATTAGATGTAAATAGGTAAACTGTGCCTTAGAATGGCGTTGGGGTGTTGTCAGGATGATCACCAGAACATCGGCCTAAGAAGTTCTCCAGGACTTGTAAATGTATGCACGTCCACTAGAACTGCTTGTGCTAAAACACTAGTCTATAAGAACAAGGGCATCTGATCTGACAAGACATTGATCTTGCCCAAAGTTATGTCTGCCAGAATCCTGTATTTTATTAACGTAGGCCAGGCTGGCAATTTTTTCAGTATTTCTTTACCTTCTATTTAAAAGATCCTTTCTTCAGCTGGTTTGAGAAGGGGACTGACCTCCAACAAATCAATTAGATCTTAAATGAAAGCTCTTTTGTAGTCTTCGTTTTTTTAAAAAAAATAAGTAAAATACAGTTTACCTTTAATAAAACTACCACAAGGTAATTGTATTGTATAACAAAGGATACATCAATGTCCATAGTTATAGATTTTCTGTAATAGCTAAAGTCATAGTGATCCATGCTCTTTTCACCCAGGTTGGTTATTTCCTATTTTAGAAGAATAAAAAGAATAATTTAAATTTAATTATCTTTTTAAACTGTCATAAAATAGGGATTTAGCCTTCCAAGAAATCATCTTCTTTAAACTCACCTCTGAACAGGGTGATAACACTGGTACAAGATGGCAAATTATTTCAGAACACAGTACCTATTAAAGGTTAGTGTGATCAGTAATCAGCCCATCAATGTGTAGAGCTTTTGGAGTTTGACCCACTGTAGGGTCATACATCTATATATTTAATCCTGACCTCCAGTACTGCCACTGCTGCTGGTTCACTTTGTGCCTAGTTCCAGAATTTCAATTCCCAGACTCTGATTACTAAACAACCTTCAGGATGAACTACTAACAACTAGTGTGGATAAACAAGTTAAAATAAAATAAAATCCACTAAGAATATTTGCTCCAAATCCAAACTAAACTTATACAACATCCCTAAGGTTCAAAGCCTCTGGCTAACTTTCTTTTGAGTTATTTTGGTATGTTTCAGCTCTTTGAGCTCTGGAGATGAAAGTGTCAAAATATCACGACTCAGCTCCCTCATATGAGATTTTCCATGAAATTTTGCAGACACAAGAGGTTCAGAAAGTTTAGGAAAGTTCCAATTAAGAGTCGGTAGCTTGCCTGTGCTCGCCCTACAGCACTTGTTAGATGTGAACAACACACACGCCTGTGCACATACACACAGACTTCTTAGGCATTTAGTGACGTCAAAAATGTTCCTGTCTTAGTCCGACGGGAAACAGTTTTATACCAGCTGGGAAGAAAAAATCAACATCAACACTTGCAGTGGAAATGGTCAATGTCTGAAGAAAATATTTAAATAGAATCTGGTCTAAAATGTAGTGTGATATTTTCCTTTGGTTTCTTTAAGCTCCAGTTTGAGAATGTAAACTGTCCTTGTGCTTATTGTGGTTTAACCACACACAATCATACACTCACCCTCCTCACCTCAGTGGGATGGGGGAGAGAATCATAAAAAATAGAAACTTCATGGATTAAGACAGTTTAATAGGAAAGGAAGGGGGAGGGGAGAAAAAAAAAAAAGTAATTGTTCACCGCCAATCAACTGATACTCAGGCAGTTCCCGTGCAGTGGTTGCCGCCACCCAGCCAGCCCTCCAGGTTCATATACTGAGCATGACATCATATCGTATGGAATATTCCTTTGGCCAGTATGGGTCGGCTCCCCTGGCTGTGTCCCCTCTCAGCTTCTTGTGCACCACCAGTCTCCTTGCTGAAAAGTCCTTTACTTGGTATAAACATTGCTTAGCAAAAACCAAAACATCGTGTATCATCAACATTCTTCTCATACTAAACCCAAAACACAGCACTATACCAGCTACTAGGAAGAAAATTATCCCAGCTGAAACCAGGGTAGCACTAAAGACTTTGTCTAACCAGAATGAACGTGCAACATAGTATGAATTTCAAGAAGCCTTTTCAAAGGTAAAACACACAGAAAAATGCAGAATGGTTGCCTCAGTGATAAGACAAAGAAATAGTTTAATAAATAATAAATACCTGAACAGAGTCCCATTAAAAACAACTCACATTGAAACAACTTTTATAAAGGCCAAGAGTTCACGTGGAAGTAATGAGTAATTGCTTGGGTTCAACACAGTCAATGACAAAATCTTTATTTATTTCAGAAAAACCAGAATTTAAATTTATGCATAATGAATATAATTAGGGCTTGTACTCCTTCTACCTTGCCTGTCTCAAAATTGGCTTGTTCATTTGTAGGTCATTGGTACCCTGTTGCCTTCAATCGTACTCCATCAAGGCAAAAAACAACTTCCTGGTTTTTCAACCCAATTATTGCCGATAATTTTCACACACTGGACCAGCACTCAATTGCTTGTGAAAGGGATGATATGAAGTGCCTACCTGAAATACAGGAGGGCTACATTTGGTGACTAGGGAGCTCCCTATCAGTTGCTAATAGTCAGTGAAACAAGGATTCATCATTCAAAGACAATAAATGGCACATTCTCTAGATTTCTGTACTTCTCCATATTTCCGCCATGATAAGTACAATAAGAACGCTGAAATTATTTCTTTCCCATGATTCCAAACAGGATGCTCGAGCTTTCAAATTATGTGGGTGCATGTAGATATATTTTTATCTACAGGCATAATTTCTGGTTTGTTGTAGCTGAGTCCCAGCCTTTCTATGTGAATGTCTTCGTACCTTGGTTCTCTACCTGTAAGATGAAAATAACATTTCCTTTCATAATAAAGCTACTGCAAAAATAAATTGGTGTATCTGGGAGGCATGATGTTATGGTGATTACGGTTGTATAGCAAAGCAGAGAGGAAATGTTTTTATAGTTGTTTCGATTTAAATTGCAGGCAGAAAGACTAATAGAAAACAAAGACACTGAAGTTTAGATCTAAGTCCTCTGGTCTGTTTGTGACCTTTGGCTATGATCTTAGGGTCTACGAATGTAGGCAGCAAAGCAGGAGATATCTATATCTTGCAATATGTAAAACCCTCCTAGCTATCACTCAGAACAGTCCTCGTGTCTGAAATGCTTTCTTCAGTGTCAATACAGGGAAAGGTTTGTGGGACCACATATTTCTATCCAGCGGTATTTCTTCCTCTGAAACTGGCTTCTAAATTCCAAGTGTTAGGCAAGAGAATTTTCTCCACATTAGCTTACTAATATATTCCTAAGTACTTTACAGTCTTGAGACACTAAGCAAAAGAGCAAAACAGGGCTTTAAAGGAGATCTAATTGAGGGCCTTTGATTCAGGTATTCCAAATCTTTTTATAATCTAAGATTCTTGACCTACTTTATACTGAAATATGGAGCTTTTTTTGCAGTCATTTTTAGTTCTTCTAAGCATAAAATGTGACTTCCCCATAAGGATACCTTAGAATTGATCTAGCAAATCACCAAACTTTATTTTAGGGTTTCTGCTACTGATAGAGGCCACAAAGTATTCATAAAACTATAATACGGGGGGGGGGGGGGGGGGAAGCTTTTAAAATAAATTAAAAGCAACAGCTAAAAGAAAGACACATTATGGAATATTTTCATCCAGTTCCCCCAAAAACCTGCCTACAGATCTGAGTTACACATCTATATGTTCTGGCAAAATGAAATGGACTGCAGATCAGAATACTTTGATTTCCAGTTACCTAATTGGGAAATACAATCTCACAAACATATCTGCTTTCAGGGGAAATATATCTTGCATAGAAGATACATTACATGCCTAAAAGGAAGAAATAGTGGATTAATCACCCCCAAATCCACTGTCATTCCGGAGGACGACTTCTGTGGCATCATGGTCTCAGTCAAAAGCTGTACACAATTGAGAGTGTTGGATTTTCACGTATGTTTTAGTGTAAAAGTTGTTAATAGAATAAGTTTAAGAATGATACACAATTAGAAATAATCACCAAAGAGAAGGAGACAGTTGTGCACCTCATTGAAGCAAATTATTGTTTTCTAATGAATTAAGAGCAGAGGACAAGTCCCAGTAGACAAAAACATATTTAGCTAACTATGGAAAGGAAATAATCTCTCTATTTTTTTTTCCCCTTAAATTTATTGGGGACCCACACTGTCTCCCCTAGAAGGATAAACCAGAAGTCATTGTGGAGTGAAAAAAAAATTGCATGGTCTGGACTCCTGGAAGATTTGATTGAAGAAAACTAATTTAAAAGCTAGAATACACCACCACAGGAGTTAAGTGGCAAGCATGAAGCCTGGAACTCAAATACAATCTTGACAAGAGAAGAAACAATTCCGTTTAGAGGAGGAAAGTGAGATCTTTCTGATCTAATCCTAGTGAAGTAAGCTAAACATAGCTTTTCTTTCCTTTCATTTCTTCATCTATTTCTTCTATGAACATCTGTGACAGTGCTGTCTGCTCCTAATGTTATAAATAAATGGCTGCCTATTTGTTTCACCTGTTTTGAATCAAGGATGATTGACAAAACATCAGTCCTAAATAGTGTAACATCAAGACAACTGAGGTTTTACATGCAGAATGGGTGATAGACACTAGACTATGTCTGGTGGTGAGGCAGAAATAAGGACAAGCACATTTTTCAAACATATAGTGGCACTGGCAATATGTTATACTTTTTGTGCGTGTTAATTACAGACTTCAATCAGTTTCTAGCAAAAGAAGACACTGAATTTTCCATTGTAAGACATGGATTTTAAACTGAAGAATAGTAAGACCAGAAAAAATATTTCAGGGGGAAAAATTTCATTAAGAAATTGCAGTTGCTGCAATTCTACTACATATTTCTTAGCTTGCTCACATTCCCTTCAGATGGTAGAGAGCTGCAGAAAACCATTTTTAACAGTAATGACAACTCCAAACATTCAAGAATCATAAATTAAGCACAGAAACTATTAGATTGACTTAGAAGCACAAGATTTTTAAAAACATTTTGGTATCTTTATTTGCCTTTTCAGTATAGAGGGTTTAGGCTTCATTTGAGCCATATGAACTCTTCAACATGACCAGAAGGCTAGAAAGGTTGCTTTGCAAAAAGAAATCTGAGCATTTCAAATAAACACAGGAGCTGGCTCAACACAGAATCCACCAAGCATCACAAGACGCATCGTAAAAATTACAGGTATCAGCAAACACAAATTTTAAAGCAGTCTTTTTTTTTTCATGGAGACTCCAGGCAACAACGAATTCCTTCCTTCCCTTGATAGCGTGTTCCAGTGGATAATTACCACAATTTACTTGTAAAAGTTGGGTTTTCTTTTCACTTTTCATGCTGATTCTTTTCCTAACTTAGCTGCCAGCCAAGGGGGGTCTTGTTAATGGCTTCGTCACATTAAGTCCTTAAAATATTGAGGTTCACTTCTATTTTGAAGGAAAAAAACCCCAAAACTGTATAAATATCCTTTGTGGTTTTGTGAGCTTTTTCACTTCTGTTTGCCAGACTAGCTGTTTCTGTAATGGACTGGGAGATGGGAGATGCTGTGTGCAGACCCTGAGGCAGCCTTGCCAGTTTTTTTCTCCTGGTGAATCACACGGGTGCAGAGCACAAGTCTGACCACAGAGCACCCAGGTTGTCAAATTGACTCACCCGTACGCAGAAGCAACATCTGTACCTCTGAGCTGCAAATGTTCTGAACAGTGAATACGGAAGGACGTTATTCAGTATGATTTCCTATATATTCCAAATACTTAATCCTCTTTTTAATTTTTTTTTAAATTTATTTTCCGTGGATCACAACCCTATATAGTAGAAGCAGCTGCAATAAGTTCAGTTTCATATAAGTGAGTATTCAGCCTAACCCTACTGGAAGGCAAACCACACACCCCTCAGAAAAGCAAAATACTGCTATCCCATTTTTCACTGTATTACCATAAAATATAAGTTAGACAACCATGAAACTAGTCAGTATCATACAAATCTGATTTTCGAAATAAATTCCTACTATCATCTCTTCCGTGCGTCTAAAGGATATGGAGGAAGACAGGGACAAGAGAACAAAATAAAAATCCTCTGTGACTCACCCAAATGGTTGTATAAAATAGTTATTCACATTTTTCGCTCTGTCCCAACACACAGGAACAGAATTGAGAGTACTGTCTTGCCTGAAAGCATTTGGGAAGGAAGGATGTGTCATTATTATTATTATTATTATTATTATTATTATTATTATAATCCCAGACATCTGTTTAAGGATTTAGAGGATATCATGGTGTATTTTTTACAAGGGCATGTAGAGAGAGGACAAGGTGTAATGGCTTTAAAATGAAAGAGGGTAGATTTAGATTAGATATAAGGAAGAAATTCTTCCCTATGAGCGTGGTGAAGCACGGGGAAGAAATTCTTCCCTATGAGCGTGGTGAAGCACTGGAACAGGCTGCCCAGAGAAGTTCTGGATGTCCCATCCCTGGAAGTGTTCCAGGCCAGGCTGGATGGGGCTTTGAGCAACCTGATCTAGCGGAAGGTGTCCCTGCTCATGGCAAGAAGCTTGGAACTAGATGATCTTTAAGGTCCCTTCAGACCCAAACCATTCTATGAGTCTGTGATTGTATGATTCTGTGGTTCTATGTTTCTGTGATTTTGTGTTCAACTTTATTTCTGTGGTGATTTCTTTAAGAAGACTTCAAATACACCAATGAAAGACAAAGTCAAGAAGACTAAAGGAACAGCACGAACAGGGACCCAATAAAAGTTTCTTACTAGCACATTTTGTTTCATCCATGAGTAAAGTCTGAACACCAAATATTCCAGTTTGTTTATTGGAAGGATAGCAGTTTTACTGCTGTGGATCCTGAAAAGGTACATGCAGTTTCTAAAGCACTTGTAGAATAAAAAGTAAGAAGATTGATTAATGCAGAGGGTAGTGTTCATTTGAATTTTAGTTCGGAGGTTTTTCTAGGTTTGGTTTGGTTGGTGTTTGGTTTTGGGTTTGGTTTTGGTTTTTTTTTCTTTGCTAATGCATTCTTCATACAATGAAATCTTAAAAACTCAAGGAACTTTTGATGTTTACGCATTAGGAATATAATGTGTGACCTACAACAGCAAAAAAAAGTCTCTCAGTGCTTACGAGAGATTTTAGGACACAGGTAAAACCATGCATCTCAGAAAAAACTTAATGTGTTTACATCTTTGAACATGTTTTGTTTTTCCTTTTCAGAAGTAGAAATATGGCATAGACTGAAGCAAAGATCTTCCAAGTGATTAAACTGTAATTAGCAAAAAAGCAAGCCAATCATACTAAAATAATACGAAGAATCCTGAAAGTATAATTCAGCAAATGATTCAGCTAAATAGTAATATTTTCTAGGATACATAAATGTAACTATTGCTTTGGTCTCTCTCATCTGGCATATTTGGAACACTGAGATTAAAGGACAAAATTTGTAATCCAATTTGTAGAGAATAAGTTAATTGCTTCTGGTTTTATTGTAATTAGGTGATAGATGTATAGAGGTTATGACCATGATACATTTTCCCTGAAAGTCACAAAAACCGAAGCCATAAAAAGTAACAGAGTTCAATCCTTTGATCCAATAAAGTCTAAACACATTGACATTCATCATCTTCTATAGTTACGTACAAGTGCTTATGTCTTATGAAATCAGCTAATTTTTATCTCAGCTACTATATTCAGATTTGTCAGGTTCATCAGTCTATTAAACTGTCTGCTTAAGTGATATCTAACACAGAAGTTCAGCTCCTGAGCCGGAGTTATGTGCTCATCAGTGGGCCATAATGGCACCAGGTGTAAGTAGAGCTAAATGAAGAAATTATCAAGTAGCAGGTAAAGAGAAACAAAAGAGAAATCTGAGTGGTGAAACTGCAGTTAAGTACAGACAGATCATTCAGTGTCAACAGTTTCAGCTTTCTTTCCACAGGCCACCACACATTCCTCTGTAATTATGAAAACATTATTGTGGCAGGTTGAAATCCCATATGATTTGGCAGTGATGCTGTGTATTTACTATTCTGGCAGTTCATAACACTGTCATTACATGTACAAACATCTGACAGTACAAGGAAGAATTGTAAAATTTGTTTTCTTTCAATGCAGTGACCCACTCAAGCCCTTCAAAAAGTTAACGTTGACTGCATTCTTCAGGTAAATATACAATAATTACTTCATAGATAGAAAATATGCTATTATTCTTTTCCTTCAAGTGTTATTTTGGCAGTTCTTCCTCTTACAAATACTCTTTTTTAAAGAAAGCATATATTAGAAATTAAATTCAGAAGAAAATTTACCATGTTTTCATGGTAAGCACACGTTTATAATCTCTGGAGATTGTTATGCATTTTAACCTGAAAATGTTTAAGAATCAAATTTTGTGAAATTATTAAACGTTCTCACCTCAGAAAATGTAACAGCTGAAAAAACAGAGAGGCTTACATAACATGGTATGTACCGCTATCTGTCTTTTTTTGCTGTATCTTTTCTAGATTGTGATCAAACATCCCATTAGACTTGCACTTCTGGGATTTATATTAGTTTCTTGCAGTCTTAATAGCTGTCAGGAATTTGTGCACTGTTGAGCTGTTTTATTATTACTAGTATCCTGTAGGTTTTTGTAGCTCAGTTAATGCAATTTTGAAAGGGTTCTTTTCTCCTAATATTATAGGTATCTAAAAGAGACATATTGTTTATGTGGCATTTATGGTTTCAAAAGATCTATTATAATTCTGCATTGAAAGGCCATGTACATCTTCATATGGATGACCTGACTGGAATATAGCAAAAAGTGCAATGACATGTTGACATTTGATCCTACAGAAGCAGTGAAAAATGTGTTTACTTGGGGCATATGATCGGTCTCCCCGTCCCTATGTTTAAGCGGGTTATTTTGGACTAGGGGCACAATCACCCAGGCAATTGGATATATTTCTGCCTATATAAAAGGTCATAATGGCTACACGCACAGGGAGGAGGGATAAGTGTATTATGCAGTGCAACACTATGTGGAGCTACCCAAACCAGCTCTGAAAATGCTGGCATGTTTACACAAGATTGGGTTACTGTGAATCCTTCCCTGCCAGATGAAGGCATGGAGCAGTTCAAGAAGAAGCCAGACGATGTTGTATTACAACGTGAGAGGTTACGATGAGGCTAGAAGGACACCACCATAAATACTCTTCTTCACCAGTTCTGCAATGTGTCATGCCACGATACTATATTATTTTTATTATAGCAATGTTATTGGAAATTAATCCTGCTTTTCTAAAGTATCTTAGTTGCATTATAATCGGATTGCTTAATGCTGCAGCATTTTTACAATGTTTTCTTTAGCTAGGCTCGCACATTGCTGCCTAACAGCAGCCAGTTCTGTAGCTGTAGAATTACAGGTCAGGTGTCTGACTTACAGCTACCCTTTCACTCAGACCAACTACAAACAAACTTAAAGTTAGGTCAGGGACCTAATTCTGAAAAGCAAACATATAGCTATCTATAACTGCAACCAGGTTGGCACCCTTTTCAGAACAGAATATTGTTTACTGATTGGAATATAACGTATGAGAATCTCCAATTTAGAATGAGAAAGCCACCTTGAAGGTAGAGTTGATATTCGCAAAGCAAATTCTCCTGTGATTTTTTTAAAAAATCATTCCTTCTTTCATTGTGTGACTAGTAATTTTAGATACAATAAGGAAATAGTACAAATTGGATTACCTCTATCACAATAAAGAATGATTGGCAAGACCGTGCAACCTGTACTGTCTCCTTTCTCCCTAAGATGTTAGGCCAAAGTTTGTACAAAAGTTTAACCATTTACTTTGCAAAATTAAATTCTAAATTTTTCTCATTTTTCTTTCCTTTATAGAATACAAATTACCATTAAAAAAATATTGTACCTTTTCTTCTGTCAGAACTTGTCTAGGATGTCTGAAGCCATGTTTTGTCAGGCATCATGATCCATTGTGGCAGTCATCCAATGGTTTATTGATGACAGACTTCTGAGGCTTTTCCATAACTGCAAGTTTTTAGGAAAGTTGTCCCAACTTTTAGTTTCCCACTTGTCCCTGGTAACATGCAACGTGTTCCCTTTATCTGTCATAGCATCTATAATCCCCAAGAAGTTTTATCTGTCACCTTTAGGTGACTGAAGATCTCTTTGCAAGCCCGTTGTCTGATTGTCTTACAGGTTGAGATGAGCTACTATCTTCAGTTTACATAAAGCAATTAGCTTTTTCCGTCAGGCAGAGTTTCAGAAAGAGGTTATTCAGCTTCAGTGCTGAGACCTTGACAAAGACTGCATACTGACACATGCCCAACAGTGAGGGATTTCTCCTGGGCTGTTTTGCAAGGAGCCTGCTGATTCTCAGCTGCCACCAGTTACAAAAATGTTGCTTAATGCTCTCTTCTCTAATGGGGATGAGCTACTCTGTCTCTTTTCAAGAACACTTCCCCTGGTACATTGATCAATATCTTTCTTTCTTTTTCATATTTAGGGAAGTAGTGTCTCTGGCATCTGATGTTCAAAAAAGTTTTCTTCAGTACTCAGTATGGCTGGCACTGGCTTTGCTGACTATAAATCGTCTTGTTAAGTACAGGCAGCAATGTCTCGTTCATAGTGGAGAAACCTCTAGAACTCAAGAAGGAAAAGAAAACACAATGTATTTTTTGTAGATAGGTCGCTGTTCTCTTTCTAGCCACTGCAATATTGATCAAAATAAGGTAACTAGAAAGCCCCATACATTGCTTATTCAAACATTTTTGTTCAGGTTTGTGCTTTGTTTTCTGGAGCCTGAAATTTGCCTGGAAGTTAAGGTATGTAGTAAATCACATCATTCATCCTGTCTCCTCACTAATCATGATTTAGGGCTGACTTGAGGCATAGACAAAGCTGGCAGTCACCCTGGGCAGTGGAACATGTCAGCAAACTCATGTCACCCCAGGCACAGTGGAGAGTAGGCTCCCACCCTTTGGCAGTAGACTCCATGTCCAACCCCTTCTGCTGGTTGCCGAGACCCAGCAAAGACCCATGGGCCCAACCTCAGCACTCCAACAACACAGTCCCTGGGGAGAACCAGGCAAACCTACAAGCTGAAGCCTCCACCCCTGCATGGGCAATCGTACAGAGGACATAGGACCAACAAGGAGGAGGAGGAGGTCTTCCCCCATTCTATGAGGATTGTGCTATGAAAGACTGGCACGGGCACAGGAAGACATAGATTAGTGTGAGGTGCAGAGAGTGGGAAATAAATATCCCCTACCAGGGCTGAGACACTCATTTAATACTTGCACACAGAGTGGCTTAAAGACAATATTCTGTTGTCCCACTGGGCTACCACAGGCTGGATACAGAGCCAGTTGATATGGGCAGATCTCTGCCCTAAACATGGATGCTGTTTAACAATCCCCAAAGACGGCATCATTTTACCTCATCCTAAGAGCAAGAAAATTTAATTCCATTATCCTCCTGAGACATCTTAGACTGATCCTGGCTGGTCCCAGCTGGATTAAGTGATCACGACCAGATTTATCCCACTAAACTTCAAGCAACTAATTGTGGCATATAATTTGAGGGTAGGCTGACCCACTGTATTTCCTCTATAACCAGTGGAAAGAGAAAAATGGGCTAAAATTGACTTCTGGAAGTAATGCTATCTTTGTTGACTGCAAAGTCAGTTTGACCGCAAATTAGGTACCTTTATTATGTGTCTGAACCTAAGGGGGAATGAATCACTTCTCCGCAACTTCAGATATCAGGTTTGATCAAGACTATAGTCTTACAGTGTTAACATTTACCCAAGCAAGTTGCTGTGCCAGTGCTGTGTTGAACAATGTCTAGATTTTGCTGCACAGTTTGATCTGTTGCTGCAAAATAGGAGGGTTTCATAAAGGTCATGTAATTAATTCCCAGAACCACAGGCATATTCACAGAGTAGGGGTTAATTCAGGTATGCCTCCACCTTCTAAGTATGTGCCATCAAACTCACTTCTAGAAACTCACAGTAATTTTGAAGGATAAGTACTTCCTGAAACCATGCTTCTGCCCTTCACCTCCCATAGCTCTACTCCCTGAGGAATTTTCCCTTTAGATATTTTATACTGTATTTGTATTCAGAGCTTTTGCTGCACACCTGGCAGAACGAATATATTCTCAATTCCTTTTTGCATCAGTGGAACTCTGAGCAGAAACTGCTTTTCAGGCTGGTTAGGAAAATCATCACTTCTGTTTGCTGTACTGCTTTAGTGTGGGACATATAACTCCTCTTCATCCAAGAGTAGTAATACCCAGAGTAAACAGATGATAAAGAAAAATCCTTGGGATGGAGTAAAACACCGGATAGAACAAATTACACCAACTGGTTCAAATCCAAGGACTGATTTTACGCACTAGTGTTATCCTATTCCTTTGTTAACATTGCAGTGTGAAGGAACTTGGTTATCTGCAAAGTACTATTAAATAAACCTTAGTATTTTCATTCCCTCCCAGTCCCCCACTTCCCCAATATGTGCACTAGAAGCTTGTAATACAAAATTCATAATTCATAATTAAAGATTACTTCAAATAATAAATTTTAAATATTAGTTTTGATGTGTATATCCTTTTAGCAGGAATATAACCTTCTGAGGAAAGTAAAATATTACCTAAAATAGACTTCATAATTATATTAATTAAGGAAAACAAACTTTTACCTTGCTTTACTGACTTGTCCAATCACTGATAGCATTTTTATTTTATTTCTTTTTTTTTTTTTAGGAATGGATTGCTCAAAAGATGTAAACAATACGTTTGAAAGCATGCTGTCAATCTTCAGTAGACAAAACACATGCCTTGGGCAGAATTTGACTAAAATGTGAGGGGAAAAAGTAGTGAGCTTATCTTGAGTTTCCTTGCCACTTACAGAAGACTGTTTCAAAAGGCTTGCTTTATCCTAAGCTAAAGAAATTGGTAGCTTAATGCAAAAATGAATGAAGTTCTATAGTCTGGATAATCCAGAAGGTCAGGCTAGCTGATAAGGATGGTTCTTCATTGAGTTATGCAAATAGATTATCAGTCTAGTGATCACCAGTGATCAAATCTAGTTTTGGTCTTTATCTTATAGACAAATTTGTAACAACACAGTGCTGATTTTGGCTGAAAGCTTAAGATACCTCTACAAGGAAAAGTATCTTCTGTGAATTAACTCTTTGATGTATTTCCATTTTCTTTGGAGCTGCCACTCCAGGCATGACCTTCGTCAGTTCATGTAGAATTTCTAAAACTTTTCCAACGATGATCTTTTCCATCTTCTAATAATGCTAACTATAGGGGAAAAACATCAACCTTTCTGCAAAGCAGATAAATCACGCAGATATTGCAATTAGAAAATTATACATACAAAGTATCAGCTTCCGTGTGACACAAGAAAGACATGACACTAGTTTAATTTGCAGAGAACCAATAAGTATATGGTCTCCATCTGTAGCCCAGACACAACATTTAGAAAGATGAAATTCTGTGGCAAGAAGAAATGATTTCTGAAAAAGCTGTGGCTAGATATCAGAAATAGCATGCAGCTGGTGGGAATACGATATAAACAGGAAGGAGATTTGTATGCATTATTAGTGTCCTGTAATTTAAAATTAATGTGATAGCATGGCAGAGAGACTTTCAGTGTATTGGAACAATAAATTTTAAAATTTCAGGTATTGATCATTAGTCTAAGAGACCGCTTGCCATCTTATGAACTATGAAGGCAACAAGACCAGACATGCTATCTTACCCCACTATACAGTCAGAGATCTTGTCAGACTTCAACTGGAAAGCCAATAACAATAGCAGACATTTTCTTTTTCACAATGTTTGTCACAACACATTCATATCTGGAAATAGATGGATGATGTTTCTTCTTGAGCTATTCAGAGTAATTTGCCAAATTCACACCAGCATAATTCCAGAATTCATATTTAAGTTTTGTCGCAGAAAAATTTCATCTAATAGGAGGCATAATATTTTTAGTGATGATAGCCTGAGGCAGCAGTAGTAGAAGTACTTATCGTATCTATCTAAATGTGTCTGTTCAGAAAAATCTAGTTTGCTAAAAAAAAAAAACACATTAAACAGAAGTTTCACCTTCCACACTCTCAGTTCAGGGCTAGGCAGAAGTCACATATTAAATGCTTTCTTATTAGCATTGTAAGATTTGATAAAAAAGATTCTGCAGTGAGCTGTACCTATGTGTGCATTAGAAATTGGCACCATAAGAGGAGCAACACAAGCACATGATGCTTTATAACTCAGTGTTTTGTTATAATCTGTCAAATACGGGCAATTTTTATATTTTTCTTTCAACTACACTAAGCATCCCTCATGTTGTGACGATGCTCCCTATGCATTCTTCCTACACAGCTTTAATGATTTACTGGTAGAATATATTTAGGTTAGCTAATTTAAATGCAGGAAGAACAAATTGCATGATTATTTGTAGGATAATGTCTCTAGCATTCAATTATGGACATGTTCTTCTCTTCAACCATACAAAACATACCTAAGCTACAAGAAGAAAACATTCAAAACAGTCTAAACAAGTTCAAATTTTTAAATAATTCAGGCTCTAGGAATCTGAGTTCTATGAGAACACCACTGACTTTGGCTCTTCAGTAGCTAGATGGCTTTTGAAAATACAACATGGTCATCTTTTGAAAATAAGGACTTGATCAGAAAGCAGCTTCAGGCAGAAGTTTAGTGCCACCATTTAGCAGCTGAGTACTTCATGCGAGTACCATTTAGGAATATGCAGAGTTGAAACTGAAAATTACCCTACTCTATACCCTATCAAAACAGATACATCAAAGATATATCCTATAGATTTTATATACCATGCCCTACCCTGTCTTCTACATGTAGGTGCCCAAGTTATAATGTATTCAAAAATTAGTCTACTTTTAAGGTAATATAATCAAAAACTACTCTACTTTTAAAGGCATCTATAACACATTAATAGAGGGATTTAAGAAGAAGTGTTTTGCTTGCTGATCCCTCTGCTTGTATGACTTTTTACCCAGATACAAGTTTCTAGACCTGATGGGTTTAGCCAGGCTGGGAGGGCAACTGCCTGATGTAGCATGTGGACATAAATAGGAGCAGCCTGACCTCAAAGCTGGGCTGCTGCTCGCTGTAAAGACCACGGGGAATTCGCTGAGTTGCTGTCATGGTCCAGACATGTTGAGAATATAACAAAACATCTTGAGTGCTGATGCGTCCATGTAACACATTCTGCAGAAAGTGTCTCTGAAAAATATGTAACCACAATCTGAAATCTTTATATATTTCCCTTATTAAACTAATTGATTCTGCTCATAGTACACAAAGTAAAAGGTGAGTAAATTTGCCCAAATATCCTATGTAGATGAACACGCTATAGTATAAGAGCAGATTATGGTTTTGTTTTAAACTAAACTTTTGGTTGGTGTGCATATTTACTAAATATAAATGCCTAGAAGTAGAATTCTCACCCTTAGACTGGAACTTACATGTTACAGAACTGCAGAATCACGGAATGGCTGAGGTTGGAAGGCACCTCTGGAAGCCACCCGGTCCAACCTCTCTTCTCAAGCAGGGCCACCTAGAACTGGTTGCCCAGGACCATGTCCAGGCAGCTTTTGAATACCTCCAAAGACGGAGACTCCACAGCCTCTCTGGGCAACCTGTGCCAGTGCTTGGTGGCCCTCACAGTGAAAAAGTGTTTCCTGATGTTCAGATGAAACATCCTGAGTTTCTGTGTGCACCAATTGCCTCTTGTCCTGTCACTGGGCAGCAGCCTGGCTCTGTCACCTTTGCATCTGCCCTTCAGATATTTACATGTAATGATGAGCTCCACCCCTTGAGCCTTCCCTTCTCTATGCTAACCAGTCCCAGTCCCAGTCCCTTCATTATCTTTGTGGCCTTTGCTGGACTGTCTCCAGTATGTTCACACTTCTCCTGTACTGGGCAGCCTAGAACTGGACACAGGACTCGAAGAGTGGCCTCAGGAATGCTGAGACAAGGGGAAGAATCACGTCCCTCTATCTGTTGACAACAATCTTCCTAATGCAGACCAGGATACCATTAGCCTTCTTTGCAGCAAGGGCAGGTTGCTGGCTCTTGTTCAATTTGGTGTCCACCAGGACTCCCAGGTCCTTTCCTGCAAAGTTGCTTTCTAGCTGACTGGTCCGCAGTTTATTCTGGTGCATGGGTTTGTTGCCCTGGGGTCCACTACTAGCTCTTGGTCTCCAACTAGACTTTGTCCCACTGAACACCGTCCCCCGGACCCAGCCATTCAGCTAGTTTTCAGTCCATCTGTCTGCTCATTCAGCCCATATATCAACAACTTTTCTACGAGGATCTTATAGGAGACTATGTCAAAGGCTTTACTGAAGTTCACATAGACTCCTCCCTTCAGAATCTGGAACTCCACCATCTTTTAGCCATTGCAGCCAAAGTCGCCTTTCACTTTCATATCTCCAACAAGCTTCTCTTTGTTGGTGAGTATAAGGTCCAATAGTGCGTCTCTCCACATTGGCTTCTCTATCACTTGGTTCTCGAATAGATATTGCCCATTGGACTATCATTCCTGTACTACATGACTACTGAAGAGGAATGAGTTGTTCTAAATGAGTACATGTTCACCGTACTACTTCACAAGTTGGAGAAAAGACATATCTAGCTTTTATGACTCACAAGGAAGTTTTGGAACAATAAGCGGGGAAGAAAAGGGCACTGAAGACCAAATGTCACCAAAGGAAAATTATCAGCAAGTAATGGGAAAAATCATCAGAGGAGTAGCATCACTCTGAATTGTAAATGAAGAGGAAAAGCTAGGTAGAGTACTTGTTCACTCTTATAGGCATCACCTCTGTAATATTTACCAGATAGCGTGAGTGCTATAAGACACTATTTGTTTTCCCATCTTTCTGTTTTCTGAAATGTGCAGGCCTCAACTGAAATAGAAAAGGCATGTAAAACTTCATACTGCTCTATATTGTTTCACAATGAAGGTTTCAGGTTTTAACTTTTTTTTTTCTCAAAACACTATCGTTCATAAAAGAGATATCTTTCTGCTTTTAGCACTTAGTTTTCATTTCCTTCCAGCTAATGCCAGCAATAACTAGTGCTTCAGCAGCTTATTATTCATTAAATACTCATTTAAAACACCTTTTCTTCTGTATACTTTGGACTCTAAATAGTGTTTTGATACCTAGAGCCATTTACAATATAAGCTCTTTTTTTTTTCCAAATATAATCTAGCTTGATTTCTTTAAAACAAGATTTTTTTAATACACTTTATTTTATTTGTCAAATTTCCAGGCTTAGTTTTAGTTAAAACACTTAATGGAAAATATAAAAATATTGCTCCCAAATCCAACAAAAGTAAAGCAAACAAAATGATCCTATTAAAAACCCTTATAAATATAGTATTCCAGTGCAGTTTTACTAGACACTCCATGTCTGTCAGAAATAAAAACCAAAATATTTCTGATTTGAAGTTACAACCCAGATTCTCTAAAATTTTGCAGATGTATCCAATGTACAATCACACTATCTTTAAAAATAAAATATTAAGAAACTTTGATAATCTATTTCATTTCAACATGGCATGAAGTTGGGTTCACCGACCATCCAGATTTAGGCAGCTATCTTCATTGTCAGAGTTAAGCAGGATTTCTCCTCAAAATTTCTTTATACTGGGGAGGCTCTTCCAAAGGACAATTCAGAGCAGCAGTCTCTCTCCCAGAGGACACTGGAGAGACTGGTTGCAAAACTAGCTCACAGACTTAATTACCTAAATTTGAGATCCAAATTCCACCTTTTCCTCTCATTACTTTTTCTCTACTGCAAGCAGAAAAGTTGACAGAAATAAACTTTTCAGGAAAGATCTTGGTTGTCCTGGTGGACAACAAGTTGAACATGAACCAGCAAAGCACCCTTTGCAGCAACAAAGGGCAACAGCCTCCTGGGCTGCATTAACAGTTCTGCATTGTTTTTTGCTACTACCTGATGGGAGCACGGGGAGAGACAGAGGCAGACTCTTCCAGGGGGCACACAGTGACGTGACACGGGGCAGCAGACAGAATCTGCCCCTCCAGAAAATTTGATCAGATATTAGGAAAAAATTGACCCTCTGAGAGTGATTCTGTTAAAACAACGAAGAACTTAAAGCAGACATTTGCCACATCAGCTGCGTTTTCATGTCAAGCTACTGCCAAAGAAAAGGCTACAAACAGTCACAGAAAAAAAAAAAAAAAAGAAAAAGAAAACACACTAGTTTTGGGGGTTTTTTTTGCAAAATTATTTTGTTCACAAAAGTATATAATTCTGCTCAGTTTAAACAACAATAGTGGTTTTGAGAGGATCCTCAGATGCAAATGATCAAAGCTGGCTAGAGACCTGCTCCTGTTCCTCTCCATTTTTAGGCCAGATACATCGCCAGCCAAGACTCTTATGTGTGTATTAGTCAAATATGGAACAGACTGAAAAGGCCAGTAAAGGTCTCTCAGTGAATCCGCTCTTGTGGCCAGAGGAATGTGTCTGTGGGTGTGGAGCATCATCAGGTAAGTCTGATTTCCTCACTTGTGCACTGGTGTTGCTTTAATTCTTTTAGAAAGTGTCTTAGTCTCTAACCCACTTCAGAATGATAGGCATAACAGATGCAAATTTGTACCCTGTAACACATGTTGCTGGTGATTAAAAAACACAGTACAGCAACTAATGTTAATGAATTCTGCATACCATAAATAGTGAATTACCCTTGCCAGTACAAACATCCACAAAGGCAAACCTTGATAGAAAAGAGCATCAAAGAGGAACAATTAGAATCTCCTTTCTAAAGAGGCATTACAAAAGGTTACTCACACAAATCTGTCAGTTACTCTTGACTTTTAACTGCACTCCACAGCACAAGTCTGTGTTTGAGATACCAACTCCTGTCCACAGTTTGAAATTCACAGCACTCATGGAAGGATCATCAGCATTACACGACTCTTCCTTTCCACATGCCTCTCCACTTGTGCAGCTTCATAACCTGGAGCACTTCAGCCACATATTGGATTAGCAAGACATGAAACTGGCATTCAAGTCTTCTAAAAACCATGCAACCTCTTGTCAACGAAAACCCCTCTAATCCATGGAACAGATCAGCCTTCACTATTTAAGTATTCTTGGTCATTTGGTTGCGTGCATGACACAACAAAACTATCAGTCTCCTTGCATGCTGTTATATATTATATTATCCTCATTTTTGTAATATTACTGACTTCACCAAGGTTGTATCCGTAAGTTAAGGGGCTTGGGTTTGGGGTTGTTTTAATGCATTTATCCATTGTGCCAAAGTTATAAGTTAGATCTGCTTGTTCTATGGCTGTTGCTGATATACATACAAACTTTTTGAAAGTTTATATGAATCTTTGAAAAAGTATATGTTACTTCTTTTTTTTTCCATTTTAGTTAAGAGATCACAGAGACTAAGGTTGTCAAAGAAAATGCAAACGAACTAGGTGCCCAGTAGTCACTAAATAATGGTTTGGTACGAGACATGTTTTTAAATTCTTCAGTTTTTCATAAAAATACAGTCAAAATAAGATAAATGTCTAAACAGGTTTTTAGTATCACATCTAAAATTGTATGTTCAAGGGCAAAGGAATAAGATTTATACAGGCCTAATCATGATATTATTGTTTATATAGACCTACTCACAATAATAAAATCTCACTTCAAGTTTGGTAACAGACTTCTCTAGAGTTCATGCATCCTGGATACTAGAACATCAGCTAAGTATGATGACTTGTGATCTGTAGACACTCTGATTTTGGGTAAAATGTCAAGACACAAAGACAATACTGGGAAGCAGTTGTAAACAGTGCATGAAGTTCTGTTTAACCCCCCCAAAAAACTTTGAGAATAATTTTATCTGCATTCAGATGATCTTTATACTGTCAGAAGATATAAAATCCTTTAGAGACATTTCAGACAAGCGTTGGCATAAGAGAGTTAGGGAATAATATGCATATGTTCCTATAATATATATACAAAAATGTAGGGAGAGCATATGGTGGACACTATCATGAATATTACAGGAAAAAAAAAAAAGTGCTGTGTACCCCATTCTCCATTTCTGATGAGTACTGCACATACAAGCAACACGGACAGTGTAATATTCCAAGTGACAAACCGGGTATTGATGGATCAAAAAATGGCAAGACAACTACCAGAGAAGTAGGCAACTTTTGAGAAGTATTATGATACAATGGTTATGAAAGACAAAATGGATCTAAACTATTTCAGCTTTCACAGAGAAACCTTTATCTGATTCATGCAAGAATAACCACTTTTTAAAAATAGATATTTGTCTGAATTAGGTATGTCTGTCCTTCATTTTATGGTACTTCAAGAACCAGATATTCAAGACCAGTTTTGTTGCTCTTTAAGCTGATTTGCATCCTCAGTTCTGTCATGGAGGCACCCCAACAGTCAATTTTATGTGGACAACAGGTTCCAAAACAGACTTTATTCTAGCTGGAAAAGTGTAGCAAATAAACCAACTAGAAATAGGGTTTATACAATTAGTTAGCACTCCAACAACATAAAATACAGGTTCAGATATCGGTTGAGGAGATTATTTGGGTACAACAGCATATGGATAATGAGGATCCGTAATGTGCACGCATACACTCACAAGAAACAAAATCAGAGGCCTCTCGCTCAAGGGTACTCAGAAGAAATAATCACTTGCTTGGGTTAGACGAGGGCTCACACTTGCCTGGGTCAGGCAAGGACTCATTCAAGGACACATCCAGCAGAGAAAAACAACCACTCACCACAGGAGGAGGTGAGGCACACTCAGTCCTGGGAAGTCTCCTTAGATGGTGTCCCAGTCTAAGGGGAGGGCTCCAATTCACAGACCCCCTGCAGAGAGAAGACCACTCAAAGGAGGTCTTCAGTGGGGACCCCATTTTATAGCCTGGTCAGATGTAGCTGTGAGCATTACAACACTGTCCAGAAGCTTCTCAGCTTCTCTGGGCACCTCCTTTTTTGAGGACACTGTCAATCAACTGAGGGTTCCACCCCTTCTGCCCCCCCAGCTGGTGGAGGTGAAATCACCCTGCCCCAGGGTAGGGGACGATGTGACTGTCAGGACCTTGGTGCCACCCTAGAGGTGTATGTTGGGATAGGCATAATAGGGCACAAAAGGTGCTACGGAGCCATCAACTGCCCTATTGAAGGCTCTGGATCTCAGGGGGCTGTGCAACTGTCACAAGTTCCAATCAGGAAATTCAATGAAATCAAATCAATGACATTGTTTTAACTTTATATAATGTTCAATGAGAACAGAAAGTGACTGCATAACTGCAGGTATTAACTATCCTGTAAAAACTGGATCTAACTACTAGTGTATTGTAAATATATTAGTATTGCAACTTTTTCCATTAGTTTCTTCAAGAGTTTTCATTATCACCTGGGAAAATCTGAGGCAAGTACACAGTGATTTGTTTCCAATTTTTCAACCAATATATGTTTAGAAAGATAGAGACTTGGCTTTTGTTTTTTCTTTGTATTAAATGTGTAATTTTGACAAGAAATATCCTATTTGAAATTAATTTGGATATTGAAGGTCAGAAAAAAAAAATGTCCAAAAATCACAGTTTTGATTCTTGAATTAGGTAATAGAGGTTGTAGGAAAAATACTGGTGTAAGAGACAATGGGACCAAAGTCATAATCTCTTTTACTCTGACAGAATCCTAAAAGAGGTGTAAGTGTAGTTTGAGAAACTTCTTTCATTTTGCTGCGACTTTTCATGGGCATACATTTTACGAACTTTTTCATTGTAAATGGTCTAAGAACAAGATTTCACATAAAGTTTTAGAACACACTTCCAGAAATTAAATACTAGCTAAATAGCAAAAATTTAGGAATAGTGTACAAGAGCATTCTAGAAAAAAAAAATGCATGGAACAAAGTGGGTTTTTTAAGATTACTGCTATAAGCCCAATGTAAAAAATTACATAGCAGAGGCTCTGAGAGAGTCAGTCTTACTAAGAGTCTCCTAGGGTGGGTTTCATTCGATCCATTGCAGAGGTTTGAAGCAGGACTCTGGGTCTGAAGGTGACAAAAGCTTCCTACAGTCAGCAGAGAAAACAGTCACTTTCAAGCACAGTCTGTCTCATCCTCATTTCAACACCTAAAATAAAACCACCTCAGCTGGTAGTGGGAGGTGCTGCTGAGGATTCTCTGGCAGAGCTATCAAACAGCTGCCAACAGTTTGTACATTTATTTTCAGGATCTCAAATGTTCATTTCAGTTTTCAGGGTGCTCTCTTGGCCTGCAGCTCCTCTTTCTACAAGACACCCCACCAACCTTGTGGAAAGACCATTGGTTGTAGTTAGAGACCAGAATTTCAATTTCTGATCTTTGACTGGCAACTGATGTCAAAATGAGTCAACTTTTCTGCTCCCTACAGGTCACTGAGGCCACTGCTGTCAGCCTTGTGCAGTTCTGAAGGAAGAATTGTGTTCATTATATTAAGAATACGTGAAATATCTGATTCATTGTACATCAGGGAAATATCTCTGCCGTTCAATAGATTCTACATGAAAAATCCCTCTTATAAGAGGCTGGTTAAAAACGTAATACATGACATCCAAAAAACTGGGTTTATATATAATCCAAGCATCAGGAAAAAAAGCTACACAAAATAAGGGTAACATTGTATAGTATGCTTTTTTCTGCCTATAACCCCATTCAAAATACTGGTGTCTTTTCAGATACCAAAAATTGAACAGATCTTCAGCCATAAATTGATCATTACATCTTGCTAGGATAAACAAATCAAAAGTACTTGAGACAATACACGAACAAAAAGAAAAGAGGAATTCAAAGTACATATGTTGATTTCTTTTAATGTGAAATATGACTGTTCCATATTGTGAAAGGGAAAAACAGAAGCATCCACTGGTCACTATTATATAGTCTTTTTTGTTGACCAGAGCTACAAAGCTGAAAGTTTTGCTGTGAAATATGTATTTCTGTCTTTATAAACACTGTCTGTGTCTAGAAACTCAAATCAACTGATGTAGAAATTTTGACTTGTAGTATAGTCATAACTAACAACCACACAGAGAAGCAAAACTATCTTTATGAAAACTGACATATGGCTTCCTCCTAGACAAATACTTTATTGCTCCTAAAATTATTTGCTACATTTTTAACAGATAATTATTATTAAAATAACATATTTTTACAAACATATTTTTCTTTTTGGCATTCAACCAGTATGATTTTGGTTTTATTTTTGTTATTATTCTACACAAAAATGCTTTTTACACTGTTTGTATTGCTTCCACTCTTCCTAGGCATTTAGACTATACCCTGTACATATAATAACCAATGCTTGCTTTATTCCTTAGGATTCTGCTTCCAACATCATAAGAAGTAAAATTATTTGCCCCATCAGTGGCAGCAAAATGAGAGGATGAGACTGGCTATTTACGAGCATGTTTTGTCCAAATCAGATGCTTTTCATCAACAACCAAAACCAGTATCACAGACAAAGCTCAGACCTTAACAGAAGGTTCATATCAGAGACTGAGATTTTTTCTATTTGAAAATAGGCAGTGCAGCATCTTTTTAACTCAATGCAATGGTATTAACAAAGTTGAGAAATGTCTGGTTAAATACACACTGCTGCATAAAAAATGAGGTCTGCAGTCCTAAATTTTATATTCTTCAAACTCACTCCATGGAACAGTTGAAAGTTGCGGATGTTTCCATGTGTGTGTCTTTAACATGTGTGCTCACCACAATGCATATATGGTGATGAACAAACCTTATTCATGTTAACTTCAAAATCCCAGGTCTTTACTCCTCAGCATCAGCTCAAGCTTCGAACATTTGAGTTTTGTTTGTCCCTTGGAGAGGAAGCTGTCCCTGCTTCACAGGCTTGAACTTAAAGGCATAATGGACCTACGTCAGATAGGCAGCTGTGTGCCTCCTCATCCCACAACTGGTCCAAACATCGAGTGAGGACCTCTGTGTCAGCACAGGCACTGACTGGAAAAGCTACCGTGCACAGCTTTTCCTTGCACATCCCAGAAATCAGATCTCGATGGAAGGACCTCGTGCTGACAAAGCAATGTGCACCAGTGGCAGTTCTGGTGGTCTCTTCTGCTCCTTTCCTACCTTGTCTTTCTATGGCTACCCTTGAAGAGAAAAAGGCTGTTTAAAAGCCATCATGACCTAAAAGGGGGATGGTTATTTGCCATCACGTTCGCTCCTCAGGCTATACTGTTTAACATTTCCGATGTGGTTGTCCAGGAAAATAGCATCATTTTCATCTGTTATACTTTCTTGCCCTCTGCTGGAGTAAACTATCAAATGAATGTGGAGAACTGTACCTTTTAAAATTGCTTTTCCAAACGATCGTTAAAATTACTTTCTTCACACAGTGTTCCCCCAAAACCAACATAAGAAATACTAGAAACAATTGTTTCTGACCAAACCACCTGATTCCTAAAAATTAATCCTGACCCTATTTCAGAATCAGACCATCTTGTCTCCAAAATGTACTTGCTTCAAAACACAAGGAGAAAGTGGGGAACAGTGGAAATCAAACATGTGAGAGGAAATTGAGGAACAGGTAATATGCCTGCATTTATCTCTAACACAAGTGAAATGCAGGTGCTGGTGTTAAATGAGAATACAGGGAAATACTATTTTCCACTTTAATAAATTATATTTGGTTTGTGATGTTTTAAGTCAGTAAGTGAGTAGCAAGTGTTGTTCCATTGTCACTAAACAGCATACATATGTTTTCCTACTCATAATTGGAGAATAATTCTTCATAACAGAAACTAAATTACCTCTCTGCCATTATACCATTACTACAGGGACTTATTTGGGAGCCTTTTGAAAACTTCTAGGACAGAATTTTGCCTCTGGGTTTTATGCCTTCAAAACCTCAGGCTTCTGACTTTCTCCAAGCACACACAGTTTCTCCTGAATAGCAGTTGGAAGAGGAGTCAGGTTCATTGGCTGTATTGTCACCATTCTCCTTTTCATCAAAGAGTAGTTATGGTGGATTAAAAAAAGTAATGTCACCATGTCACAAAGAAGGAAGGATAGCTCTTTGTTAAGTATGCCACTGGGAAGGACCTCTCTGACTTTTAATGCCTCTTCAGGCCTTTCAGGCAATCACAGTTCCCTCCTGTGAGCCATGAACCTTTGCAGAAAGTCTTTCTGTCATAAGTAACCTTCTGCTTTCTATTTAGTGACCTTAGTCTTCAAAATGACAGGATATTTCCATGGCATTGAGAGATTCCCTTACACACCCTTACCCAGCGTGGAATGGCTCACATGAATAAGCATATCACATTTATGAAAATGGAAATTCGCTTTCAGCTATTCTTTTTTCAGTGAATACTTTCAAAGACCAAGTCTTAGCTTGATACTGCAGAAAGTAGCCATCTCTGCTGGGATAAAACAGATGGAAAATGGATGTAAGCAGGACCCATGTTTCTCTTTTAAGCTGTAGTCACGTTCCTTTTCAGATAGTCAGTCTTTTTACAGTGACTGTTTCCATTCATCATGCTATATTCTGCTAATCTCCACAAGTTCCTAGATTTGTTTCATAATACGAAGCAGGTTTTAAAGGGTTTGGTTTGGGGACTACCACATTTCCACTGGCAGTACAGAGAGCATCTTCACTCCTGTTACTTACCACTTAACAACCCTACTGTAACCACATCATCTTTTTACTCACAGTAAGGTCAAGTTCTTTTAACTTTTTAAAGCATTACAACAACTGGGAAAAAAAAAAAATCCAGAAAAATTCATTCAACCAGTCGTCAGTAGACTGTTAGAAGACTACTCATGGAGGGTTACAGATGGGGATAAATTGATCCAAACTGCATTTATATGAACTTTATATGTAAGAGATGTCTTATAAATACATCTATAGAACTGCAACATTCATGGCATCATCTTCGGTCAGTGTCAGCTTCCACACCAGAGCTGCAGAAATACAGTAATTTTTTGCCTAAAATTATTGCCAAAAAAAAAAATCAGAGATAATATATTAGTGGCATGATATAGCTCAAGAAATAAGTAACAGAGCTTTTCATTTCAAGAACATAAGTTCAAGTTCAGCCCAAGCCACTGGTGACCTGAAAGTCCTGTTGTGAATCCCCTAACAATCTACTAAAAAGGAGTTCATACACTAAATCAAATTACTTTGGTGTTATTTTCCAAATCCGGGGATATGTTCACATCACAGATAACATCAGCATGGAAGACAATCTTCTTAAAATTTTGAGACAAAAGGTCAATGCTTAGATGAGATTAAAAATGATGTATTCTCATTCACTTCAGGTTTTCCTCCTGTGTCAGGATGCCTGCACAGAGGGGTTCTCCTGGCCGGTTCCTCCAGAGTGGTCACCCTGTTATGGGCTCCCACTGACAAAGGAAGGACAAATCAAGGCACTCAGTGAGGGGTCAGGATTTGAATTTTTAAATCAGTTAAGAAAGAAGTCAGTGGGGAAAGGAGCATTACCGTTTTGAACTAGAGCTGTGGCACAACAAATATTTTTGACCTCAGAAGACAGAGGTGACACACAGCCTTGTCAAATTGTTTTATTTTTGTCACACCTTGTGTGTACACAGCATTGTGCACATTTCAGAACACAGATAACCATTCCTGTGCTACATGTTTAATGCAGTTCATACCAAAGGTGATCAAAAGTGATTTTAAGCAGAAGTTATGGTGCCCAGTAATATTTACGTGATGTCTCTTAACACAGAAAAGGAGCAGAAGCTCTTGAAATTTAGCTTTAAACTGAAAAGTTCATTTCTCATCTGTGTTATTTCACATACACACACTCACACACACGCAAAAAAAAAAAAAAAAAAAAAGGATTGGACAGTTTATATTTAAAGCACACTCCAAAATGGACTTTCTGTCAACACCAGTAATGACTGTAGAGCAAAATATGGCACTTCAGAACCAATCTGCAAACTGAAATTCAAGATTTTTGATGTATGCCAATGCTTTTAGCAGCAATTTTGTTTCAGTATATTTTCCAGAAATGTTTCAACTAATTTCCTAGCTTTTTATAGTCTTTTCCATGAGTGAAAACTGGATGCTGAATGTCATACAATTTTCAGAAGTAAAGAATTTTACACTCACTTTTCTGCAGTTTTCTTTATCCTGTGGCAGGGGACAAGTTACAATACAGTATGTTCAGATCAGTAATAGGTACCTACAGATGGTCCTGATGCTTCTGATGTTTCTTCAACAACTGAATGGTCTTGACATTGATAATATTTGCCTCTACACCAATAAGTAGCATGTTGCAAATTCCCTGCACATTCATGTTATTATTTTGGCAAAGTGGTATTTTCCTAAGGAGATAGGTTTTTTTTCCCATCAAGCATTACAGTCTTACTCTACCCAGCAGGAATGGAAAATTGTGATTTACAAGTGTCTTCTAAGATCCCACAGGAATTTGTTTTATGATTTTATGTATGTCTACAATTCACAGGAAAGTATGATCATAAACTACATCATCTAATTCAAGAGAATAACAAAGATAAATTCAGTTTTAATAGAGATTGGTAACTCTTTTTTAAAGTATTGCTTCACATATTAAGTGTAATTACTGGAGTTCAAAGTCAAGTGAAGAAAGAGCCTTGTCTTGCAGTGCAAGGTACACTCACATCCTCAGAACTATCTTTACTTAATGCATTTTTTTCCCTTGAGGTCAGATGGAAGAAAAGGGGAGAATCTGCCCATTAAAAGCATCCCACCAAATACAGATGATCTGAAAGCATCCTTTGGGATTCACCTTCTCTTTTTAAGGATGCTCTGCAATACCAAATGCCTTTAAGGTATCAAAGAAGAGTGCTTTTACCTACATTAGGTAGTCAAGGACTATTCAGATATCATTTCTACCTTGCATTTTTAATCTTTTCTCTAGTTTTAGTTACTTCTAAAGGACCAGTCATAAAGTTTGTCAAAATATGCTCTACAGAATGGTCTGTTCTACAGACGTTTTTACAGCAAAGCTGCTTCAGCAGCATTAGCCAACATACAATTTCAAGTTCTTCAGTGAAACCCCTACATATTGCAACTAGTTTTGCCATTACCATGAAGTAACCACAGCTCTTCATCCATTCTGTTCTGCTGGCATAGACAGAGATGTTGCACCTACACCTTCAGGGAGAAGCTAGAGAGGATTTGGGGCAACAAGCAGGGCATGGTCTCAAGCACCTGCGCAGGGCCAGGGCAGCGATGGTGAAGGCTCAGTTGAGCATCCTGGATGAGGCTGGTAGTGAGTCAGGTCTGAGGTCCGTCTAGGGAGTTCAGTCAATACATCCAGACAGTAAGACACAGGACAGTAGCCTGCCCTACCTGATGCTCCATGACAGATGAGCAGATTGGGGGTTGGATGGGTCCATGGGGATTAGATATATGTAATGCCTGTGCTTACCACTGAAATAACAATCTTCACACACTGACTTTGTAAAGGCCTTGGAAAGCCCAGGATACAATAAGGATGAAAGTCAATGTTGAGTGATGCAGAAGGGGCCATGGTAGTCCTATAGGAAGACAAAAGAATACAGCTTCAAG
Organism: Pampusana beccarii; assembly: GCA_013399365.1. Classification (NCBI taxonomy): domain Eukaryota; kingdom Metazoa; phylum Chordata; class Aves; order Columbiformes; family Columbidae; genus Pampusana; species Pampusana beccarii. The sequence continues at coordinate 302,503 of VWYH01004918.1, forward strand.
ACTGTCATCTCTCACTGTTGCCCATGCAACTTGGGGGTAAACCATTATCCAGAAAAGCTATAAACACTTCAAAACACTCAATGGAAAGAAATCCAGAACTGACAAATGAGAAGAATCATTGAATATGAGGACACAGACTGACTCAGACCAATCATTAAGGAGTTATGCTGTGCTATGTGTTTCTGAAGATTTGATTATGAGTATCCTTTAATTTTTATATGTTTTTCTTCCATTCAGAACCACATCAACTCCATTCTGATTTACATTCTGATTTCTCCATTTACATTCTGATTTTAATTTGATCCTCAGCAGTGTAACCCTGATGTAAGATCCTTATCTGTAAAGTAAATTCAGCAGAACTGTGCCCACACACGCTTTCAGCTGCTGTCTAATCCCACCTTGCAGCAGATCATCCGCTGCCACACCAGGGAAATTCCAGGGCAGGCAGTCAGACTGAAAGCAGAGCTATGAGAGAAGGAGAAGGTGGAGGGAAATCTATCCCATATTCTAAAATAAAGGGTTGATCTGGAGTGGAAATCCATTTAGTCTTTCTGCCATGCCTGCTAAAGACTGAGGCAGCTGGTGTCACCTCTATGGTGGCTCACAGTATAAGGAAAGTGTTGCTGAGATCTTTGTGGACATGGCTATTTTTATTGGAAACAAAGGATTTGAACACGAATCATTATGACATGTTTAAAATAGAATGAATGTTATTTGAGTAACTTGAAATTAACACAATTGTTTAAAAATACATGAAGTGCTTTGCTGAATTTTAATTTCTGTACTGCAAAAACAATTTTAAAAGATTACAGCCTTGCACATTTTTAGAGGGATGTAATCACACTAGCTAAAACATAAATTTCATTCACCACAATAATTTTTAATCATTCTGCACTGCACATACACAGAATTCAAATGTCTCTTTCAAATGTCAAAATAAAATTAATATTTATTACCACACCTCTGAACTAGCACATTTACAAAACTGAAGCTCAGCACATTTTCTACTAAGCCATCTAAGCCATTTTGTACATTCTTGGCTAAATGCATTTTCTAGAGCTATTGCTCTGCCTCAGGGACTCACAGAATTTCTGAAGCACTTTATGGCTTGTTTCACTACATTCTTCAGGTAAAATCACTCAGATCAAGTTAATAAGGGGATCCCAGTTCCAGAGGTAGCTTTTCTGTGTTTTTAGCCTGCTGTAAATAAAGCCATAAGAATAATTGACATTGCTGAACCCTACACACACAAGAGGTAGCACCTGAGCAAATACATAAAATTAAACATAGGTAAGCCATGCTCAAACCAAAATCTTTGGCACTGACACCTCCAGGGCACAGGGGAAGTTCATGGGAGCAGGATGGGATCCGTAACAATGGCAGCTCTCCAGCAGGGCAGAATAAAGGCCTTGATACCTCCCAGTCTGGGGAAAAAAATAGCTCCAGATGAGAACTTTATGAGCTCAGACCCACCTGGAAAAGTATCAAAAAGGCCTGTGGGATCTCATCGGAGAGATAAGGTGTTGTTCCCAGTCTCTACTGAAATCGAAATATTGGAGAGTTTCAAATTTGTGTCTTTGACTTCCCTGATGTAGAGCATGGAGGGAGAAGAGGTCCCTATATTCTTCTCTGCAACTCTTTTGGGTGATACCCTCCCTGTTAAGTGGATTGTAGCAGACCAGGTCTCTCCAGAGAGCCATGCAAAGGATTTCCTGTCTCTACCATGACCTGTGTGCTGAGTTTCTTAGACCTCCCAGGATTTCTTTTACTGTATTCACACTCTGCAGCCAAACCTCAGGCACAGAAAATACTTCAATGGGGAGAAACAAAAATCATGCCTAAATGCATTTATGACACTGGCCCTATGTCATTTGGAAGCACAAAATGAACGGACCCACTAGCATCTGCACTCCTAAATCACTTCACTGCCTTTGAAAAATCCCTCCCTTCCCATAAAAGTACTAGCTGACAAAGATCATGTTGTCAAGCAGTCTGCACCAAACAAAAATCCAAATATATGTGATATAATTGTTTGTTACTGCTCATAAAACAATTAATCTGGCTTTAAATCTCTGGCATAGCAAACAATTCATTCAAAGAGCAAAACTGCAAGTACTCCTGCCATGGTGCATGAGGGAAGAGAGGAAGAAAGAAGCTCCTTTTACTGTGTTGAATTCAGCCGACTGGCAGCTGCTATTTGGTTGATCCATACAGAACACCGTCAGCAGTTCTTATTGGCCAGTGTTTTAGAGCAGAACCCCCTAACACCTCACAGCACCAATAATAGGGGATGACGGCTGCCTTTTTATAGAGGTAGCAAGACCCTGGCACTTGTTACATTCCTTTACAATGCACCACTGAGGCTGTTACATTTCATTTGGTCAGGAAGGCAGACAAAGTCTGCACAAAAAACATGAATTAATAATCTTCTAACTGCACTTGTGGCCCTTCTGAGTTTATCTTCCGTGAACAGTTTAAACAAGTTAGTGTGACTGGAGGGACTTTTATCAGAAACCAAGGCGCTCCTACACACCAGCTGTCCCACTGGAAGAAGAGTTACTGTTTGTCCAGCGTGGCAACAAATAACATCATTCCATGTGTCAGGCTGGCAAAACTTCCACTGTTCATCCACAAACACTCATAACATAACACTTGCAAATGCTTCTGGGAAAATAACATTCCTCTGAAATTATTGTGGCAATGATTCTTTATAGCTAAGATGCTCAAGGAAGTCCCTCTCCATCTGCAGACAAGGTACGCAGCTAGCCCTGCTGTCATGTTGTGACCTTGCTCATGCGGCTCCTGGCAAACAAGCAGCACTGTCATAATGTAATTATACAACTACGCAAAACCATTGTACCAAACTTCCCAGAAATCTCTGCTACTTTGCTGATGTCAGCACAAGGAGCCGAAAGCCGTAATTAACTTTTGATCGAACTTTGATCAGTCTGAATGGACACAGCCTGCGGGCAGGGCCTGGGCTGGGAACTCCGCCAAACCTGCAAGTTCCTGCAGGGAAGAGAAGCACCACTTGGTGGTTATCCCTGATGGTTATCCCTCTCTCCAGGTATTTGCTGCCCTCTCCTGTTGAGGGCAGGAGGCTGAGCTGGTCTTCAGCCTTGCTCAGTGTGGTTTCTCTTTCTTTCTATGTATGGTAATAAGAATTTCTTAAAAATCCCAGCAACACCTGAGCAAGGCAGCTCAAAGCATCAAGAAGTCACAGAAGGTGAAATCCCTCCCCTCGAATCTGATCACTACACAAAATTGTCCTGTTCTTCTGGGTTAACTTGAAGAGCGTTTGGGGTCCCATGACGTGTACATTAGCTTCCTCAAGAGGGACAGATGCTGGAAATGACTGCTCCCTGCCTATCACACTGACAGAGTAACCCCACTAAGAAATTGAACTAGAAACTTGGCAGGGAAAATACTGCATATTGTATTTCTTCTGTTAAACATGGTATTATTAGTGTTATGGTAATTTAGGTCAACCTAAATGGGCTCCACGTAATTAAATAAATTTAATTAATTACTTATTAAAAGATTGAATTTGGCTAGGTGTCAGTCAGCCAGTTAAACAGTGATTGACTGATATCCAGGGATAAAACACTCTCTAGAGTGGAGGGACCCCATCACAGGGTTATGATGCTGAAGCAGCTTTGTTAGACAAAGGTGAGTCTTTTGGCAGTGGACATTCATGGTTTCAGATTCAAGGTCCCAAGTTCAGCCTCTGCTCTCAGTGATCTTCCCAGGGGTGTTCTGTTACAGGCAGGCAAAGAAATGCATGAGCTGAATAAATTATTAATTAAAAAACATTTGTTCAGCTCTGTGCAGACACAATGCCTCTCTCCCCTAGGGCAAATGTCTTACTCTCAAATCAATCCAAAGTGCCAGGAGGAATGGATGATAGTTTCACTTACCTCTGGTTCACTTTAAGAGTGTACGTGGCTAATTAAATGTGCAATGCCTCAAAAAAAGACATCCAGTGTCACTGGCATTTACTTCAAAACAAAACCAACCAAACAAATGAACTCAACCAAACAAATGAACTAAACCAACCAAACAAACAAAAAAATTATTTTAAACCTTTAGAGACACAACTTGTCTATATAATTTTTTTTCATTTGTCTATATAGACAGCTTGTCCTTGAGGAACAGTTTTGACAAATGAATACCACAGTACAATGATTTTTTTTTGTTGATTAATTTAGTTGCAAAGTAATGTGGGAAAAGAATAGCTATTTCACTTAGTGTAGTCTTCCTCTCTAAGACATCTCATAAATTCTTCTCTTTGCATGCACAGGCTTTTATATACAAAAGATCAGATTTTGTGCCCAAAGCCTGTTGGCAATACGATGTTAGCAGTCAATGTATGTTGAATACTGCCATTACCGTAAAGTAATAGATACTGTTTATCCCTCAGCTGGTTGTCAACACTGCTACACTTCCGGGATGGTTTTCTTTCAACCAGATGTAGACATTTTTGTCTGAGTTGGTCATCTCAGGCTCCCCTTAAACTTGGAAAGAAAAGACACTTTTATGGTACAGCTCCTTTGAGACCTATTTTACTAAACATGTGGGCATTTATTGCTGAGTCACCATGTCTATTTCTAAAGGCAGTGGAGACGTGCATCTTCACATGGGCAACACAGCCACCTGCTGCCTGGATCACACCTCAGAGATGCCTTGTCCTCTCTGTTGTTTAGGGTGAATGGGAAATGAAGGTTGTGTGTATACTGTACTTTCCATACACCTGTTTTTTGACAATGTTTACAAGGATAGTTGCCAGGTTCTTCACCTAAAAGACTCCAGAGCTTGCTCCTGAACACTTTTGTCCTTTTAACATGAGAATGTCTTGCAGCTAAGTGAAAATAAAATAATTCTTCTTACAATATGAAATTTTAAAATATATTTATCTTTATTTTGACTTGGAATAAAAATCATTTTGAGCTTGCAGCAAAATATACTCTCTGATTTCTTTGGTTTTAAAAGTTGTGTGTGCCAGTATCTGAAACTCTGTTTGAATTATATTTTAATTTCTCTCTGTTATGTTTTTACTATTCTGCATGAAGTCATGCCATTTCAATGGAAGTTAATGTCAACAGCATCAAGGCTGAACTAGAAAACCTCCAAACGCCCATTCTAACCCATTTTTCAGCAATCAGTATACAGTAGTCACTGTTACATTTTAATATATCAAACCCTAAAAGATGTATAAATCTGAATTAATCAACATTAAAGTTTGTTTAACATTTAAAGCTTTAAACAGTATGTTGTGAATGTCTAGAGAGACAGAAGTGTCACACATGAGCAGACTTAAAATTCAGGGCCCTCTGCTTTCACTTATCATTCTATTGTACCCAAGGGGGAGCTGAGCAATTAAGTATTCAACTAATTGAAAAGTTTTATTTGCTTCTCTTTGTTCATGCTTGACTTCCTTCTTTGCTGTTTCTCTTTTCTACTTATGCTGCAACTTGCTGTATTTGAAACAGACTGAGGATCCTTATGGATAGTCACTTTAAGAAGAATGCCTGCTTGCTGAACAATAATTTCTAAAGTCCATGTTGCCTTTGGACAGATCACCTTAACATTTTTCCTGGATGAAATCATAAACTTCAAAGGAATTTTTCACATGCAGCAACTGACCCACACAGTGTTAGTTTGTTTTACTATGAACTAAGACCTTTTAAGAATATTTAATACATATAAGGGCAAAGCTCACTCGAAAAGCAATGTTAACATTTGTAGAGCAGAGATTTTTAATCTGGAAAATTCTAGATCATTCCAAAGATGACTGGTAGGATGTAAACTTCTAGTTCAATGAACTATGTGCTTTTGTTATACACATCTAACTCTTATACACATCCAGCCAGGACTACAAAACACATGTCAAGACACGTTGTCTTGAACTTGAATGTTCCTAATGAACTTTTCACATACATTGAAGTGACATTGAAAACACTGAAGTGAAAGGAAAACTGTGTTGCTGTTTAAAGTCAATATGAAAAGCAAATTGTCAGTAAAAGATACAGCAAGATAAAAAAAAAAAAAGAAAAAAAGAAAAATCTTGCTGAAAGACAGACATATGCCTCTTTTCTAAACTTATAATTTTGCTGTCTCTCATTTTTCTATTGAATTCCTGTCTAGACCTCAGACAAGAGGCTTGCTGATTACCCAGTTTGGGACAAATTAGAAGATGAAGTCCATTGTGCTACACAAAAGATTTTATTTGTGGCTTTGCAGCTGGCTAAGAGCAAAATAGTCAAAGGCAGTATACAAGCCATCCCACCTTCCTGAAATTTCAGTCTGTAATAAGTGCTAATTTCTCAGGAAGTTTTCTAGTCTTCTGTTTACTCTGCAAAACATACAATAAAGCATAAACCAAGTTTCCTGTTGTCTGAAAGACTTTTCATGTCATCTGAAGGATTTTTTTCCTTCATGGAACACAGAATCACAACATCACAAAATCACAAAAATCACAGAATGCTTGGGCTTGGAAGCAACCTCTGGAGATCATCTAGTCCAACCCACCTGCTAAAACAGGTTCACCTAAAGCAGGTTGCACAGGAATGCCTCCAAGTAGTTTTTGAATGTCTCCAGGGAAGGAGACTCCACAACGTCAGAGGGCAATTCCCAGAGGGCAGCCTGTTCCAGTGCTCTGTCACCTTCAAAGTAAAGAATTTTCTGCTCATATTCAGATGGAATTTTCTGTGTTTCAGTTTATGTCCATTTTGCCCTTTATCCTGTCATTGGGCACCACTGGAAAGAATCTGGCCCCATCCTCTTGACACCCACTCTTGAGATATTTATAAGCATTGTTAAGATCCACTCTCAGCCTTCTCTTCTCCAGGCTGAACAGACCCAGCTCTCTCAGCCTTTTCTCATAAGATGCTCCAGACCCTTCATCATCTTTGTAGATATCTGCTGATCTCTCTCTAGTAGTTCATTGCCTTTCTTGAACTGGGGTGCTAAGCAAGAACCTCCTGGACTGTGTGTCTGGCTGTGTTGTTTTTCCAGCAGATATCAGGGCAGTTGAACACTATGCGACAATATTTTAAAACCATAGATCTTTAGGAATTAAAATGCCGCTGCAACAACAAAAAATTTATTGAAAGGCTAAAAGTTTGCTCATTCTCCAAATGAGAGATTATTGCAAGATTTGTCCGGTGCCAGTTGTTGGCAAATTCTACCAATTTTCTCTGGATCTTTTTTCACCTGCCAGTAATAAGAATATAATATCTACACATATGTCTCCTTGATTATTGAACAAAAGCCTGAAATAAACAGGAAAAGACACTGGAATACAGCATGTAATCATTCTCACACACATCCTATATCACAACAGACAGGAAAGTGTATTTTGAATGTAGTAATCAGAAATATTGCAGATAATTAAGAATGCTCCCTAGTGATCCTCCTAAATACAATTGTTTCTTGCATTGTCTCTTCAGCAAATTCAATAGATTGTTTAGGCAACATCTGAACCATGTAAGTGGATGACATATTTTTGTATGCATCCTTACCACCAGTAATATACAGCTAATGCATCACATTCAGTAAAATGGCTTTAAGTGATAACAGGTGTTTAGCATAATGGAAACTGCTGCTAGTTGGTCAACATGTAAATTAATTTTGTTATTTACAGAACCAGATGGTCAATTCTGGAGCACCAGCATGGGTAAAATTAATAAGCCTCTTCACTGCAGAACATGACGTCTCATCTGTAGCTTGATCAGTTTCTAATTCCAGCTACTGTGTGAATTGCAAGAGTACCCCTCTGACAGAAAGATTAACTGACTCTCTGCCCAAGATTACCACACTATATATCATCAAGTAAAAGTGGCTAAAGGTCATACAAATGAACTTCATGAGAGATTAAGAGAAGTGGTAAGAAACAATAATGTTGTGCTTTTTCATTCTTGTACTCTGCTGCTTTACACTGTCAGTATGATTTGCTAATATTTTCTTTCTGCTTTATTTCTTGTAGCAACAGCTTGATATTGCAGGAAATGCAATTCACCTACAGAGCTCAACTGTTAAGCCATTTCCATTCTAAAACAGAGATTGCTTTTTTATGATATAATGTAAGTTTTTCTTCAAAAGCCCTATTTGAGAAACTCATGGTCTGAATTAACCTGTGATTCGGAAGAAACCCTTTTTCCCATCCATAATCGAAGCTTGTTCAGATGAGATCAGGCAGTTACACATGCATGCAGGACTAAGAAATCCCACTTGTTTGGATTTCCTGAACCAAAACACACAGTGAAGACCTCTGGCGCCACAGCCACACTCCTTGGGGTAACACACCATGCCCACGCTCCCATTCACTGCATGGGACGTGCTCAGCAAGCGTGGTGCAGCTGGTGCATGTCAGACACAGCACATCCCAGCTGTAAGACTCATGCATGCACACACTACAACCAACCAACGGCAGCTCCTACCACGTTGCCAGGCACTTGAAAATTGTGAGCAACAACATCTTTATCCTCAAATTGCACTTGGGCAAAGTCTAAAGTCTCCAAATGAAGCCACTTCGGGGAAACCCAGGCACCTCAGTAGCACTGCACAAACTGAGAACGAGACACATCTTATCACAGAAAGAATGGTGTCTGCCTCCTTCGGACACCTCCTTCTTCATCTGGGGGGCTCCCTCCCAGTCTGTTAAGCAGCACTGATCTGTCTGCCAAGGGCTGGGGTGACAAGGTGGCAGAGAAGAAGACTGAGTGTGTTCACAGCCCCTGCAAACTGCAGAGAACTCCTCAACCCACGTTCACGTCTGCAGGGCCTCTGCCCTCACATGCCCTATGCATTCCTGATAACACATTTTAAAGTTTTATTAATTTATGTATGCTAGAAAGAAATAGCAAATGATAATAATTTTGTGCCTCAGGTTTTCGCTGGAGCAGGTTTCTTTGGTGAAGACAGACGAAAGTGCAACCACTGTGCACTGTGCATCTTTAACACTTCTCTTATCCAGGTTAACAGGCTTAAATTGAAGGAAAACATAGCAAATGTAAATACAGATTCAATTCTAATGTATAAATATGAATGTTCAGACCTTATCCAGAACTTGAATCTCCTGTTTCCTTTTCTGTGTTCATCAAGAATGTTGGTTGTGGGTTTTTTGTTGTTTTTTTTTTTATCCCCTTCACTACCGGGAGTCTATGTTTTAAAAATGCAAAACCTTCAGTGACTTACTGAGAATTATCATGCACACATGAACTAATTTTTGAATTCAAGCTACATGTCACTGTGAATTATTCAATGAAAAAGTACCATAATAAAATGGGTAAAATCCAGTGAGCCCTGCCTGTTAATTTAAGACATCCTGTCTATTTTAGAAATATTTCGATCTGTGAAGAGAACCAAAGTACTCAACAAGGTGAAGTAACAGACATTCCTATGGACTGCTTAGATGAGCTGTATCACATACCTCAGTCCTCTCATCACAGATGGCTACAGTGCCTCTAAATACATTAAACTGTACACTACCTTCGTTACAGAACACATTTTTGTTGTTGGCATGCTATGCAATGTGTGAGACAACAAGCAAACTATTTCATGGAGGAGTATTGAATTATCGTTAAATATGTCTTTTAAATAGGAGAAGGGTCTGGAGCACAAGCCTTATGAGGAGCAGCTGAGGGAGCTGGGGCTGTTTAAGAAAAGGAGGCTGAGGGGAGACCTTATCACTCTCTACAACTGCCTGAAAGGAGGTTGTAGCATGGAGGGGGTTGGTCTCTTCTCCAGAGTAACAGGTGACAGGACAAGAGGAAATGGCCTCAAGTTGTGCCAGGGGAGGTTCAGATTGGATATTAGGAAATATTTCTTCATGGAAAGGGTTGTCAGGCACTGGAACAGGCTGCCCAGGGAAGTGGTGGAGCCACCATCCCCGGAGGTGTTTAAAAGACATGTAGATGTGGTGCTTAGGGACACGGTTTAGCTATGGGATTGGCAGTGCTAGGTTAACTGTCTGACTTGATGATCTTAAAGGTCTTTTTCAACCTAAATGATTCTATGGTTCTTTGATTCTACGTATGTATCTCAAAACATCTGTAAAGCACTGTGCACTCACCAGCTACTTTGTCTTCACAGTAGCAAGTCACAGGGCATTAGATGGCCAATTTAAAAGAAAAGAGGAAATCATGGTAAATAAACAGGTAATTCAAATATATGTGGGTCACTAATATACAAAAGAAAGTTAATCACCTAATTCAAATTAGTAACATGTACAGAAACTATCAAGGTTCTTAACCCACAAAGCAGTAACATGCACCTGTATGCAAGTAAATGCTTTCAGCGTTCTGGCTCAAGTGATTTATCTGAGGCCACACAAATCAGAGAGCAAGGACAGAATTAGGAATCCAGGCTTACATTTACAAAGGCAGCATGTTCCAGTAGTCAATTACAGCAAGCTTGTGTTGCCCTATTAAATCAGTTTCCTACTGCATGACCATGGGATGCTACACAGATCTTAGGAAACAAAAGAAGAAAGCAAAACAAAGACTGCAGATATATATCTCCTAGCAAACATCAGAGGGAAGGGCAGAGAGCTTTCAGTCTGGAAATGCATGTCGCACAGAGGTCCCCAAACGGGTGATTAGCAGAAGCGAGAAACCTGGGAACTGGTTGCTCAGAGAGTTGTGGGTTGCACTCAGCTGGGGAAGCAGTTGGCAGCTGATTGGAGTGTCAAATAACCACTCCAAAACATCTGTTTACAGCCTGCGTCTCTTCAGTGACCCCGTTTGCAACACAAGGCCACAGACCGTGCTATTGATTTTTGCTTTATTCCAGCTGTTAAAATTAAACTGTGCTTATTAACAGGTGCATAGTGATTTATTAAACCGTTCTGACCATAGACGACCAGATATAGAGATCACAGCTGCTCAACTCAGCAGTGTCTGATGGAGATCCAGCTTTGAGACAGTGAATGCACATGTCCAGGGACACAGGAGCACTGTCCCACAGCTGCACTTACAGTACTGGTGGACACCTGCGTTCCCTCACGATGTGCCTCGTAAATCCCTTGGTGGTACAGGGCACACACAATTGATTTACAAAGTTCAGGCCAGGAATGAAGAAGAACATTCCCCCCCAGGAATGCAACAGGCACATTGTTTGACATCTGCAGGGCTGTATTCTGACATCCCACTGAAGAAAGGAAAACACACACAAAACACTTTTTTCCACTGGGTATCTTCATCCCACAACTGCACTATGTACATTAGAGAAAATTCTTGCTCCCAGTGTCAAAACAATGCTGTGCATTTGAGGCGAATCAGTACAAATTTGCACCAGTAACGCTGCATAGCTTCCTTCAAAACATGTCCCTGACTTTTGTCCTGCAGCTGGCAATTTGTTTCTATTATTTAATACCAACAGTTATATGCTTGAATGAGACTGTAGAGTAGTTTAATTAAAGTGTTAGATAAACAAAAAAATGCCTCTCTCTTGGAATACAAACAGAACAGTCAGAGAATAAAAATTAAGAAAGGATAAGAGAAAAAAAAAAAAGGAAAGAAATAAAAAAAAAGAAACAATTAACAGACACCAAACCTCTGATAAACCATCCAAGCAAAACAAGCTTCTCCCAAATCCTAATGAGGACTCATTACAGAAAAATCTAACATTGCACAAGCCACAGGGATTTCAGTAATTGTGATCATCTTACTTACCTGAGACTCAGTGACAAGAGAAAAAGAGGAAGGTGAAACCGTATAAGACATTGGATAAAGCACGTGCTGTTCTCCACCATTTATAGGAAATGCTCAGTTAAATTTTCCCCAGCTGAAATGCCCAGCTAAAGTGAACAGGCCATGCTCAAAATTCAAGACCCCTGGGGGATTTGGCAGCACCGGCCCCAGCAGAGCTCCCAGGCAGCTCTCACGGGGCCGCACTTGCAGTACAAAGCTGAGGTCAGGATCCTGAGCAGGCTGCGCACATGGGCCTTGATGGTAAAGCTTGCAAAAGGAAGGTTAAAGGCGGTATAGTAATGTCAGGAGACAGAGAAGCAGCTGGGTGCAGGAATATCTTTACATAAAGATGACTTCTAAGCACTCAGTAGGGCTTAGAATAAGTACCTGTGTGCAGCGGTGCAGCACAGAGAAGCAAGCTCCTAAAGTGCTTTAAATATTTCTAATGAAAATTAAGCTCTTTTCCCATCACTGCTTCAGGACAGAATGAGGTCTAGTGTAAAGAACAGAAAGAAAAAGGGACTGCATTTAGTTTACTTAGGAGCACATAAAGACAATTGTTGCTTTAAAAATTAAGCTGTGTAAATACTGCAAACTGTGTTTAGGTAATCAGAATACAACATTACTACCATTCCAGTATCTCAGCCACAGCGAGGTATTAAATCCTCTCAGCTACTAGAAGCAGAGAATTCAGGATCTTTCTTTTCTATCTCAGAAACCAGTAATCCAAATAAAATCTGACATACACATAAGGTTGTAGAACATGCACAAAAATGCGACAGAAGGTCAAAGTCAATTACAAAAAGGTTGAATAATATTCCAGTGCAGACTTAAATCTTTAAATATTACTGTATATCTAAAAATATTAAAAAAAAATCTGTTATATATGAGGAGGTTTAGTGCTTGGTAACTGGGCAAACGTTGTTCCAATGTGCAAAGTAGTTTTGCCAACAGGCAATTGTATTAGGAATAACTGAGGATGGAAGTCAAACACAAAATTAGGTGGTAGTCACTAACAACGCAAGCGGAAAATTTGAGGAGGGAAGACTTTGTTTCATAACAACCTGCAGCATTATTACATTTTTCTCTAGACACTTCAAAGCACTCTACAAGCAAGACTGCATGCAGTCACATCTTGGCAGGACACCGAGAACCTTCCTGCTCATTCCACAGATTTTTTTTTTTCTTAAAAAAAAAAGCTTTCTATCCTTTAAGGCTGTCATATAAACTAGTGAAATAGTATCTAGTTGAAACAGACAGTAAAGCACCAAAGTTAATTATCTCTTCTTGGTCTCCGTGGATTCCTCACTATCGAATTGTGGCAACATTTGTAAGATAAATTTAGTATCAGAACACTGTGTGAACTGCAAATTTCAACTCCTCAAGGACTTTTAACTAACAGAGACCTCCAAGAGAAGGAGCAAAAGAAACTAAGGAAATCACATCCTCATGCCTTGGTAGGATGCTGCCCACCTTCTACCCAAAGGTCCATGAATGAGCTAAAAGGGGAGACTTGTGTTCCAACTTAATTCCCAGCTGAAAGGTCTTGAATCCCTGTCACAAGAAGATGCCCTGGCTATAAAGGCATCTGGACCACAACTTTCCACTCTTTGTGTTGCATCTAGAAGGTCTTATGTCCAGAAAGGACCTTTTCTGAAACCTCTTCTATAACTTTGAACAGACAATATTCACAAGGGAGTGTTTAGGAACAAAAATGCACACTTCTAAAGGTGCCTACATGGCTTCAGAGTTTAAGTCTGACTTCCCAAGTCATTTAGGAACTAAAGGCAGATCCTCTGAATCAGTTTCTATTGATATAGCTAAACTAATGCATGGCACTAAGAGTTATGATGTCTGATTGACATGCTACGCCAGCAGAGCTCCTAGCATTAGTGCTACTTGACCAGTATATCTGGAATTTGATCAATTTAGCTTGTTCCACTCAGAGGGTCATTTAATGTACTGGTGCTGACTTAATATGCATCATTTTACAATTCCTGCTGAATTTCCTCTTGGAGCACTTATCTGCATTAGAATATTGATATTTCCATAACAGGAAAACACTGGTAGTGCACATATAGCCTGCGTATCATTTAAATTTAATGGGACTCGATTTCTGAGAACTACATATTTAGATATTTAGGCACTGAAAGATTAATCTAGGGGCAGAGGTACTTTTGAAAAATTCAGTATTTCCTACGTATATCCCAAGACATCAGATTTCTTTCCAAGACCTACTTGAGTTATTTACAGGCATGGCTCTCTAGATGCTATGGGAAATTGGTGGCATAACCAGAACTGGAATCCAGGAAAAGTAGTTCAGAAGTCTGTACATTAACTACAGAACAACCTCTATTAGCTTTACCTACTTGTTTCACTCTTCAAATCAATACATGTTGATCAGGAACTACCATACTTCAAAAATAAAATTTTCTTAAAGAAGCCGCAAATTCATCTGTGAAGTCTGATCAGAAGGGAAACACCAACCTCATATTTTTATAATCTTTATAACATTAATTATATTTTTCCAAAGCCTATTGTGGTCTATATTCTAGCCAGCTGTTGGTAGCAATTATTGACTGGAGGTGTATGCACATTTATTTCCATTTATATGTCAGGTTTTGTAACTTTGTAAGACTCTTCCATTTAACATTTGTAATGGTAGTGTCTTTTTTTAATAGACAAGAAATTTGAAGAACACTATAATATATATTCCTAAGGGACAAGTAGCAGTTTATTAAGACACCAACGGAGACAGAATAATTCTTTACACAAGCTACATTTTGCCCACAAATCTATGCTTTGTTCAATATTTTAAACTGGTAGCTTTATTTAGTGCCTCTTCTAAAGATAATTACACTACTCAGGATTCATTACACCGAAAAAAAAAAAAAGTACTACAAAGATACAGCAAATTAAATTTCAGGAGCACTTTTGTTTCTTAATTCATCAAAAGAATTATGGAGCGTTGTACAACTGTAAGGGCCATAGGTCTAATGGACATTTCAGCCCATCTGGCCTGCAAATGGCAAGAAAGTCACTGCATCAAACAAGCCAGCAGGCTAAATTCTGCCAAAGCTACACTGAAATGGATGGGGTTGGGCAACTGTGTTTAAGAGCAGTTTAACTCATTGACTTTAGTGGAAATTGTGCTAGTGCATGTAAAAGAAGAAATGGATCCTTTTAGCTTAAATCTAGTAGAATGATAGCCAGGGTTATTATCTCATTTACACTGGTAGGGGCCATTTGAAGTAATGTTATCGTGTTAATGCAAACTGACATTCTTTCTGTCTTCCCAGCAATCAATCTGCTGCTATGTACATCGTATATAATGTCTACTGCTTTAGTGAGTAAAAATGTTCATTTTAAATACATAATGTCATGCATCTGTCTTTATTACAACCAAAACAATGAAAGTCTACCATCTCACTCTACAACAAACCCCCTATTTTTTATTAAAGAGAATTCCATTATTCTGCAATAAGAAACCTAGTACATGCCCTCATTTTAGTGAAATTACTAATGCTGATTGAGTTTCCTAGAAGAATTACTAAACTTCTGTACTTTTTGAGATTCCAACTTAATTCATGCACTTATTATGATAATGTGTTTTTTTATTTATTACACTAAACTGATGTATTCTCCCTAGGCAATGTGTAATTAGACAGTACCTATTACAAGAACACTGAAAATTGCTATTATATTATGACTCCACACAGCTTACACCATCCATTCTGTATTTCATCTCCTGGCTTAAAGTCATCTAGATAAAGAACTGGCTGGATGGCTGGGCCCAAAGAATTGTGCTGAAGAGAACCAAATCCAGTTGGCGGCCGGTCATGAGTGGTGTTCCCCAGGGCTCAGTATTGAGGCCAGTTCTGTTTAATCGCTTTATCAATGATCTGGACAAGAGGATTGAGTGCACTGTCAATAAACTTGCAGATTACACCAAGCTGGGTGGGAATGTTGATCTGCTGGAGGGTAAGAAGGCCACCCAGAGTGATCTGGACCAGCTGGATCATGGGGTGAGGCCAATTGTATGAGGTTTAACAAGACCAGTGCTGGATCCTGCACTTGTGTCACAACAACCTCAGGCAGCGCTACAGGCTTGGGGAAGAGTGGCTGGAAAGCTCCTTAGTGGAAAAGGATCTGGGGCTGTTGATTGACAGCAAGCTGAGCATGAGCCAGAAGCGTGCCCAGGTGGCCAAGAAGGCCAACAGCATCCTGGCTTGTCTCAGGAATAGTGTGGCCAGCAGGACTAGAGAAGTGATCGTGCCACTGTACGTGCCACTGGTGAGGTCGCACCTCAAATCCTGTGTTCAGTTTTGGGCCCCTCACTACAAGAAAGACATTGAGGTGCTGGAGAGAGTTCAGAGAGGGGCAACAAAACTGGTGAGGGGTCTGGAGCACAAGTCTGATGAGGAGCAGCTGAGGGAACTGGGGCTGTTTAGCCTGGAGAAAAGGAGGCTGAGGGGAGACCTATTGCTCTCTACAATTACCTGAAAGGAAGTTGCAGCATGGAGGGTGTTGGTCTCTTCTTCCAAGTTGCAAGTGATAGGACAAGAGGAAATGGTTGCAGGTTGTGCCAGGGGAGGTTTAGACTGGATAGTAGGAAACATTTATTCACAGAAAGGGTTGTCAGGCATCGGAACAGGCTGCCCAGGGAAGTGGTGGAGTCACCATCCCTGGAGGTATTTAAAAGACATATAGGTGAGGATCTTAGGGACATGGTTTAGTGCTAGATTTAGGTTATGGCTAGACTCGGTGATTTAAAGGGTGTCTTCCAACCAAAATAATTATATGATTCTATGAAAGTTCTATTAAATTTTCAAATTATCTAAATTATCTAATTAGATAATTATAGTGCAATTTTCACATTAAGATATAGGAAATAAAATAGGAAGATCTGGCATTATTTTATCAGGGTAACATTCCTTACATGCGTGAGGGTACTATCCCAAATCCAGTCCACTAAATGCAACTTAGCCAATAACAAATGTTTTAGGAATCTTTCAGTGATACTGGATTAAGACATTTCTACAGAAGAATAAGCAAAAAGGCAACTGTGGGTATCACTTTTCTGTTCAGATCAATTTATATATGTCCCATACTCTTCATCCAAAAAAAGCCAGGAGACACATAAATTAGAGGATCTCAGAGTTTTATTGTTTAAGTACTTCATGATTGTTGATATTCACTCGGCTTGCTGTTTTATTTGGGCTTTTATATCCAGAGTTTTAGAATACCAGCACATTTCAGCTACAATTCAAAGTTAGACTCTTATCTCATAAAAATACAGAGAAAAGCTTAAAGATCATGAACAAGAACCCAAAAGAGGACAGCAAAAAAGAAAACCCTACTTTTCCACGTGTATTTAATTTTCAGTACTTAATATTTTCTTATCTTAAATTTGTAAGGCTCATCTTAAGTGCTCTGTGCCACTGATAAGTAAGCAGTCTCCTTTGACACATGGTGGGCCAGTGAGACACCAGCAACTTCCAGCACCTGAGGGACAACAGATGTAATCCAGACAAGTCCTGGACCACCTTCCCCATCCTAGCTAGCTCAACTGGTCACAGAAATTATGGTCTTTCACCAACACAAAATCCTTCAGGTCCCAGTTGCATTTAAACAGTGTTGATTTACAGTGCAATCGCTTTCGAAGTTGCCATTTCCCAAGGATGAGAAGATTTCTTCTAGGCATTTTTAATCAAAACTAAAACGCCTAACCGCAATGAAAATGTTTACTGAACTAAAATGAAATTTTCCACTTAGAATCAGCTCGATATCAAACTGCACTTTGTGCACTTGGTGCTTCATGAATCCAGCAGGTTTAGAGTGCCTGGTGCCCTGAGGAAAGAACCTGCTTGGCCCTCTGGTCTGCTGCATGGAGGAAGCTCTCAGTGGCGTGAGAGGGTGCAGAAACTTTCCACAAATAAACCGTGCTGGCTGGTCATGAGAGAAACTGTATTTAAGCTTCAGGAAAAAGAGAGCTAATGTGTTCATTACACTGATTTTCCCCTGTTAAGAATTATTCCACCCAGTTTGAGGAAGTCATAACACTGAATTAGCCTAAGAAAGAAAAAAAAAAAAAAAAAAAAAAAAAAAANAAAAAAAAAAAAAAAAAAAAAAGTGAGCTGTATTTACTGCATTAATAAGCTTAGAAAAGAACTTACAGGACCTCACAAGTAACCATGAATATTTTACACCCCTAGTACATCCCTAGCTATTATGGTAATGTTGTTCTGGTTTTGTTTTTCACCAACAGAGGAAGATATTTCTTTAGTGTACACTTCTTGTGCCAGCGTGGAGGAAGTTCAGTTTACTTTTCAGTGATGAGGCACATAGCAACAGCAGATGGTATTTGGAGCACAGTGAAGATACAAAGACATCAGGGGAGCTGGAAGAGAGGATCTGAGCATAACAAGCTGCTTTATAAGTCCTCCCAGAAGAAAGGATACACTTCTAAACCTGTTTACTTGCTAACATTGTTTTCAGTTACTGTCTAAGAAAGGATAACAATAAAACACACTAAATATTCTTTCAGAATGCTGTGATAAAGCCCCCAAAGAAACCCTGAAGTACTTTTGTGGTTTCTGTCCTTTATAATTTCCTCCTTTATGAATACTGTATTCCCTTAACAGAAAAGAGTATTAGATGGGTTTGGCAAACACGCAACTGAGTTGCAGAGGGACAGGAGGAGCCCCACTGGAAGTCTGTAGTACTGCTAAAAATTCATCAGAAGTCTCCAAGCTCAAGCTATAATGCATTAACCATGATGCTGTCTGTAGCAGAGACCAATAAAAGGTAAGTATTTGAATGTGGAGAAAACCAGGAAACAAGCAGTAAGCAAGATCTGGTGGGAGCTTAGCTGGTTATCCTTGGTATGTGCTACAAGATCATTAGGAGCCTGGGTTTCATGGGAAAGTTAAGAGATTTCAGGAGGTGTCCAAAGTAACCCACAAAGGATGTCACCTAGGATAGGTGACTGGAGTCCTAAGTTGCTCCTGAAATCTCATTTCTCTTGGAACTTTAATGTTAGCAATGCTACTGTTACGATACATCTCACCCAAGTCCAGAGTTAAAGCAAAAAGTAGCTCAAATTGTGAGTGCAAACAGGTGGCAGATAATTGGGCCATGTGTGGAGGTTGATGTTCCAAGCTGAACTTCAGAGCTCTCATGCAGAAACCTGCTACGCTCTAGGTGCAACCAGTATGGGTTGCTTGTAAACTTTGTTTATACCTGGAATAAATGAGGCATGTCCTGAATCCTCTAGCGAATAGAAACATAGGAGACAAAACCAGCAATTAGCAAACTGACCAAGGTTTGTGCTTCTCTGCATAGACTATTTAGATTAGGAAAAACGAGAGCTTTAGGGACTCAAAAGGTAAAGATCTTGGCTGAAGGAAGTGTCCTAGCAGCGGGGTAGGTTCCTGGAGACCATAGCTGTGTGGAGGTGAATTCAAGGGGATGCCCAGTGACCTTAGTTCCTAACACCCAAGCTGGTTTACGATGATCAGCAGTACAGTAGGAACCAGCCCAACTTTCTGACCAACTATCCCAGCCCAGTAGTGACCTCCGTGCCAGAAAGGGATGGCAAAATCTAGTGATCATAGTACAGGGTACAGCAACTGAGTGGGTGCCTCAGACAATCAAGTAGTATAAAACTCTCATCTCACTAGTTCTTAAACCATCCATTGTGGAATGTCATTCACTCTGTCTTGTCTGTGGCAGCAGAGTCTTAGAAGTACTCTCATCTCATCTAGATATGGCCATGGTGACTTAGGCAAAGGAAACCAATTTTTAAAAGTTCCTCAAGGCTTAGACTAAACAGAGGTGATGAGATCCTCAGACTAGAGAAGTTTAGGTATGCAGGTACCTAAGAGACTACAACAAAGGCTTTGAATAAGTTTTTTTTGCTTTATACACTTCAGCTCTAAGTTCTACATTCACCTGCTAAATTCTTTACAGAGTCTTGCTGTATGAGGAAGGTCCAGGAAGAGATCTTAGAGTTTGTGAGACACTCTACTGCAAAAACCATCTGAAAAGAAGAACTCTACTTGACCTCTCAACTACCATTAGAAGTTTCAAAAGGAAGTAATTTCTCTCTGCCTGGACCAGGGATGAAACAGACTGATAGTTTTAGCTTTGTTATTCTTACTGTGGAGCAGGAATTATGAGACAGCTAATTTTAAACTGCTAACTTGTCAGTAAGTAAAGCAGCAATACTAATTGTGGTTAGTGATAGACAAGGGTTGCCTGGAGGAAAGCTTAAAGGTGATGAGAAAAGTTTTAAGTTTCTGTAAATCTCACAATGGAACCAAAACAAGGAAAAGTCATTTGAACTGGGGTAATGGGCTGCATATTTAGAAAACTCCTTTATTCAAACAGGTAAGGTAAACAGGTTGTTATTTTAACTCACATGTAGTGATGAGAGCAGTTCACCTTTCTATAGTACTGTAGCTAAAATAGTACAAAATACAGACTCTGACTGACAGAAGAGGAAGAATATTACCACCTCCTTTGCATGCCATACCTAGAGGAGGTTCCCACATCCAGAAGGTTCATGCTACCACTGCTAGAGAAACAATTAAACAGATATTGCTGATAGCTAGTTTATATTTAAGGATAGAAATTTACCCCACAAACAGGTTAAAAACACTCAACTGTTCAGTGTGGAACTCCTGAGTGATTACTCTAAACATCTTAAGGGACTGAGAGCAGCCCCACAGAGAAGGACTTGGGGGTATTGGTAGATAGAAAATTGGACATGAGACAGCAGTGTACACTTGCAGCCCAGAAAGCCAATCATATATTGAGCTGCATGAAAAGGAGCATGGTCAGCAGGTTAAGGGAGGTGATTCTGCCCCTCTGCTCCACTCTGGTGAGATTCCACCTGGAGTATTAAGTCCAACTCTGGAGCCCTCAGGACAGGAAAGACATGGACCTGTTGGAGAGGGGCCAGAGGAGGCCACAGGAATGATCAGAGGGCTGGAACAGCTCTGCTGTGAGGACAGGCTGAGAGAGTTGGGGTTGTTCAGCTCTGGGGAGACCTTATTGCAACCTTTCAGTACTTAAGAGGGGCCTATAAAAAGGATGAGGACAGACTTTTTAGCAGGGCCTGTTGTGACAGGACAAGGGGTACTGGCTTTAAACTAAAAGAGGGAAGATTCAGGCTAGACATGAGGAAGAAATTTTTTACAGTGAGGGGGGTGAAACACTGGCCCGGATTGCCCAGAGAGGTGACAGATGCCCCATCCCTGGAGACATTCCAGGCCAGGCTGGACAGGGCTTTGAGCAACCTCATCTAGCTGAAGATGTCCCTGCTCATTGCAGGAGGGTTGGACTGGATGACCTTTGAAGGTCCCTTCCAACCCAAACTATTCTATGATTCTATCTTGAGGTGGGTGGGAACCTCAGTGAGAGGAGTAGGACAAATATTTGGGGGAGCTGGAGCCAACATAGATAGCTTCCCCGTTTTTCAGCAGCAGTCTGAAGACAATGGTTATTTCAAGAACATATGTAGTGAACAAAGATTGACTTTTAAGATACAGAATTTTACCAGCTTTTTCTTTTTCCTTTGTATAATTTGTTTGCATTATTTTAACACCCAGGAACTATAACCAAGATGAGCATCCCAGTGCCTACACATGAACGTTTGGGGGAACAAGTGGAGCAGATGAACATTTATCACTTGTTTAACAGCTAATGCACTGCAGTACTCCAGTCATTGGTGTTGCTCTGTAATTCCTCAACAACCATCATGTGGTTAGCTCCTGATAGGATCTGACTTCTTAATGGCACCCTGTGAGGTCACTCGATCTCTGGAGGAATAAACACATACAAAAATTACACAACTGTGTTTCAATTAATAATTTCCAGCATGACTGTCCAGAACACTGAAAATCTGATTCTATTATTGCTTTAACCATGTGCTTGTAGCAAAAATGAAGTTGTTATTAACAGACAAACTTGCAGTTTATATATAGTGTATAAAAATTCTATTTTTATAAGATCAGAATGGTATTAAAAACATGCTGCTTGGGAATATAAGCTTGCAAAATAACAGATGTTGTTTCCATTTTTTTTAAAGTATTAATTGAATTCTTATTTTGACTTTTTATATTATGAATCAGGAAATTCAAAGCATTTGAACCACAAATTTTCTAATCCCCTGCTACTACTTTATATGTTCCAGGATATATGCAGATATATTACAACTGTTTAGTTTATAATATAGATGTAAACAATATTTAGACAAATTAATGCATGGTCTAATGCTAATTAAATCAAGAGAGTTAGAACAAGAATGAATTAAGCCCTCTGAATGCTGTTCATATTTGCACTGTACACATGAAATAAATGTGGCTTTTTTCATTACTGTGTACAGCACAGGTCTAAAAATTTCAAGATTATTCATATTTATATTTTTACAATTATTTTTATTAAAGTGAGCATGACAAAACACCTGCTATTCC
This sequence comes from Pampusana beccarii, assembly GCA_013399365.1. NCBI lineage: Eukaryota > Metazoa > Chordata > Aves > Columbiformes > Columbidae > Pampusana > Pampusana beccarii. The sequence continues at coordinate 324,671 of VWYH01004918.1, forward strand.
AGTGCAGTCTAAACCCTTCAGGAAATATTGCTCTCTCTTCAGTGTCACAGGCAAGGAAGACTGGTTTCCACAGGCTCTTTGTCCAGCCACCCACATTTCCATTCTGTCCACCAAACAAGGCTTAGGATTCTATCTAAGGATACTGAAATAAGAAGGGCAGATCTGGAGGAGATTCAAAGTCTGCAACAGAGAGAAGAAAAGAAAGGCATCTCTATGAAACTTTGACTCAAATCTCTACATCTGTCTTGCTAACCTTCCTCTCAAACCCCTTCAGATTAAAGCCCGGAGTTTCCCACAGCTATGCTGATACATACATTATGCTTTATTCTTCTGAATGCTTAGTGTCAACCAGTTAGGAAAATGCCACTATCTAAAAAATAGATGTAGTATACAATATAGGCATATAGGCATACATACACATACCTGGGCCAAAACTGTAACCTATACAGTGGATGCCGTGTTTTTTTACTGTAGGTCTCGAAGTGTGGCCTCCCCAGGAGGCTTTATAAGAATAAAAACCTACTGAACTTTTATATTAGTGTCTTAAACATAAAATCGTAACCTTAAATGTGGAATAATAACCAAGGAAATACACTCTCTTATATATCACGAATCAGTGAATTTTATCTGGCGGTTGGGCCTAACAGCAATTTCCTGAAAGGAAGTACTGCAGATTTATTTCTGTCCAACCAAGCGAACTGATTTTACCTTAAAAATAAATATATTCCTTTTATTAATGTTAACACTCTGGGACTTGGTCTGTGTCTTACTGTCAAGGTTTGATTGCGGGGTGACAGTAAAACCGTGGCAGATGTATTGTTAACCCACTCTCCTCCTGTCCCTCCCTCTTTAGCCCCCCTCTCCCCACTTCCCACTGAGGACAGGTGATTGAGAGGGAAAGAAGGGCCGAGAGAAGAGAGTTGGAAAAATTAAAAATGTTTTACTAGTGCTACTAATAAAAATAGAGAAAATAATACAAAATATACAAAACCAATCTTGAAAGTCCCGGCAACTGCTCCGACAGATGTAGGGATGGTACTCAAAGTCCTGGACTGGACTCTGCAGCCAACTGGAATGGGATTCAGCCTGTCACTAGGCCCCAGTTTGCAGGGACAACTCACAAGGTCCTCTTCTAATGTCAGCCATAACGAAAAGGGATAGGATCCTCGTGATCTCCCACTTTTATGTGAAGTATCACGTGAATGGGAAGGAATACTTAGTTGGTCAGTTTCAGTTCACCTCCTGCTTGCACATCTCCCGAGATGTACCATTATCAATGACCTTGCATACCATCGCTATGTCTACCAAAACATGTATCTAGCTTTCAGGAAAGCACAGTTCGTAAGAAGACTTTAGCTGACAGAAAAATTCACTAAAAGATAAAGTTGTTTTTAACAAAACCAAGACACTTACTTATTCGAATTTTTTTTTTATTACTAAGAGACACAGTAGAACAAGACCTAACGAGAGTCAGATGCCACCACCTCAAATCACTGTGAGTGTCTTATTTGGTGCATAACTACTTGTGGTAGCACTTGCCAAAGAGAAGGTTATGGGACTGAGAGGCCTGTCACACCAACCCACAGCCCCTCCAAAGGGATGACTGCCTTTGACACTGGTGTCATTTAGCATCTGAAGGCATTAGTCTTATGTATCTGTTGCATGTTTGTTAACATATTGACAAATAACAGTGGTCATAAATGTATGTGAAACACAAGGAACAATATATGTACATGTTTCATACAGAAATGGTATATTAGCTTCCCAGACATGGAAAAAATCCCTGGAGAAGCAATGGTTCATTTTGCAGACATGAGAGTTGCCTGCAGCTTTCCTGCCTTGACCCTTTGGACTCAAAAGCAAATCAGAAGTAACAAGAGACAGTTACTACTCCAGAAAGAGAATGTTAAATATCTTTCAATTTAAATTTGAAAGAATGGTCAAAATTTCGAACAATGTGACTCTCCCAGACTCAGCTCCTCTACTGTGGGTGTGCTCAAGGAACACAACAGGGCTGAGCTCTCCGTCACTTGCTCACAACAGTTATATAACCAACAAGCTGTAGATACTGAGGCAAAGAGAAAAAATTTCAGAATGTATCTTGGAATAGCCAGATTAAGCCGATCTTTTTCTCCTGCATCTTTGTAAGCAGTCACCATTCTCTCATGAGTGTTGGATATTTAACTCCTGCTCTCTTCCAACTGACCTTGACTTGTATAAAACATAATTTCCACGTCCCTAGCTAACATCAGATTATTCCATCCCTACAGTACAGTGATCTTTAAATAAAATGGGTTACTGGAATAATTTCATGGTAACAAACATACTAATACATGCACTCCAAAGAAATTGCCTGTACTTTCCTTTAATCCTTTAGGATGCTCTGAGAGGTGGTAATGCACGGATGAGAAAGAAGTGGCTTCTAGGGACCTGCTTTAGTGTGAAAACCTCTCTGATATATGGCAGTAGAGATCATGCTTGGGAGCCAAGGGAATTTTTAACATTTCTTCTTTGATGATTTAGAGAGGCTTGCTTGGCATATAATTGGACCCTATCAGCACATAATCTACCGTAAGAATAATTGCACGCCTGTGTTCAAATCATCAGCTTTCCAACTTCTTTGCCAGATAATCTCCTCAGTGTGGCTGAACTAAGTAGTAACTTTTCAAACACCAAAGGTTAATTAAGTTTTCCACAAGTCCATGTGTTGTTGTTTTGATAGCAGCCTTTGGAAATATGACCACATAATCTTAGGCATTTTCATATCAATGTGTTTTATGGCAGGATCAGCACTTAATTTCAATATTTATTGCAGCAGAATATGGATCGTATGACTTCAGAAAGCGAAAAAAATATTTTTTTTGTTAAAAATCTTGTGCTTAGTACAGCTCTGTGCACTGAAGTTTTCTCTTTGTTATACTTTGTACTCAGGGCCTGACCAGAAATACTCAAGTCTAGAACTTGCATATGTCTTAAATTCATGCTAATCTGGATGGAAAATGTTGGAGCAGGGATTGCTCAAATGGTGTTCTCAGTCCCCTTCCAAGCAAAGGCAAGAGACCTCTTTTCTGGACAGGAGCTGCTGCCACTGTCACCAAGGACGGTGGAACCAAGTGATGACTGTTCTACATCAAATAGACAGTTAATTTTCATCAGCTCTGGATGAAGAATCACTTTGCCAAGTTAGTATAAAGTGTTTTTGGTTTGTGTGTTTTGTTTAACTATGTATTTCCTAGTTGAAACTCTGTCCAAATTCGGTGTACATATTTACTAATTTTCACGTAGTTTTCTGATTTAATATACTTCTTTGATTGTAGGAAAGCAGACAGATCACGTCACATAAAACCTACTTCAAAAACATTCAAAAAATATGCTCTTCCAATTACAATTCTTATTTTGTGTTACACTGAAATTAACACTAAGTGTTGGACCAGATGTTCTTTTGAGGTCCCTTCCAGACCAGGCTGTTCTATAATTCTATGACTCAACATTTCTGTAGAAATGTTGACACCCCCACAACTTAAAAATTAAGTAATATAAAAATTTCCTTGGTTTCTTTTTATTTCATGAAGTGCTTGCATCAGCTACACTTTATTCACTATATTTTCAACAAGCAATAAATGCAAAAAATGTTTGTGTATAAGTAGAAGACTCATTTAACGAAAAAAAATCAGATGAAAGAAACAATTAGGAATGAATTTTACAACTATCAAAACTTACTAGTTGGATGTCTGTCATTAAGCATAACTCTTCAGAAGCACAGGCTTACTTACTTCTTGTATGATTTTAACACTTCCCAATTCAGAGTTTACAACTGTGAGAAATCTCAGAAAAATATATGTACTGACAAATATGCTACTAGTAAAAACATGAAGATCCTGAGCAAAAAGTTATTATAGACTTCTTTAATGAACTACTAAAACAAAAACAATTATTAGTAAATCTTTTCATAATATTTAACATGATTTATTTTAGCTATTGTTTATTTAATTTGGAATATGCTGATAACAGCACTATTTCACGCAAGCAAAGGTAATAGAATTCAAGACTTAAAAGTAGATTTAGGTTCAAATTTACATTTCAATTAACTGTTTATTCCTCACACAGGCCTTGAATTTGCAAGCAGTTGTAAGAGCACCCCTCTTCCTGTATGCAAACCAGTTTTGTAAATATGTGAGCCCTTGCAGAACTGTAATATTGCTGTACTTGGAAGGCTGTATTTTGGGGTCTGGGTTTTTTTGGTTTGGTTTGGTGGTGTTGTTGTTGTCATTCTTCTCTGGATTTTTTTTTTCCCTTAAATTATATGGTTGTAGGCTGGCTGAGGCATTTGTATATTAATGTTAAGCTCAGAAAAAAAACAGGTAAAGAAAAACTTCTGTTAGCTTTGCAAATAGTATCTAAGTGTGAGTACAGCAGAGTTATTTCTATTGATATTGTAGCTACAGTTAGTGAATTACAGTACTGGACTGAATTCCAGCACAGATTTACCTCTGTTATGAGAAATGAGCTAAAACCATTTAACATCCAAGTACCTCATATTCTTCTAATTCCCCATTTCTGTAAAGGCAAGAAGAGGGAAAGCATTACAGCTAATACTTAGTCCAAAGAAACATTGCAAGGGTTGGTTATCATAGGTTTATTGTAAGTTTGAGGGTTCTGTGGAATATAGTGTTTATATTTTTTGCAGTATGTAGTAGTCTGCACATCTGTTATGTGGATTTTGTAACAAGAAAAATCAGCTACACTACCATGCCTTTCCTTTGTTCTATTTGTTACTCCTACCAGTGCAAACAGCAAAAGATATTACAAGCAATCTCTCTTGATTTTCTAGTGGTTTATTCTCTTGCTTGTCATAAGTCATGAACCAACCACATCTTCTACTAGAAGATTCAGGCTTTGTTGTTCTGAGCCTTATGTTGTAATAGACATATTTTAAAAATAATCCTCAAAATCTGCAGTTTTTTCTCTGAATTTCCATTTAATTGATTTGACATAATATTCTGTATTTATGTGACTGGCCTTGGAATATTTATGGACACTATTTATGGTAATAATTCCTAAGCATCCACAACCATTCTGCTCCATCATGTTTTTCACCTACCATAAGAGACAAGAAAAAAAATTATGCTCCCAGATGACAAAAATCATTTGTCATTGTTGTTGAGGGAAAGAAACGTCAATCTATAAAATTCAAATGCTTTCACAGACCTTGAAAAGTGTTTTCCATAAAAGTGCTAGCAATTCTAAATTAGATCGAGAAAATTAGGGACTCACTGTACGCTTAATTTTTTTCAATTCAGAAAGAAAAAAACTCAGCTGATTTACTTGGACTCTGAACATTAGTTTTAACAACTGCCTTTAGGCAAAATATAGCTAAAAATTTGAGAGTAAAGTGCTTAAGGCACATTTTTGTCCAAGAGTTATATGCTGCTTTAATGATTCTGTTCCTCCAGTGAGAACTGAAACACCCAATTAGGTCATTGAAGAAGTAGGATGACCACTTGTATAAGAGCCAAGACCTTCTTTTCACGTAATAAAAGCTTAGACTGTTAGCTACTCTGCAAGAACATTTCAAGTTAATTAATCCTTCAGTTTTCCTGCTAATCACTCGTTAAACATGTCCTGATAATAATAATTTATGAGATTTTGTTATATAACTCACCTTGAATGATTCCAAGAAGTGAAACTCACATGAGATTACATGCTGCAGTGACCTCCGAGAAGAATTTGTAACATCTGGACTGTCTTGGATCCTCACTACTTAATTCTTTGAACAGGCTGTTAACATAAGACCCATATGCCCGTGAGCATGCTTCACATCTGTAATTGATGTCCTGCTGTCTACTGGAACACTCTTCTGTACCCATAAGATATTAAGATGAATGCTGCAATCATCTCTAGGGGAAAAAACATAAAAACCAGAAGTCTGTAATTTCTTCAGCACCAAGCAAGCAGTTAATAATGTTATGTACCAGCACAGTCTGGCAAACTGCAGGTTTAGTTCAAACCTTTTTATATTTATGTAGAAAAGAGAGCCATTGAAAACATATCAGAAGTTGTGATGAAAGCCATAAGGACCACATAAAGTTTAGGGAACTGATAATTAAGAAATTTTCCCAAATCTCTAGTTTTCTGTGTGTGGACATTCACGTGTTTTCCATGCAAGTCTCTACCTGTCCCAATAGTACTGTACTTTCCAATAACAAAGTAAACTGTAATATAAATTGCCTTCAAAGGGTCCAAACTCTTGGGCTTCCACCAAGGTCAAAAACTGATCCTATGGCGACAGAGCAGATTTGCACATGCAGTTTTCTCAGGTTATGGATACAGAAAACTGTGGTATAAAATGAACCCATCTTTACAGGTATGGTTTAGAAGTCACATCTATCTTTATTGTCTTTATTTCCTATAAGATAGTTGTCAGAATTATTTAATTAAAATTTGGTGTTCTTTTCACTCAAATATACTATTGTATGGGTCATGTGAAATAATTAAAACAAACAGACAAACTTACTTTTGTGGAAACCACTTAATGTGTAGTATATATCCCATTATTCCCCTGCAGGTACATCAAGATACATTCATAGGTCCCCTGCTATGCATGACTAAGTAGTAAAATAAAGAGAGCAAAAGTAAGCATAGCATACAGTCAAGCTTACAAAGAGCGTATGTGAACATCACTGAGCTTCATTTAAGACAAGGGTTGATGGGGAGACCAGTTGCTTTATTTTACAAATGATCTTATGAAATTAATCTTAGAAAGCTATTGAACTTGAATTCTGAACCCACATCTATGAGAACCAATGAACATCAGGAGGAATCTGTACAGTAATGGCCATCCAATTTCACAGGAATTGTATACAAACACTTTCATTCACTATGGTACGTACCAAATAACAAAACAAATCATTGCCTTTCTGTGTGTGCATCTTCCTGTTTTCTCCAGCACTGCTAATGGAAGCCTAATGGAAGCTATTAAACCTTTTTAAAGCCGTAAGGGGCATTAAGCCCCAAACATTACAGATAGGTTACTCTAACAGACTCATCTACAAAATAATGTGTTAAAATAAGTATGTTTTAATCAAATAATGTCAGGGTCTATCCATCTAATTTTACACAACCAACTTTGGAGTGTGTTTTAGTAGCTAGTAGACTCAGGCTTTTAAGCAACCCTCTAGAAATTTTGGCAGCTTGTGTCTTGGAGTCATTCCATGCAACTCCAGACTCCCGAGTGATGTACCAAAGTCAGAAACGCAGCTATTTTATGTTCCCTCCAGCATCCATGGTTAAAGCTAGGCTCCTCCAGATGGCTATTCAGATCTTCCGTGACCTGAATATTTTGCGCATTTCCCCACTGACAAGAAAATATTAGTAATTTAAAAGAACTTTTATGTTTGCAGCAGCATGGTAAGCCCATCTATGTTCCAAAGAGTTGATATTCTGAAAATTTTTGCATGACTGAGTACCTTTTAAAGATGAGCTATCTCCTGGCAGGGAGATAAGATCACTAAATCTGGATGATTCTCAGTTAGAAGAAAACCTCCTAATATAGTCCACTAATAAAAGAGTAAGACTAAGACTAAGACTACAAATAAAATAAAAATTAAAATTAAAATTAAAATAATTTTTTTTTTTTAAAGTGCAGATAACTTTGTGCATAGGTCAGGCACTTGGAGCGGCATCGTTTTCCCCAGGAGCAGGAGGGAAAAGTCAGGCATTACATCTGGGTCTTTGAAACAACAGAGGTTATGGACACATCAACAGAGAAGCAAAGCTTCAGGCAAAAAGCCTGAAGCAAATTACACTATGACAGCTGCATCCAAACCTCACCTTGTGCTTCTGAGAGCACAAGCGAGCACGCTGTGCATCAAGAGGAAGGGAACTTTCAACCTTGACAAATGTAGCTGTCATTTTTTCAGGAGTCAGTTGGCTACTGCTGCAGCAAGATTAAATTACAGCTGGAGGTGTCCACATCTCTTTAAAACCAGAACAGCGAGATTTGCTGTGGATTAACTCATAATGTGTATATATCTGTTTAAAAGCTTGAGAGGTGGGTCAAGAAGCCCAATGCCAGGTAGTTCAGGCACAAAAGGAGGGAGATGTGTGCTTTACTGGCAGTGTTTCGTTTCTGCAGGTAGAGGCGGGAGCAAACAGCACAAACTCCAAGACTTAGAGGTCACATATAAGAGAGAAAATTGAAACCACTCAAAAAGAGAAATGAAAAAGAAGCATAAAGGGTTTTTTTGAGACCTTAAAAGCATGGGAGAAGAGCACTCAACAAGACCCACTACTGCAAAGTGCTCATGAGGCTGAGGCTCTAGAAAATGAGACACTTAGCCTGCCAGGGTTTCTGAGAAGGCAGAACTGGACCTGAAGGCAAATGCTTTTAGACAACAGGTGCCATTTCTGTAGCACGTAATGCCCAAATCTTCCATGCCCAAGTTGCCACAGCTGCCTGGAGCAATCTGGTGAAAGGGAAAGTTAATGCAGCCACCTGATTAACTTTGAAATGAGCATGTCCTCGAGGCTGCATATGAAAACTAATGAAATATAAATATGTTTGATCTAATTATGAGGTTGCAGAAAAAGACCAGAGAAACAAACAAAAAACAACAGATAATAGGGGATGCAAAACTAGTGATGGATGTTTTCTCTTCCTTAAAGACACAAAATCAGAGCATAAAAATATGGTTATTTGAGCATAAGCTCTCCCTGCAATTTAAGTTTTTATAGCCTTCCAAACTGTTATACATACATCCACACATATTTTGAAAGGCTTTAATCACTTTATCAAGCTCACCCCTGAAAGTGCCTGAAGGAATTTAATCAAACTTAAAAAACAGCTTTCAGGTAAGACAGAATATAAAGGAAAAAAGGAAGTTCACATAGCTATCATTTGAGATAATTAGTAGTAACTGGAAAACCTCTTCAAAAAGAAAGCACTTAGGTAGCCATAACTATGTACTTTGCTCCACACTCCACAGAAATAATTGCCCTAAAATGCTTGAGCTAAGATTAACAACCTATAAAAACTTTCAAGGTAGACCAGCTTTCAGGACAAATAGTCTCAATGTTGCCTCTTAAAGGCTGTTTGTTCGGTGATGTTCTTGTGACAGTAAAAGGGAAAATATCTGCAAGATATCACTCAAAGGGCTTATTATAGCAGGGTTGCCTCTTATCCAAACCAAATACTGTACTTAAGTGAAATCAACAAGACAACAATAAAATATATATTAATACTGCAATATAATCAGTCCATCATTTATTGTTCTGTACTTACTGGTGAGGGTGCAGATTATGATTAATTTATCTACCTTAATCTAGCAGTCACAAGGATTCAGAGAACTTTCAGTAGACAAATCATGTTTCATATAAATGCATGTTAATTATATAAAATTACATCGTTTACCAATTTAATTCAATAAAATCCCTAAACTAGGTAGAATTATGTAACTGCCTTCAGCAAGTGCATAAAAAAGTCATATATGAGCTCTGAATCAATGAGCTACAATCAAACACGAAACATCTTTCAGATTCAATATTCAAGCACTATTCTTCTGTAAACAAAACTTGCCAGACTTATATCTGTAAAATTTATGAAGAAGTCACGGATTAGAGCAACAGCAATCCCGTAAGTACGTTTGGAGCAAGAACAGGCTGGGTTACATCTTCCTTTCCTTCCTTTTTTTTTTTTTCTTTTTTTTTCCTTGAACAGTATTTACACTATCATTGTACCCATTATTTAGTTTAAAATATGTTAGCCTCATTAGCTGCAGCTAGAATGCTTATTTGCATTCACGTGAGGTATGAACATTTAGAGGGTTTTCCCTCTACCTATTACCCTCCTCCCCTAAAAAAATGTTATTGAAAGTTAGGAAAAAAGCAAAAGACCATTTGATGGTTACAGTCAAAACTTCAACATAGAATAAAAGATCAGAGCAAGGTCAGATGTCCTCCAGGAGACATTTTCTGTAGGACATGCACAAGTCAGCAGCTCATCTTCCACCAGAGGAAGCACTTTGCAAATACTGTTGTAGTAACAATGTTACTGGGGAAACTGCAGGATGTGGGTCACCCCAGCCAGACTTGCCATTTTTGTTATGCTTGGGGATTTTTCAAGGTTGTGCTAAGGACATCAGCAGCCTCCAGAATAACCTCAGTTTGAGGAACATGAAATCTTCAGTGTCTTCAAAAACATTCAGAAATACTTTCCTCTTAAAAGGAAAACAACGTAGTAAAATAACTTGAAGTTATCATGCACTGACTTGAAAAGGCAACTGCCAGCTATTGTCTGGTTTGCTATTGAACACAGAAGAAATAATTCTCTCTGTGTTTGGAATATCTGGTGATCTGGACTTAGTTCTTCCAGCCCAATCTCTCAAATGTTAATGTATTTTTTTTTCATTACTAGATGTATGGTGTCCGATGACAAAGAAAACTGTTAACAAGACATCGGATGAAAATCTGCTTGACGAAAAGCAGATCAAAAATGCCATTCCAACCTTTACAGAGTCCATCATAAAAGCAGAGAGAGTTGGTCTTACCTTTCTGGGTTCACCCTGGACCAAAAGATAACAGATATTAAAAAAAAAAAAAATGGAGTAAATAAAGATTTAATAAATAACCATTTGGGGGTGTAATAGCTGGCAGAGTCCCAATGGTGCAGAACTGCTGCCTGGGGTGAACACCTCCCCCAGCCCCTCTAAAACAGAGCAACAATGTGCTGCTTCTTCCCCCAGTTGCCATCTCAGCAGCTCTGCCTCTCCCACTCTGGAACTAGGATTTCAACAAGGCAATATGGGTGGTAAATTTACAGTAATGTACTGGACTCTCACTTTTGTCACAGTTAGCTTAATCTACAAGCCATATATAACAGAAAGAACAAAAACAGTCATGGTAGTTAATGTGATTAATTACTATTTTAATCAGCACACCACTGGTATTGGCCCTCCCAGTACTGGAGTAGTAATGGGTCAAAATCTTGTTTCTAGAATGCAGCTAATGAACGTGATTAATGGCAGAAGGGAGTGACATACTGGGCATTCATTTTTCCTTAACTTTACAGTGTTAAGCAGTTTTACCCACATCCTCAAAATGATAGATACATTTAATCAGTAGTAGTAGAAGTCTCATTAAGTTCTCATTAAACTTCTATACCCTGAGTATAACCTTGAACAATACATTAGACGCTAATGAGTATATTCTCCTTTCACTGTACACATGGCTCTTATTAAAGCACTCCACTACCAGAGCAATGAGTGTGGTGTAAATACCCAGATGGAGATTGTTAGAGCAGGTTTTTCTCTGTAAGCCTCAGAATAATTTATTTTGACTAGTGGAAGAGAGGCAGTCTTAACACTAGCTGTACAGACAGTCTGGGTGTGTTTATTTGCATTGCACTTGAGTCCTAAAGGCAGCCCAGGACCCCGCTATTTTACATGCTGTACAAACACACACAAAGAGCAGCAGTGCTGGGCATGATCTAAAAATAGCAACGTTACAATACTCAGACTCCAGCTCTATTGTTCTTTGATTAATAGGCTAGGCGTGAAGCTAAAAGATGGCATGCAAGTGTCTTTTTATACTATTCTCCCTAAAATTAGTTAGTACCACCGTTAAGGCTATAATTAGTTACACAGTGCAATTCTAAGCAGCAACACACCAGCAGGCAAAAATAAGTATTTCACAAGCTGTTTCTCATTGAAAAATGTTAGTGTTAATATTATAGAGCGTCAAGAACTACTGCAAAATCTCAGTGCTTTCCAAAATAATGAGGGCAAGTAAAGGGATTTCAGCTGTGATGAGATATGTCTTCAAGAGCTCACATAAAGCCTCCTTGGTTTCATTAAGCCATTGAGCTGGATTTCATTGAGCCACGGAGTGCTTGGAAAAACCGTAACATGACTTTCCTATTAATATTTTATTCAATGCAGAATTTCATTTTCATGTAGGTAGCAAGAGACAGTTTTTATTATTATCTTCTTTTTCCCACAGTTTCAAAAAACATCAACAAGGAAGCAGTAGCTTGTGTTAACACCTATCAATTAACCCAGTTCAACAAAGTGTTAAGTATATCTTTAGATCAAAATTTGTCCTGTTTAGAGAAACAGTTTGAAATCTCATCAAAGACTCGCAATCTGCATTCTCTTCAGTCAGTCCAAAGAGGCATGTGGTGATTCATATCATGCACTGGGTCACCTTTTTCTTTGCAGGGGATAAAAGGGAGCTTAGACCAATAGGTAAGTTAAGAAAATTGAAAAGCTGCTTCAACACAGATCTGGAAAGATATGGAAAGCTGTTGAGAAGGGATCAGAAAATCTCAAATGCTTACATTAAAAGGTGCTAATTTAGATTAGGAAGGTGCTATTCTTTCAGCTACATTCACAATGTCCTCAGCTGGGGTATGAGAACTGGTTGTATTCATCTTCTAGCACTAAAACTCAGAGCTTTAGAAAGTGAGGGTGATTTCTACAATTAATTGTCACTTGAAATATTTTGGGTACTTTCAGTAAGACATTTATCATTGCAGGACAAGAACTATATATAGTATACAGAATAGCACAAGAAATTATGGAGAAGCCAAAAGCACCACTGCAGTGTTAAAAAAATGAACAAAAGAAAAGCATCATATGAGAGTATGTCATTATCTGCATTTCTTTTTCTGAAATACCTTTATTGCAGTTTGTCTTGAAATCTTATCTTCTGAAAGACTTCTTCCTTCTTCTAAAAGCTCCCTTTAAAAGTTATCCTAAAAGAAAACTCTCTTCAGTGACTTTTCAGCTGCATTTATGTCTCTTGCAGGTGATCCTTGTACATCAGAATAAAAACATCTTATTACTTTCTCAAACCTAAGGAGAGAATATATTATTTAAACAATACATTTTAATGTAACTTATCTGTTTTTCACAGTGGACTGTATGTACATTTTGACAAAAAAGATTTATGATAATGATTTTCAATTTAATATAGCTATTCCATAAGATGACCTTCATCGAGCTAATAGAGAGTTAGGGGTAATTTCAGTTTGTATAATTCAATTTGCAATGCAGATTAAGAGCTGAGAGTTTGCATGTTTTATAGTTTTCTAATTCTTCTGGATTTCTGCCTTTACTGTAGTGTATTTCTACTTCCACCACGGATTTAATATGATACTTGATATTATGCACAGTTTCGAAGTGTCATAATTAAATAGTGGATATAAAAGATATTAATATTATCAGGCTGCTTTTTAAATGTTTTCAGCATTTTCAGTAGACCCATGATATTTCTTGGGCAGCTTCTCATCTTTCTTCAACATTGTTAGAGAAATGTTTGTTCGTATTCTTCCACAGTTTATTGGAGAAACGGTATAACTGTGCTTCTGTGAAAAACATTGCCCTGCTCAGCTTTGAATAATGTGCAGGTAGCTTCTGTGGCCTTAAACAGTCTGAATGCATCATAGAGATACATAAATTTCACATGAACTAATTTAGTCTAGAACTAACCCTCTAAACAAGACCAGGGGTTGAGGTTATCTCAGTGAGTCATGTCAGTTCTTTTGTTTAAGCTTTGCCATCCCCCAGGTGCTGGGCTGTGGTATCTACCAGCCTTCAAAACCAGAGAGCAGTTGCAGACAAAAGCGATGCTGGTTCTTTTCTTCTCCAAAAAGTTACAGCTCATAGACTTCTTGACTTAAGGTCCTAATATCTTTTCCACAATTAAGCTAAGTCAAAGTTATGAACTCTATCACAAAGATTTTTATTGGGCCCAAGGTATCCCCAAACTCATCCCAAACCTCATTTTGGAACACTGCAGCCAATGCCATTGCAAATAAGATACCTGAACCTGAGCCACAAATCTCTAGCCTAAATTATATAAAAGGAGACTTTCCTTTGCTGAGCTTCTTCCCACCTGAATCCACTCTTTCCTCCTCCCACTGCCCAGAATGAGCAATCTGACACATGTGGTAACTGCAGAAAGAAATGGTTAGATCCTCTCTGTGAATGGTCTCCTAAAATTGTTAGTTTACTTTACTTTCAATAACTGTGACTCCCTTCTGTTTTACTGTTATTGCCCACAGTGAAGGATAAATGAAAAACATTAATAACCATAGTCTGTTTCCATGTCTTGGACAGTTTGCACAAAGCATCTGTTCTACTTTAATATAATATAGCCAGACAAATGAAAAGGTGTGAATAATGTATATTAATTGTGATTTGAAGTGGAAAATTAAAATAAGATGGGATTCATTAAACAAGGATGATTTCTCTCATTTGTACTTTTCTTTTAGGTCTTATAATTCTTCGCAATAAAATCAAAAAACACAAAGTATTGTGTTAATGGACTGCTTGGACACCTATAGGACAGACAGCTCATATGTACAGTGTTCATCTCACTTGTTTTAATTGCTGTATTAGTTATGTTAATATTCAAGAATAAGAACCATTGCAGACATTAGTTTAAAGCTGTTTTAAATAGCTATTTGAAGAGTGCTACAGGCATATAGAGTAACATTTGAGTTGAGTTCTAATCCTGCTCCAGGACATTCAGGTAACAGAGTCAAGGAAGTTGCAGCTGTGGCCTTCTAAGAGCAACAGGGAGATTTAAGGGACAAATAGTCCATTTCCCAGACAAAAGCATGGTCTAGAACTTATCTCATCCTGAAGTAAAGATCTAAATAGGTGAAATGAATCTGAAACTACTTAATCTCTCTGTGTTTACAAATTAAACCAGTGATGTCTCACCACTCATAACGATGTAAAGGTCTTTATCACACTGTCATCTGAATTCAGGCCAAACAAAGCCTACACACATTCAAGAATAGTGTATCAAAAACAAACAGCCAGAATGAAGAACAAATATCAGGGAACTCTGGCAGCAGGCCATGAGGTATCTTGAAGTCAAATGGAAATGTGCTTTACTTGTAAAATATGGGAAAATAGTCTGTAAACCTGTAGTAGGAAAGAGAATAAAAGTTTAGCTGAGAAGCTAGAAGTACAAATTTAAACACACAACCACAGTAAGAGGTGCCTTGTATATATGGGCAGATTTTGGACAAATTAAGATAGTTTATTAGTATCTTCATGTTCAGTGAAATGTCATTGATTTTGCTTGTTACCTGCTTATGGTGCTGTATAAATCATCTGAGATTAAAATCAATAGTGGTACATAAATGAAGATGCACTAGCAATTAAGTGGATGGTTGAATAGGTCTGCCTGGGACACAGTCCAAAACAGATTGCTCGGAGTTTCAGTTCACTCAGAAATTTAGCTGATTCAACCAGGCAGCTAGGCAAAAGTTGCCTAAAATCAAACCTAAAACCATCATTATTAATTTTCTAAGCATATGCATTTGTGTTAGCTGGAAGGCATCCTGAAAGCCTGGGTATTACTGGACTGAGTCAGGGAAGAAGGAAAACTAGAGCTTGGGAGGTGGAGGTGTTTCTCAATCATTTGGGCCACCGCTTGTATCACCCCTTTGCAGGGAGAGGACTTAAAAAAATTTTAGTAGCACATAGTGATTGTGCAAAATTCCTGATAGGGTAACTAGAAAGAGGAGTGTTCATTTGAGGTATTTCTAAATTACAATAAATAACAGTAATAACAAAGGATTTCTCAGCCTGCAAACCCATATCAGAAAAGCAGACCCTTGTGAGCAAATTTTCATCAAGATTTAGGTTACTTCCACGCCAAATCTAAACCATCTTTAGCAAGCCCTCCCCAAGAATTTGGCCCCAGATTGTGGGTGAGTGATGTATTTGGTAACACTGCTTGAAATAATGCCAGACGCATCTCATGATTGAGGGGGAGGAAAGTTAGTAACTAGTTCAACATAATTCACAGGCATTGCAATGTAGTTCATAGGCTTAAAAAAACTTTCTAGGCAGAAGTATATGTGTTTTAACTCATATCAAAAGCTGTTGCAAATAACAAGGAAAAAAAAAAGATCTGAGCATCTCAATGTCTAACATGAGACACCCATATTAGAAAAATTCAAAAGGCTTAATCTGTACAAAACAGACACACTATTCAACATTAGTATTTTTAACTGTTTAGAAGACCTACAGTAAATCTCCATGATAATTAGTAAATAAGAAGTGAGCTTTTCTGGGAACATGATGACCACTGACCTGTCACTTACATATCTGTGAATGTCACATATCTCCTTCAAAGCAACTGGTATCCAGTTCACTGTAGGCATTTGTGTTATAAAGCAATTTCCCCCAAATAAGCACTTTTTAAAAGGCTCATAAACCAGCATGCCTTTAAGTGTAATAACTGCACAGAGAGCTGCTTCAAAATCCAATTCTCTCCTTTGTGAAATTTAACATTGGAAGGAGCATCAGTGCATTTCTTCACAGCAAGCAGGTCTTAAAAGCAAATCATTTTGTCAAAGCCATTCCTACAGATTTTTTGTGATGGTAAATGGGGGTCACGAAAAATTTTCAGATGGAAATCAGACAGCATAATTTCTAAGACATCATAAAAGAAAGATATGAGAGAGAAAAGGGAAAAACAAAAAAAAAGACCAAATAATTCCATGTCCAGGACAAATTCAAAAACAAAGAAGAAACCTTTTGCTTTCCAGCCTTCTAATTTGTGGCACAATATAGAGAAATTACAGTAATGTTTCTGCATTTAGCAAATGAGAATTGTCAAAACCAGGAAGGCAATAAATCCATATAGGAACATGACAAATTTATTTTGAAATAATATTTTCTGCAATCAGATGCTGCTTTCATGATTGATTGTTTCAAGATTTTTTACAGATATAAGGTCTTAGGCTTATGTTTTTGAGAGGAAAAACAATTTAGCAATTCCAGACAGCATTCGACATAAACTTGCATTAGTTTTCTTTTTGTCATCATTACCAAAAATATGATGCTTCATGGAGCCTGACAGAATTGTTAATAGACCTAAATTTTTATATGCCATGTTGCTTTATGCTTTTGATTTCACTTGCAAATAAATTAAATCCTTTTCTTTTTGTCCTACTGCTTATCTGTTCCATAATAGACACCTTTGAGAACAATGCTGGTTTCTTTATTTGTAATATTTAGCAATTTTTAAACATATTTTTAAACTAAAAATCTTTAAACATGTTGTTGGGTAAGAGAGCAGAAACTAAAAAAGTAAAACTTCCACATTTCATAAAACTAAGTTGCAAATGTCCTTCAGCTCTTAAATTAAATACAGCCATTTTATGTGAGGAGAAGACTCAAGTTAAATGTGTAGGACTGTCATGTTAATTTTCCATGAGTAAGAACTGTGAAAATACCAATGGAATATTTTTTTAGAGTCAGGCATTCCTGATCTTTCATATTAAAAAAAAATATATAATCTGTAACATAATTCACATTATAACAAAATTCAAGATCAAGTGCTTAGTCTCTATACAGGTTTGCCCACAAATTTTTACAAAATTAGCATACTGCAGCGGGAGTGATGGAGTCAATAAATCAAAAAGCAGACTGGATAATTTCCCCTAAAATTTTTCATAGTATGAGGAATCAAAATTATTATGTGTAGAAAATATGGTTAAATTCCACTACGCAAACGAACTTGGAACATATTCTCCAGCAATCCCTGTTTCAACTCAATGTCCCTAGAACAAGCATGTTTCTCTAACGCTTTGGACTAAATGTTTGAAGCTAAGACAAAAGGACAGAATTGTAGAGAAGAGTCATATAATGCAGAAAAAGGTGTGAAAGGTGGTGCCATTTTTTACTTGGATTTAGGAGAGTCCTACAGTTTTCGCCTTCCTAATGAAATGCTGAATTGGTATCAGAAGTGACACAAACAAAAACCAGTTTCTGTGAAGGTGTAAAACCCAAGCAACAAGGAGATTCTCCATCTTGCTCGAGGGGGGTGTCATTTTCCTCCATTGCTTAACCCCTCTGGAAGGGTATTGAGGTGGGACAGCAGGATGAGCAATTCCAAAAGGTTGATCTCACTAACTTTCTGTAAAATCTTCGTTTCTGCCAAGAAGAGTCTTACATGATCAAAAAGTATGACCAATGCTGTTCAATTTCATTCACTTTTACTCATTTCTTCCTCTCCTGAGCTAAAATTTTGACACAACTTAGAAGTCTCTGGTGAATAGGTAGAATCTTCTTGCTGTACCAGATGGGAGAGGAAAGTATCCAGATGAGAAGCTAGACAGAAAACAGTACTCTACATAGACTAAGAAACAACTGCTAGGTGCTTAACTAACAATCTGTTAGGTTCATAACTAACATTAATGTGACAAAGGTCAAACAATTAAAAAAAAGTGAACACCCACTGGGACAGACCCAAATAACCAACAGAGCTACTGGCTCAGCTGTCTCAGTAGGCAAAATACCATGTCAGGCTCAAGATAAAGTCTCCTTACTTTATTCTTTCTCCTCCTCCTCCACAGCTCAATGACACCAGTAGCCCAAAATCTTCACACTGTGTGGGGTGACCACAGCTCCCAAGATGAAAAATGCCCCAGCCAAGCTTCCTGTTACATATGCTACTTTCACAAATTCCACTTTTTCATAAAGTATTTAACCTGAAATACCATGGTCTGTTTCCACATTTCTGGCAACTACGTGTTCATAGTTTTGTCACACAAAATTTTTTGTATCAAATCAAGTTCTGTGATGGTAGGGAGCCTCTGATCCACAGGTGGACAAAAAAGTTACTGCAGAAGGAATAATTTCAAAATTCAAAATTTGTATTATAAAAACATAACATAAGATATACTCTCAATCTATAGTAGAATACACTAAAATATACATTCAGTGACACCTATATACACATTTGCTCTTACTGCCTCACATTTCCCATTAGTGTTCAGTAAAATCATCAAAATGGTTGAACACGTCCTATTTATTAAACTGCTTAGGTAGCATCTTACAAGTTTATCTACTGAGTGTCTTCTAGAAAAGCATCTGAGTTCACCTCTCCCTGTCCTCACAAACAGGAGCGGATTTGTATACCTGTTGTGTCTCAGTGGAGTGGACCCTTGAAAAAATTTTTTGCACTCCTCCACCCACACCTGAGGAGTGGGGAGGGGAACTTCATCAACCACAGTTGCAAAAATGCAAATTTGTGTTTACCTCAGGAGGTGAAGTACTTTGGGACCCAGACAACTTTGCTACAGAGCAGTAGCTTTCAACCTGCCATTCTCAGGCCCCAAAGAGTCCATGAACTGCTTCAAAGAGATTCACAGAAGCTACTTTGAACCAGATAAACTCAGAGATAATGTCACCATTACCTTTTTATGACAAGTGAGTGTGAAAGGAGACTGTTCAATTGTTTATCTTTTCCAGCCTAAGCGTTTGCTTGTGATGTAGTCATTCTGCTTGATGTCTTCCTTCCTACTGCTGATAACTTTCTAAATTTTATCACCAACAAAGCTGGTGGGCTACTTCTACTGTCAGTCACACCTCTTTTACCACAAGTTATGCATGTGATATGTTCAAGTGGTCCAGGCCTCCAGCCTAATTGTTCCAGCCACAGCAGATGTAGAACCACCATACAAATGTAACTTTTTTTTTTTTTAGATACAAACACACTATCTTGAAGACTGTAACACAACCTGCAGGTTATAGCTACAGATGTTTCCCCCACAGTTCTTACCAACAGACTTCATGTTACTAAACTGAAACCTGGAATTTGTTCATGCTTCATATGATAGAAGTGTTTGTCTGTATGCATAGTGAGTTGGGATTGAACACTATCTCTCACCATACTATTTGGCCACTGTTTGTGTTTCCACCACTTCTCACTGACCAGCACTGTTCAACATGGGAACCAAATGTCAAAGTATTACTTGTAGTTGCCTGCACCTTTAGGTTTGGGCTGTTGCAGGCAAATCATAAAGCTTAATTCAAACATCCTTTAGTCAGGAGATGTGTCATTTACAACTATTACAGTGGCAAATAACAATAAATCTGTATAACAAAAAGAGGTAAGTTTGCCCTGCCTTAGAGTTCTGTGTTACCCAGTTTTGAAATAGGTAATGCATAATTATCCACGGGAGTGCTATTTATTTATCTTATTATTTATTTAGGAGATTAAGTTTGAGTCTTCTGAACTTGACTGTGCCAGTATATTAACAAAAGCTTTTTATTTTCTTTCCCTAGTTTATGAATTATTCCACTCTCTGCATCACTTCCTTACACAGCTTTGGTCTAAACAGTTTCCCACACAGGGAAAGTCTGCACACACCCATGGTTTGAGCTGAACAGAGTAGTGAATTGTTAACAGCTCTCCACTGTTATTGCTCTTCCATATGCTTGCTGTAACTTTCAGAGGAATTTAAATTCTATTTCTTTAATTTCTAGTATGCTAATCAGGCTAAGTTGAAGGCACAAGACCATCATGGTTCTGAAAGTGTATCAACAATTTTGAAAAAGCAGCAGAGCTGCAGGTCTGAACTTCATTAAAAGAAGTAACATTACTGCAGAAATCAGAAAAACACATATGCTTCATAGGTCTGAAAAAGACATGTGAGTGAGCATAAGCATGAGAAGTTATGGATGATGACAGGCTAATAGGCAGCTTTTCAGTATACTCCATTCTTTCACCTGAGGTAAAAATTACTTTCCATGATGACACATTGAATAATGACAGGATGAAGAGACATACCCATTTCAGTTTAACTGCTGATGAATCAATGAATGCTGTATGAACTGTCTGTTCATACTTAAGTGTCTGGGATGGAAAAGAAACATCTAACTGAATCAGATTTTTGATTTTAAAAAATCTGCTGTTACTTACGTAGGGTAAAAAGCATTTTAAAAATAAATTCCTTGCATTATCGATTTATTTGCCTTGCTTACTATTTATTCTCATCCTCAAGTCAAAGGAAAGCTTCCACATCTCTCCAGAAAACCCTCCCACAATTACTTTCCCCTGATGAGTTTAATTTCATCATTATGTTTTCACTCCTAGCCTTCAGCCCTACCTGAAGCTTACCCACTGTGGTTACACCAGATTGTTGTCAATGCCAAAAAAAAATAATTTAAAAAAANAGATTATTTGCCAGCTTTCTCATCAAACTGACAAAACCAAAAGGTTAAATTCTCTTCTAGCTCAGAGAGCTCCCAGTTCCTCCAGTGGTTCTTGGGAGTCCGGTCAACCATGTGTGGAGCTGCAGCCACTCAGATGGGCTTCATTTCTGGGGATCAGAAAGGGAAAATGTCTAATTTAGATGTGAAGTCATTTCTTCCTATCTCATCCTTCTTCACTCCACCACGTAAAAATATCCTGGGACAGAGACAACAAGGGGACTTCAGAGAGAGAAAGGGTTCAGAGGATGAGGCATTATTGTCTGTGTTTGTCACTGTTATCCCACCAAGGGCGAACACAGTGGGCAACAGTAGGACCATTGGAATCCTGGAAAGTTCTGCCTATCGAATATCTCATCAAGCCCCAAGTGCTCACGTGTGTTCAGTGCTGATAACACAAGCACAAGCAGCTCTGAAAATGAAAGGAGATCTTTAGACTATTCATTCACTCAAAATCAGGAGAAAATTAATATTGCCTGAGAACCACTGATGACCTGTAGGACGTGAAGAAAGGGGGCTTCCTTAATAGAAAGAATTTTATCTTTCAGTTAAATAAATATTTCCAGATTTCCACATGATGTGATTACTGGCAAGTCTATGCTAGTAAGCCTGTTATTTGGCATGTCATGATCTTCTCTTACACAGACTTAGCTGAATATAGGTGATATCATTCTCAAAAACACACAAAAACATTTTTCCTCTGAAGTTCTCAGCTTCTGTTGTTTACATTATCAGAATACAAGAGGTCTGGCAAGTGCAGGTGTATCTAAAGCCTAGTTGCATTCACATCCTAGCACTGAGAATTCCAGCTTTACAAGGTTCCTTTTTTTCCCCATGGTATTATTTGTACTGTATTTATAAACATGAATTTATCTATCTCCTACTTCAGAGACTGCTTTTAAAAGCTTGGTTCTAGGACTCTACAAAGCTAATAAGGAGTTTTCTTCGTTCTTTTTAGGGATCAGAGAAGTAGGAGTTAGATACTGAAGGAAACACATAAGATAGGGCAGGTTAAAGAGATAAAGGTCTATCGCCCTCACATGCTCAGTGTATGTCAAATCTCAAGGTCAATGCATAGCTAATGAAAAGTACATGCAGAAAGTGAGCCTATGACAAATAGAAGCTTTGAGCTATGAGACCTTTGAGTTGTTTCAATGATCTTCTCATTACTGTCCTGCTCAGGGTACCATCTGGTTCCCACCACCACTGCAATCCTCAAAATGTGTCACCCATCCCTGGCCTTGAGCATCTGTCCCTGCACAGGGTCCAGGGCAGGGCATCTCCTCCAGGGAACACACACATGATGTTAATAAATCAGCCACTTGACAGGACTGTTCCTCCACATAAAAGCTACAGAAAGAGCAGCTTTTCTGCAGGGAGGAAAAGTAAAAGGATACTGGCACTAAACTTGACATTCCTTTTTTTTCTTTCCAATCACACTCTTGGGTGACCTAAAAAATTCAGACTTTTTTGCTTTCATTTCTAGTGGTTGGGCTTTCTTTCTATTTAAAAAAATATGTACTTCTGACAAATATTTTATAATGTAAATGGACTTCACTAGCTGCATGTCTAAATTGGAGCATTTTTTTTTATTTCAGCTTGTCCACTAATGGTATTACTTCCATCTCCAAGGATCTACCTTGTACTCTTAAGTCTTTCTTTTTTCAATATTTTTATTTCCACTGCAAGATACCTCCAGGTCATGCTGGTTTAAAAAAAAAAAAAAAGAGGAAGGAAAAGTTAAACCCACACATTTAGAGGTATAGATGAAAAAATTTGGACCATAACTTTGTTATTTGACATAAAGTGCATGAACTGCTTTAAAAGTGAGTTGTTAAAATTTTTAAATTTTAATACATTGGTTAATATGGTGCTGTCCCATGTTTTTATAATGAGTTCCACTCATCAATATTGTATTCCTGGCTGTTGCAAAAGCCACAACTACATTAGTATTTTCTGCCCATGAAGTTTTATTTAAAACTCTTTTTAAAGGTTTTTACAGATAATACTGTGAACAGATAACTGGGTTTTGTCACAAACTTATGAATTTCATTGAAGTCCCTCAGTGATTTTTTTTCCATGCATGAGTGTCTAATTCCCATTTTAAGATCATTTCTAGACTGCACGAGAGAAAGTTCAAAAACACCACTACAGCATAGTCTAAGTGTCCAGGAATCAGAAGACGAAGAAAGCAAGTTTCAAACATTTTGAACTAGAATACTGTGTATGTAAACAGTCATACATTTGGACTTGCGAACTGACTTGTAGAGGGCAGCAGGATAGGTAAAATGCATTGAATCACACAATAGTCATTAGGAGCACAAGAATCATGATTCAGAGACTACATATCCCCATTTCTCATAAATATACATTCAATTTTTTTTTTCCTGATTAATGCCACTTGGCACTAAGTACCAGGTTTTTGACTGATCATAAAATTCTGATGAAAAGAAAATAGAGGTTACTGAAATATCTACAGAAGACCTCAAAGCTTCTCAATGTACAGAATGCTAATACTGCTGATGCTTATTTCAGCAACAGAAAAAAATAATCATTTCTTAAGCATGTTGTCATTTACTGAAGGAGGCTAGTAAAGTTTTTAGAAGAGTCACTTCAGTCACATGGAGATTCTCAGAAAGCACAGGTGTTCTCTCTGAAAAAAAAAAAAAAAGAAAAAGAAAAAACACCTCCCCAGCTACATTTAATCATTATTTCATTATTTATGTTGCATATAGTTTATATTAAAATGTATTTATGTAATGCTTTATATATGCTTGTTTTTATAAATTATTTTTCTTATGAATATGGAATTAATCCAATTTTTTATTCCATTACAATCAGCTCTATCAGTAACAAAAGTCAATAAGACATAGTTTATTTTAAAATAGAACTGATGGAAGTAATTTTGATAAGCATTTTCAAAACATAAATGCACACTAGCAAGCATGCATGCTTCAAGAAGAGCTGTGGGTACCATGCTAACAGGCTCCCACTGCAGGAGTCTGACTCCAGGTGAGATCCTCAGGCTGTCACTGAGCTGCCATTTAAGCCTGACTGTGACCCAGCTCCACCGACATTGCCAACAGGAGCAAAGCATAAGCAGGGTGCACCAACATACAGAATGCATGTCTAGCATCTCTCTCTTTTTTTTTTCTACCCCAAGGCCCACTGTTTAAAGATCCTACATGAGCTGAAGGGTGAGCAGAATTAAAATTGCTGTCTCTGCCCAGGGTGGCCTGATCTTGCATCAGCCAGATCGCAGGCGAGCCATCTGCGAAGTGCTCTGGGCACAGCCGGTGGGATGCTCTGGGCCAGCGCTCCCTAAGCCTGCCTGCAGCAAATATGCAGTAAAATCAAATATTCACCAGTACAGAGACAGAGCATGAGCAGACGGGACTCCTGAGAAAACACATCTGAGCTCCAGCTCTTATATTTCAGAAGGCAGTGCAGAAGGAGAGCAAGTGCACATCACAGACCTAAACCACAGCATTTTTTAATAATGGCTGTGCTCGGTTCTTACCCTGCTGTACTGCTTTTGTGGGATCGCCCATTTTGATGGATGCTACCTGAAAACACCAAGCATCTAAGCATGGATTCTCCTAGGTCCCAAAGCCTACAGATTCCACGTGTTAAGCCTTGGCATCATCAGCATTGTGCACTCAAATAGGAACCCAAATGGCTAACTGAAGGCCCAAAAAGTTACTCGGTTTCTATTAAATAATGAAACTTCATCTTCTGTTCTATATATGTATCTCCAAGCACCAATCAAGAATTACGTCATGTTTCCACAAGCCCACGACACAGATGCTCCCACAAACTGTACCAGTTCTATCAACAGCTGCGTCAGCACTATGGTACACCCGATCAAGGGCACCACATCCTCTGTACTTTCAACTCTCACAACCAAAGAGCTGCCTGTCTGAATTTTCAGAAGTGCATTGCTAAAGCAAATTTCCAGTATCCAGGTAGATGGCTCAGATTTCCCCAGTGCTGAGAGTCCAGCAGCTCCCAGATAAAGTTACATCTATGTAGCATTCTTGAAGTTTTTACGATCGTATTTGACCTTGTAAATATTAAGCCAAATCTTAAAGGATTATTAAACAGTGTCTCCGGTAATGAAAGGTATCCTGAAAACAAACAGCCTAGCAAGTCACTGAAATAGTTATAATCAAAAGCTGGAAGTTTTAAAGTCCTAGAAACATCATGCAGTACGAGAGAGTATTACTCACTGTAATGAAGATGGGTGTTCTAAGTAAATTAAAATTCAGTCAAAAGGATGGACATGCGATTAAGAGGTTTTCCCTGAGGAGAACAGGGTAATGTTTTTTTGACTAGCTCCTCAGGAGAACTATTGTCTTGTTAGATGTCATATATACGTGCAATGGATACCCTTTTGCATTCTGATTTTTCTTTATTTCTATGCCTGTGGTGTTGGTGTTTTCCATCTGTTGAAAGAAGATGAAAAACATTAGAAGAAAAATCAGAAGTGATAGGAAGTAGTGCTTACTGTGGCCCTGCACAGCCTCTAGCACAAACGGGACCTTAAGCTTGTAACAACTGCCATTATCTGATCCCCATCCCTCAAACATCAGCGTATGCCATCAAAAAGCTCTAGAATCAGTATCAGTCAAATCTTATGTGCCTATACCTCAGATGGATCCAAGACAGGTTTTAAGGGACCATTTTTCTATATTCAGCATAAACAATTATTTACACCTGACCTAGACCTTCCTATAAAGCTGCAAACAAGAACCAATATAGGTTGTTTCCTCTTCTGATACAAATTAGAAAAGTCAGTTTTGGTCCTAAGAGAATAAAATTCCTGTAACAACCTCATTTTCTTGAAGCCTTTGAAATCAATCAGACTTTTGATCTAGAATTTAACATCTAATTTTTTGGCCAATTATCCCAAATTAATCCTCACTACTAATTAAAATTACAACTTTGAAAAGACAGATAAAGGCACTGAAATATTTGCACAGCATATCAGCCTTCGAAGTCCAGAATATCCTTGCTGAGGAACATGAAAAACATGCTTTTATTAAGGGATTCCAATTCAATAGAATCATTCAAAAGATTACACTATTATAGGTGGTAGCATGACTCATTTCTTTGATTTAGTATGAAATTATCTATCTTTCATCTTTTTAATCGATGTCAGAGGTCATCCTTACACTTTGGCAGCCAAAAGCATCCTTACACTTTTGGCAGACTTTCATTATTTGTCTCATAGCAGAAAGTCCTTG
This sequence comes from Pampusana beccarii, assembly GCA_013399365.1. NCBI lineage: Eukaryota > Metazoa > Chordata > Aves > Columbiformes > Columbidae > Pampusana > Pampusana beccarii. The sequence continues at coordinate 350,937 of VWYH01004918.1, forward strand.
CTGAACAGCATGGAAGTGCAGTTTTTCCCTCATACACATATCAAAAAAGAGAAAAGCTCTTTCAAGTCTAAGGCTTTTGCATGCACTTACCTGCAGTTAGACAGTAACTAGGCACTTTTGGGATGAGTTGTCCTATTCCACTGAAAATGTTTGCATTTGGCTGCTGAAGGTGGGTATACTGAAAGGTTGCACTTTCTGTCAATATTTAGGTAGGAAAAATTCAAATGTATTAGAAAATACAAATGCACTATGTATTTCTCCTTGCACACACAATATTTAGAGTTCTGACAGATCGCAGCAGAACAATATTCCTCAAACTACCTGCTTAGCGTGTGCAGGAATTCAGCCATGCACGTAAGGTGCACTTCTCAGGGCTAGTACACCAGCAAACAAAATATGCCTGTAATCCAAATGTATAACACATATTATTTTTTTTCCCAGCTGAGTTCATCAACAGCCAAATGCAAGAACACTCTTGGCCTCTGTGTTTCGTTCCAGACTGAGCTCAAGAGTCTAACAGGCAGCAGAATGTAGATGTATGCACCTGACAGTGAAATGTAAAAATGTAAAGATTCAGTAAGTCAGCTTTACAGCTGACTTTTCAGTGTTCTTCAGGAAGTTCTCCTGAGCTAGATGCATTGTAATGTCATAAGTTTCTCTCCTGCTATTCCATAGAGATTTTCTTCTCTTAATGCATTTTATAAACTTCCAGCCACGAAATACAAATTTTTCCATGCAAACAAACGAAATAAAATCTTCCGTCTGTAGTTACACTAAAGTTTAAAGATATAAACAAGGCCACCAATATTGGGTATAACCACTGTCAGTCTTTTTAAAGATGGTGGTAAAAAGCAGGTAACTACCTTTAGAAAATCAATTATCTGAAAGAAAAGATTCTTCTAACCAAGACATAAATACACTTAGAAGCATCTCAGAGTCTGAATTAAGCAGACAGGGAAGATTCATAACTCTCTTTCAGAGAAACCCAAAGAAATAAGCACCAGACAGCCATAAAAGACAAACTGTTAAATTGTCTCCCCAATGTAGGTCTCTGCATGCACTTAGCTACTGTTCATGTTTTATAACTGCTCGAGTTAATGGATAAATCAATTATGTAATTGCCAGCACAGGGACAGATCCTTACAGGTTTCATCTGCCTGGAGTTTTTTGCTGAAGTGATGCTAACCTCACTTGCACAAGCTAGCAGCCTCATCACTGCAAAAATTCAAGAAGATGATTCAGAAAAAAAAACAGAAATTGGGTAGTTTAGGAATGCAAATATACAGTTAGACTGCTATTTCTCTGTTTAAGTATTGATTTTTTTTCATTTTTGAGGTAGGATGACAGTGTCTGTCAGACTCAGACCAGGGATGTTAATCGTCACCAAAATGCCACCAGGCTCACTGCAGCTTTCTTCACTGAACATCAGTGATGCGTGCCTAAAAATACACAGCACAACACACACAACAGGAATAGGCAAAAGGTGCCAGTTCAGTTCACAGAACAGTACATAGTCCAACCCATCAGTTAAGCCCTATAACCCAGCTGGAAAACAGGAGGTAAAACAAAAGCTGTGTAGTTCAGTACCTCTCTGACGACCATCTCTGAAATGCTGCTTTCCCTGAGGATATCAAGCAAAGCTACAGAGAGCAGCCAAGTTTGGGGTTGTTGATCTATTTTCTCCCACTAGTCTGCATGTAGATTGAATCCCAGAAGCAGGCTGTAAAAAGCAAAACAGACTTGAAGAACGTTTGAAATCCAGCACTCCTAAGATAGGCCCCTGCCTACTCAGTAATACTGTGCCTCCTGCAATATATCGAGTTTTTAACTGTGCCTGTACATATTTCAATGTCTTGGATATGCTTTTAGCTCCATAACAACACATGACGAAATGGTGAACTATATATTAGCATCTGTGCTAAATTGTGGCATTGTCAGCCTAATAATAAGCTGAATGCAGAAGGGCTCAATCATGTTTCCAGAAAAGATTTTTTGTGATCTTAAGTTTTACACGATTAGCCGATGATCTAATGACTCAGAGCTATCCCTTTTACAACAGAGGAGAAAAAATAAAGGCAAACCTAGGAGTAAGCACAGATTGTGTTTACAGAACCTGCTGATCCACAAGGACGTGCAGGGAAGTAGGTGAGCCCAAAGCCTAAGCAGGAAGGTCTCCTCCTCTACTTCGTTTCCAGAAGTCAAACTCTAAATGAGAGCTGGACTCTCCTATCTCTCAGCAGAGGCTGGAGACCAACAGCAGGGTCACCTCCTCTGTGCTGTGTCTGGGGGATGGCACCAAGTACCCCTTCACAGCTCAGACATGAGCTTGACAGGGAGAGGGAGGAGGGGAAAGGAAGCCTCTGCGTGAGGCTCTGCCTGAGAAATAGCTGCTGTAAGTGGGACATCCCCCACCTCCTCTCTCAAACCACGCACCCTGGGTTCCCACAGCATCACAGACTTTTACAGACCTAAGAAAGTCATCCCTGGACCTGGGGCTTGTTGGAGATTTCAAGATGCTACAGTCAAAATCTTATTTTCAACAAGAAGCGAGTTCAAGTGCAAATCCAGAATCTGATGAAGGTTTTATAGATAATGTTAGTATAGACGTGCTTTTAAAACCTAACTAGCCTTTTAGAAGACTTGGATTGAAAAACAAAAGCTCCTAAAACCTTATGTTTGAAAGGAAGCGTAATAAGGAGAATAAGTTTTCTGTGAAACTGATATCTTATAGCCTTCTCTTCCTTTTATCTACTCCTCATTGCCTTGCTTGTTGTTCTGTTAGACATATCATACTCACACAGATGTGGCACTAATCACAGGGTAGGAGCTGCCAGCTGCCTGGGAGGATAAAGCTACTCTGACATTATCCTACCAGGCACCCAACAGTGACTTAGGAGATACAACCATTTAGCTGACCCCCTTGTAAAGAAACAGGTGCTGCCTGAACATGCTGGGAAATCCTTTCTAATGCAGTCAGCTCCCTCTCAATGGTTCAAGGTTTAAAGTAAAAAAAGAAAAAATAACAATGCCTATCATTTTGCAGACTGAGGTTAGGCATAAAATGCTGAGGCTTTCAGTGGGAGTCTTGCTTGCTGAAGATAATTATGGCATAGCATGTTACTCTAGTAGAAAATATTTCTCTTTGAAAATGAAAGATGTTTGGTAGGCATCAACTGCACTGTACAATTTGGGTTTGATTTTAGTCTAAGATATAAACTTGGACTTAATCCTCCCCTCAGCCTGGATACAGGTAAAGAAGCGTCAAAATTCTTCCCTTCAAAACATTCCCAATTTGACGAAACCTGTGGGGTAAACCTTTGACCAACGAAAAGATCCAGTGACTTTGGTAGGCTTTCAAAAAGTTGAGACTGAGATTCACATATTCTGTAGACTCAAAATTACCTGAGTTTTCCAGTGTTTTGTTGTTGTTGCTGCTGCTGTTCTTGTTTTGGCATGAAGAACTGATCTGGGTGCTCTTGTGCCTTTCTTTGCTCTTACAGAATATCAGAGGCACAAAGTTATTGTGATATTTGATGCATGAATATTTGCATAGCATCCAGTAGGATGGTAAGCACATTAAAGATATTGCAGCACTGACTGATATACAAAGTTTTTCTACAGGAAAGCATACATGAGAGAAGGACATGAACTGAGTCAGGGGCAGGAGAACAGAGATGTGCAGCAGGAAGCAAATACATTGAGGACTCTCTAATGACAGTGACAATGCATGCATGAGTGGCTGTCCTGATGGCATGCAAGAAATTCAAAGAATGAAGTCTGAGCTTTCTCTTCCTCCTGTGATTCTCATTTCATGTGCTCAGCTATAACACAAGCCTCCTTTACACCCTTAAATATTAACACAGCTATTCTCTTGATGTGGGATTCCTCATTATCATAGGAATAAATGATTAATTGTCACCATACAGAGCAAGTGCAACTTTTATAACCATATGAATCAGCACTGTGCCAAACCCTTCAAGAATAGTAACAGTGTTCGAGTATTTATTGCACTTTATTGCTTCCTGGATCATTTAAAAAGGAGTCGCTGACAAACAACCGTTTACACAGGCTTTAAAGTTTTCCTTGGATGTACTGAGCGGTTCTGCATTTCAAAATGCAGACATACCTTCTTTCCCAGCAATTTAATGCTGAGTATTTGGCAGAAAACTCCACGGCCTGTCCAGCAAATGCTACTATTTGCAATGGCACATCTTGTGTGTTACCGGAAGATAATTTTAATGAAACTTTGAGCGTAGTTTTAAGTACTGTTCTAACAATCATGCTGGCTTTGGTGATGTTCTCCATGGGTTGCAATGTGGAACTTCAGAAATTCTGGGCCCACATAAAAAGACCCTGGGGTATTTTTGTGGGTTTCCTCTGCCAATTTGGAATTATGCCTCTCACAGCCTTCTTGCTGTCTCTGATCTTTGACGTGCTTCCTATTCAAGCTGTCGTAGTGATGATCATGGGATGCTGTCCAGGGGGCACAGCCTCCAATATCATTGCCTACTGGGTGGATGGAGACATGGACTTAAGGTAAGGGCAGACATTCTCTAAATAGTTCATGTGGCTTTCTACAGTGTAAACTTTATGTTGAAAAGGACTGTCTGAATCTTTTTCTTAGCTTCCTGCCCCATGCATGGTGGAGCTTCCTTCTTGTAAAGACATTTAGTTAGTGTAATAGTAGTAAATATAAGCAAAGCAGCAAATATCCTTGGTTCATTGAGCGTTCGTGAGGAAGACAGCACAACAGAATTCTGTATATTAGAAAATGCCTTTATTTTAACCTTTAGATGCTGCAGAAAACAGCACTGAAGAAGACTTCTAAAATACTAAAGATTATGAAATCTTTCTTCAAGTTAGAACTACTACTGTGGTTTTGTTTCTTGCAAGATCTTGGGCAGTAAAAAAAAAAAAGTATTTCAGGGCCTGAATCCTGTGTACAAAATAGCGGCTATGCAATAGTTGTTGAAGTAATGTTTCTTTAAAAAGATCACTGTTGGAAAAATATTTTCCTTCCTTTTGTGTTCTATACAATGAACAGACAGGCATAGGTTTTCTCTTCAGGAACTAACACAAATTAAAATCCCTTGTGGTAATTCTATCTGCTCCTGGCACCTTTTGCAAAGTCTTCAAATTGAGGTAAAGTTTCACAGGCTAGAAGGCACTGACTAAGGCAGCTTCACATATAGGGTGCAATGAAAAAAACTCCTTCGTGTCGAAGTGTGGTAGTCCTAGTGCCGGGGTGCTCTGAACTCAGAAACAGATATGTAAGGCACTTGGCATGGTCTAAGGCATCAAACATGCAGGAGAATTGAACCCTACTCTTGATGTAAATTTCATGGGAAGTTCATTAATCTAGCAAACTTTAAGCATGAGACATCTTTTATTTTTATATCCCGATTACTTTGCTCTAAAATAAACAGGATCATTTCTCTGTTTCCCACAGAGTAACATAAATTGGAGCATTCATCCAATTTATCATATGCCAGTCTGAAATAGAAATGGAAAAAATAATAGAAGTAAGAAAGATGTGGAGCTAAGGCAAATAGACTAAAAATGTTAATATTTCTAACTTAATAAGACATTTTTTCCATCCTTTGAAAATAGAGGACTTTTCTGTCACATACAGGTGTTAATATAATGCCTGCTTTCAAATTATGTATGAAGTCAACTCTGCTAATCACCAGCTTCCTCACTGTGGAGGAAAGACCTATGATATTAGAAACTGTAAGGCACTTTATTTGTATAAATACAGCTCTAAGAAACCACAGATGGAAAGATACCCAGCTCAAGTCTGAAATTCTGTCCTAATCTTTCCCAAGAAGAATACACTGATCTGAACTATGCTTTCTCAGCTCCATATGTTCAGAGTCACACCACTGAAATCAGTAGTAAAAATCCAAATTGATGATGTTATGAGTAGGGTTTATATCCCATGACACTGGCAGAGTGTGAAGCAAATTAAGAATACCTATAAAAGGTTATGCTTCAGGTAAAGACCTTTACCTTAAGAAGTCAAAGGCTTTTGGTCAGTACATTTGTGACAGTAATTCAGGGCCCAGAGGACATGGGATGTACACCAATGCAAGCATCTTCAGTTCTTGATAGAAGAATGACAGTATCAGTAGTGTGGCTGGTTTCTAGAGTCAGGGCAGCATTATAGAAAGCTTGCCCATCATATCAGAGAAAGGTTTTTCTTTTAACCGATAATATTTTATGTTTATACATGACAATGCATCACTGATGTCTACAGTCCCACTTCAAAACATAGTATTGCAAATAGACCACAAGTTAGAGCAGGAATTAATTTTCTACTGCTCATGCAATCACAGGGAGGTGAAGTATGAGGTTTTATACCTTTCTTAGTAACTCATATCCAGATTATATCCTTTAAAGCTTCCCATAGGGACAGTTGTTTTTGACATCTCTTGACATTTCACAAGAACAACTGCTTCTGAAACACCATCTCCTCTGCTCCATGGCTCCCTGGGGAGCTTCTGTGAGCACAGGGGCGAAGGTCAGAGAACAGGCAGTTTAGAGCAGGACGTAGTAGATACAGGTACAGCAAGAGGATGTAGGAAATACAGAGGTAGGAAAAATAAGCTCTTTTATCCATTTGGGGCTTCACCTGACATTAAATGTAACCCACAGCTCCTTCTTCTCTGTGTGTGGGAACTCTCTTACTAGAGGGTCCTACAAAGTTCTACTCATTGACACTGAAACAGAGAGTAATGGGAACCAAAATTAATGCAGATATTCCTGTGGTTTCTCTATTGATCATTCTAGATTTCTCTGGATCTGCCCAGTTGGGGGCACAGGGTCGGTAACTCCTCCCTTACCTAGAATACTCATTATTTTTATGTCAGAGGAGTGTGATTTGTAGGCACAATTTTATCTGTTCTACTCAGATTCTGAGAATTTCCTCCTTATTTTAGCTATCTTGCCTTTTCCTGCTTCTTCATACCTACAGCAGAATGTATCTTCTAGTGCAAGGTGTGCCGCACCTAATCTTTGGCCTAGAGCAAAACAAGCCAGAAATGGGTATTTTATTACATCACACATCCTAGACACTGAAATAATTTTGTTTTATGCTGTTGACTTTGGAGTGAAATTTTAACATTCTAGAACTGCTGGTAAAATGGAAAGCTCCATTTGATGTCCATCTGACCCTGTCTAGCTTGCCACCCTCTCAGAAGCCAGACAGACAGACAACATGCAGACAGACTTGCCAACAGACCTTCCTGATGGCCTTCTGTCTGACTGCCTCATTTGCTCTGAAAGTTATTGTTCTTAGGTGGCAGAACACGTTGATATTTTATGTTCCTTTCTCTTCAGCAGGAGCCCTTCCTTCCATTTAGCATTTTTCTAACCTGATATACAGGATAAATTGACTGTAGCCAGCAGCATTTCTTGCCCAACCTTTTATAAGCTGTTAAGTCATAATAAGAAAATGAGAAAGACTATAAGCTAGCACAAAATGAGCTGTCATTCTAACCAATTTCTTTGCAGCATCAGCATGACAACTTGCTCCACAGTGTTTGCAATGGGAATGATGCCACTTTGCCTCTTTATTTACACCAAGATGTGGACTGATTCTGATGCAATTGTACTCCCTTATGACAGCATTGGTGAGTCCAGTGAACCAGCATTTTCCCTTCTGACTCTCTTCTTTATCCTCCGTCTAGTAACAACCGTCTTTATACCGTTGTCCTGCAGAGTCATGAAGAAATGACCATAGATTTTTAAAAAATATTCATCCTCCTACTTTCCAATATCTTCTGTGAGAATTATGTACCTAGATCACTTCAAGTTATCCACAGCTCTACAGAACAAAGACTTGAAGTCATGAGTATGGTACAGATATTTACTATGAGACTGTGCATGTTTTTCTTTCCAAATGGTTTGGAAACCTGCGTAGTACTTGGATAAGAATATAAAACAATTTGTACAGGAATAGCTGTGTCCCCTGGATGAAAGTGTTTGTAACAGCTTTAAGGCACAATCCTGCAAAGTGCTAAATGCTGAGGCCATAATCTGGCAAAGTACTTGTGGATAATTAAGCAAGTGATTAAAACTGCTGAGTCTCTTTGAAAAGCTGCAATCTACTCCACCAGGAGTGGCTTCATTTGACTTCCTGTCAAAAATCTTATCCAGCTACAAAAGGAGAATAGTCAAAGTATTTAGAAATACATGCTCCAGTGCTTTGCAGAGCCATGGCCCTAGTGTTTATCAAGAGTGGTTCCATGTTGTGCTAATCTTAAAAGGCAGCACATCCTTCAACTTTGTTTCCCATTGTCTTGTGGAAAAAAAATCCAACTCATACATTGTTTGTGCTTTCAAAATAAATACTGGAGAGGGGAGGCCAAAACAAAAGAAGCTCTAAGCTGGGTGTTGATATGGTACAGTAGCGAAACACCTGCAGACAAAATGAACATTTAATATAGCTACTCACATCACAGGATAGTGATGATTAGCACACTCAAATTTCTGTTTGCCTCTCTGATGCAGGTGAATGAGCACGTAGCTCAGCAGAACGGCGATTACTTCAACAGGCTGCCAAAGATAACAGACTCTATAGAAAAGCAAATGGGCAGGTGCGAGTAGGCCGTGCATGCGTGCTCTGGAGTGTGCATACCAGAAACATCCTCTGAATGCTCGTTTCATACCCCTAGCTTCTCTCTACACTATGTCTGTGCTCCTGTCATGAACTTCTGCATGATGCATGGGCATAATTTGTCTTCTTTCTTCTTTTTTACAGGAATTTCACTGGTAGCTCTTATTATTCCTGTTTCATTTGGAATGTATGTTAACCACAAATGGCCTACTAAAGCAAAAATCATACTTAAGGTAAGACATATAAAGCTGAAGCATTAGTAATTACGGACAAATTATGGAATTAGAGGCACCACTGAAGCAGTACACTGCTATTCATAGTGTTAGTATCTGACTTCATAAGAGCCGGGCAGTTTTCAGCAGAAAACAAATGAGATGGTGCGGAAATGTATTGCTTTCCCCCTGCATAAACATGCATGACTTGCATACATTATCAGAAATCATCATTATCCAAACAGCCTACTATTGTCTTTGGCTACAACTAAGTTAGTAACTGCGTTCAGTTTATAATGTGAACTGAAATGGGAAGGAAAGCCATCAAGGTCAACTGGAAGCAGCTTTTCTCTGCAAAATAGTAAAAAGTTAAAATATTCTGAATCAAAGAAAAAATCTACTTTTAAACCAGTGTATTGATTTTGGGGGCAATTTTGAGTGTGAAGTTAATTTTTATTTAAATAAATTTTGAAAATGTTCCAACTGTTAAAAAATCTATTCACAAAATTCAACTGTCTTTACAAGATAGTTTCAGATGCATCAAAAATACTGGGTTTTTTGGCAAAAACTGTTATAATAATAATAATAACAACAACAACAGCTTAGCTGCATTTAATGTTAACAGCAAACTAATCATTCTGAACATGAGGTTTAGGTTTAAAGTGATTGTCAGATATACTGAGTACCCTTGGCCTTTGTTAACCATATATTATGGTTGTATATATGTTAATATACATTTTCTAAATTTTCTTAAACGAAACTAGTCTGGCAACTGGTTATTCTACCTATACTTCATTACCATTTCTCTGCTCAAGTAGTATAGAACACAAAGTCCTATTAAGTCTAGTTCATTTTCTTGAATTATTAACTTACTGTGTTGTATTTTAAAATGCATTCCAGCTTACTTATGAACTTGGGTACTATTGAGCGCTGGTTTCAAAACTGTACTATTCCTGTTTAATCAGTTAAGGGAAAAGTATGGGCTTGAACTCACATGAAAAGATACTCTACTTGTTCTCTCAGCAAAACACCATTTCATTCTCTTTCTGAGTAGACAAGCAACCCACGTCAGGGTCCATTGACAGTTTGCTTTATGTAGGACAATGAAGCATCAAGTGAATATTGAGCCATAGCTGTCAGATTAAAGTCCATACAGTGAGAAATTGAGATAAGAACACAAAGACAGAGTGCCAGGTGAAAAAGAAGAGCTTGTCATGGCCAGACCATGTTTATTCTTCCTAGGTGCATGTGGTTAATAGGTCAAGTCAAACAGAAGCACTCAGTGCTCTTTAAAAGGCTTCAGCCAAAGACCGATGAAGTCAGTTCAGTGGGAATTTATGTTTTAGCTGAGAAGTGGATTCTCCTAAACTTAGCCCCAGAAGTCTGCCGGTGAGATCCCTGGCAATATATGTCATAAAGGCAGATGTTTCACTTGGATATTGACAAAAGACTGAGATATCACTTCTTTTGTCAAGTAGCGGTGAGGATCTCAGTATATTCAGGCACAGGAAATAAGATCAACTCAGTGCCTAAGTCTATGTAGAAATGTCATATGAGCTCACAACCAGTTTTCAAACACAAATTTTCAACTGCATTAAAGATTTACTCCACTTGGTAAACAATTTTCTATCACTAATGATGTAGCATCTAGTTAGCTTACACTGTACTAAGCCCTAAAGTGTGACTGCCCAAGAAGTGGGAGCATTTTACTGGCCATAAGGTTGTCAGTTTCCCAACAACTCTGGGAAAATTTTTCCAATTTGTGCGCTATTCCTCACTCATGTCACACTTGTGAGATTATTTTTAATCTCAAACTCTAAGCACTATTATAGCTAAGGCTTCAAGAGACTAGTTTTACAGGTGTATGCTATAGATACCTATTATTGCTGTGCCCTGATCTATATCTGTAGTCACATATTGAAGTACACCGCACATTTTGTTTGGGAAAAATGGCAGCTATCTAATCTGTTTGCCTGGTATGAATTACATTGCCATAAACTTTAGATTTTATGTTTAATAAGAAGTTTCATTGACTCAGAGAAACTCATGGGTCTGTTTGACACTACGTTCAATGCCATTAAATTTCTTTGGGGTCTTTCATTCACTCAGTCCTTCCTCTTTCCCCTCACAGATCGGTTCCATTGTGGGAGCAATCCTCATCGTGCTCATTGCTGTGGTTGGGGGAATACTCTACAAAGGCTCCTGGATTATATCACCCAAGTTATGGATCATTGGCACCATATTTCCTGCAGCTGGCTATATTCTGGGGTTCTTTCTGGCCCGTTTAGCTGGTCTGGCTTGGCACAGGTATAGATTTCTCTGTGACAAAGACCTTATTTCAGCTGTTAACGTTTTTCTATAGTGATTAACCAATGCTGAGAATGCTCCCTAAATATTAGTTATGCCACAGAGTCACTCATTCCCCAACCCTGTTTCTGGGATACTATGTGTAGATAAAACTTTTCTGTGCACACTTTTATTTACAGATTTTGACTATACTATTTCCTCCAGTCTTCCCCTTGTGTGCCCAAGTCCTGCACTTCAAAGGAAGTACACAAAACAGATCTGAATTATAAGTTGGTTGGGACTGCAGTAAAATTTCTCATGAGTATGAGGCAGACAACAATTTAGAATATCATTACAAGAAAGGGAGACAGTGGTTGTTACTGAATATAACATACATGGCTTGAAGCTGGAGTACCATCCTTTACAATTGCTGAATTGTCCTAAGTTTTTCTGGTGCTAACACCCACATGGCTTGTTGAGTGTTTTGTTGACTGCTTGAGCTTAAGGATACTGTTTTCTCAGTTACTGTATGTTTCTTGCTTATCCAGAGTACTAAAAAGCATAAAGACACTCAGGCTGCTACTTCACAATTGTCTTTGTATGATTTCCTTCAGATGTCGTACAGTGTCTCTGGAAACAGGCATGCAGAACACTCAGTTATGTTCAACTGTAGTACAGCTCTCCTTCAGCCCTGAACAGCTTGAACTGATGTTTACTTTCCCACTCATCTACAGCATTTTCCAGCTGTTGTTTGCACTACTGATTTTAGGAGGTAAAGTATAGATATTTTCTGTTATAGCGTTATAATTATCATTATTACTGCCAGTCTCATTTCTCATGGATATGGAGAAAAAAATAAGGGATAAAAATATTCAAATAGAAAACAGTTAAGTAAGTAAGGACCCAAATGATTATTGAGCACCGCCACTGTGCTGTGACCTTCACTTTATAAGGAATACACAAGGCTCAGTTCAAGATTGTTTTTCAGCACAAGGGAGGGGATCTCCACCACCTACAACCAGGCACATGAGAATACCTTGAGCACACAGTTGTTATTATATCCCTTGACCAAGGAAGGGCAAATGTATCTTCTTCCACCAGCCCAGGGTGCCTGGCCGTACAGCTGCACAGCAGGGCCACCCCCACAGGCATGCACAACCCCCCCCCTCCTATCAGCTCTTGAGAGAACAGGCATTAGCTTCACAGCTAAATGTGAGAAAATACTTTCCATTAGAGGTAAAGGTCTCTTTTTTCTTCCCACATAGCACTGCTGCTACTACCAGTAACCCATCATAGGCTGGGACCTTGTCTCTGTTGCTCACCTCTAAAACCAGCTGTGAATATTGAGCTCCCACTCCCAAACCAAAGGTCTTACCCGACACCAGAGCACTGCCCCAGGATGCAGCCTGCGAGGTCCAAACCCAACTCCGACCTCTCTGGCAGGCAACAGCCTGGGGACAGACAAACCACCTTGTCCCAGCTCCTGACAAACAGGACTCCCATAGAAGTAAGGGTCGGTCCCACAGACACGGCCAAGAGCCGAAAAGCTTCCCAAGGGAGACAGGCAGTACTTTTAGAATCCGCTACACACAACAGGAACACAAAGCAATTAAACACCAAATGCATAATTTAAAATATTTTCCTTGTCATTTTCTAAACAAAGTTTTCCAGTAATGATTGCTGTTGACATAAAATAGTTAAATATAGCTTTCAAGAAAATGTCTGAAGGTGTCGGAATGTTTTGGCAACATAAGGAAGGAAAATGTTGCATGACTACATGTTACTACAGTGTCTTTTTCAAGCAATTGTTTTAATTTCTTTATTTAATACTAAATATACACTAATTTCCAGGCTATCGTGTTTACAGAAGACACCGGGTCAAAACAAAGACAGATGTTGAGAAAACAGAGGGAAAAGAGGATTCAAAACCAACACCATCACAAGCTCAAATAAATGGAGGATTTGTATCAAATGAGACTAAATAGTCAATTACCTCTGTTCCTGCTAGTTGAAAAGATATAAGATATATGGTTTACTTAAAACTTGTTTTTTCACATGCTGTTGCTTCATGGAAATATTTATCAAGAGGAGGTCTGCTGATATCGTACAGTAAGACTTTGAAATTATTAACTTATGAAAGATTTCTACTTTGATTTTGAACACAGTTTCTGCCACAATTGTAGAATCTGGTTTTGAAGATAATTCTCTAAAAATATTTAATGTTTTATTATGGATTATTTAAAGAAAAGCAGAATAAAGGTGGGGTATTCCTAAACAAACAAGCAAGCAAGCAAGCAAGCAGATATTTGCATTGCAAACTCCAGCCCATGATCCTGCAAGTGCACCTGCTAGTCTCAGTGCTGACACCAAAGAAAGAGAAACCTTGTAAAACGGCCTGAGCAGCAATAGGAGTTGATGTGGAAGACCTGATAAGGCTGCTGGAATTTCACTGGACATGAATCAACCATGAAATTGGAACAAGCTAATAATGAAATAAAGTTTCATTTAGGTCAGTCTGGGCAGACTAAAGTCATTGCACTGTGTTAATTGCTTGAAGCATCGATTTATTCTAAAGCTGTAATTTTAACAAGTGCAACGTACCTTATGACAGTGGGGTTTTTTTTCCCAAAATAATACAAAGTAACAGCATCTTCAACCTGGGTCTTCTATGTGCAGGAAACATGAACAGAGAGACAAAGCTGAGGGCATAAGCCTAGAGCAATTTTAATGTGACAGATTCATATAAAGGACCAGGCAGAGATTTTGGACATGTAAGAAATTATCAACTTCTGTAATGAAAGGCAGGAGCTTGAAAGTAGAACAAAATTGACCCAAATTCATCCAAGACTACTTTCACCACGGTTAACGTGAGACAACAGCACTCGTAGAGATTTATACACTTTTGTTATTTTATGAACTCAATAAATTTGACCTGACATTAGATGTAGACACTGATGTAGCTGATAACTTTCATATTTTAGTTATATGAACCACCAACAAAAATAATTGGATGTAAACATTATTTGTCTCTGAAAATTCAAGAGAGCATATGGAAAGCTATCTTAAGTGTGTGGAGAAAATGAGTATAATTCTAGGAGAAATGGTAATTTCTTTTGCAGCTGTAACTTTTTGTGGGTACATTCGGTAACGTTTGTCCCATAGCTCTCATGTAAAGAAAACACCCAGAGAACTCTAGATGAAAAGAGTGAGAGGTTGTCTGGCCAAAAAATCCAAGAATGAGCCAACTATCAACAAATGGAAACTATACACCTCTTTATCATATCCAAGTGGACCCTCCAAGGTCTTACGAGTTAATGTGGCAGAGTTTTTACAAACACAACTGAAATTGTGGAATTTGAGTTCCAGACATGTAGCTTCCCACCGCTACAGAAAGGTGTATTAAACAAAGAATAAATTATTTCTATCTACCATATGTGGGGGAAAGGGCCTCAAAATGTGCCTGAGTTCTGGGAGGCTTAAAGCTGTTTTGCTTTCAGGGGGAGTTCAGAGTGTCCATAACTTGCAAGGAGGGGTTGAACACTTAGCAGGAGTTAGCACGTAATAAGGCATGCTATGTTTTATAGAACAAAGGTTAAGCAGAAAAAAGTAGTGAAGTCTGTTATGGAGGAATCATAAATGTAAAAATCACATTCACCAAGAAAAGGATAAGCTGCTATGTGTAACATCTGTGGTAAAAAGACTATTGTCTTACCCTGTTTCTGTCAAAAAATGGGCAGCGGAAGATAGTTATGATCGTGCCTTTCTTACACACCAAGCTGCTACTCTTTCCCCATGCTGAATTTCAATGCTCCCATGCATATTTTAAGCAGTTTTTGAAAAAGTATGGAAGAATAATAGTTTGTCTTGCTTATACTATGTGTGTGTGTGTATTTAAAACAACTGTGTAAACACTGAACTGAATAAAGTCAGAAACTATTTATAATTTTGCCCACTGGAGTAATTTAAGGTGGAAAGAATTGAGACTGAAACCTAACATGCAGACGAAGTTTATGGCTTTGAGATGTAACAAAAACACCTCAGATTATATGTGAAATGAATATGTTTAATAATGATGGAGATTAAATTAACATGGGGTGTCTGATGCCATATTTGATATACATTTTTTAATGTATATGTGCACTTAGGGCCCCAGCTGAAGGTTGGAGGCTGCAGTTTCTGCAGCCATTACAATTACACCTAGTAAGGGTCATATGTCCCAAGCTTTGTGTGAAGCAAAGCCAGCTCAAAGTCCTAACCAACCTATGTCTCTAGAGCTCATCAAACCTAAAACAAAACCCCAGGGCTTGTTAATGTTGCCAGAAGCAGGGTTATGTTGACGTGACAGCTGCTAAATCTCCAGTTGCAGGAGTCTCAACAACTTCAATGTCTGTCCATCACTCGTGAAGATGGAGTGGGCTGTCTTACAGCAGCGTAAGGGACTTTTGGGGGAGCTATGTCCTCTCCCCAAAAGTCTCCAGGAAGGTGGTACGTGTCTTTGCCTGTTAGTCGTATAAATGCCGAGATATGGGCTTCTCAGCTGAAGGAGGCTGGTGGCCTCCAGCATTGCAGTTGTAGTTGTCTTGGTATTGCCAAAAGAAAAAATCCAGCTTGCTGAGATCAGCTTGTTTAACCTGCTCAGCATCTTTTCCTCTCACATTCTTCATCATGAAGACCCTCTCAAAGAAAAGCAGTATCACTTAGTCACAGCTGCTTTTCAAGCAATCTTCTATCCATTGAAACAACCTGTGGGTGGGATACTGCAGGATGTGCAATTTAAAAGCATCATGCAGTGATGTTCAGGCTAACAGATACCAAATCTAACTCTTACACATGCTGGTAATCATTGATTTACCAGTTCAGGCTAAGAAGTCATACAGATGCCTTAGCAGATGCTAGGTTAAAACAGCTAGTCTACTTTTAGATAGTAATTCATGTCTAGGGAGCAGGGGTAGTCCCCGAGTTTTAACTCTGCCACGCTGCTGCTTCTCAAGCTGTTGCAGGCAAACTGAGCTGAAGTATGTCTAAGGATAGACATACCCTAAAAGTTGAAATGACAGCTGAATTAATACCCAGCTCATCCCAAGGTCTGTAGTATAAGGGCTGCAAGAACGTGACAATCACACTTGCCAAACCAAAGTCTGCAGCCATAAATCTGAGTATCAAGGCGTGTTCCCCAGTCAGTGAAGAGAGAAGCACCATTGCAGAGTTAATCACGCTCACTTCCTCAGACTCCTCTTACAGGACGAATTGTCCTCTGGAATAATCTGTCTCTATAAAGTAGATTTAGATGGCCTCACTTAGACCAAATACCTAATTTTTTGACCCCAAGATGACAGGGGTAGGGGGAAGAGAGGGCAGAGGGAGCTGAAATGAAATAATGAAATACTGGTTTTGTCTTAATTTCTTTTTCTGTACAAAGTCTCTGAGCTCCCAGTATGTTTCCTTTAACAAGGAAGATAGGTATTTCTAATTGGAAAAATAAATAAACAAACAAACAAACAAGAAAAATCACAAAATAAAACAAAACAAAAACACAAAAAACACCACACACCACCTTGGCACAAAAATGTATAGTGATTTTAATCTCCTATAAACATATAACTAATTTCTCAATTGACCAAAAGACACATAGAAGAACTGATTCTGTCATCCAGTACACTATGTTAGCCATTAGCAAGTGCAATTTGAATAAAATTAACAAGCAAATTGATTTGCAGTTTATGTTAAATGAGTTTCTTTTTTCAGACTAATCAGGTCATGATGCTCAAAAACATTATTATAATCTCTGCCAATCAGTATTATTTTTGTCAGGCTCAGAAAGGAGAAATGAACTTATTTTTTTGTGGTCCAACCAATTAACATACTGTACACTTGATGCAAATCTGAAACAATAATCAGTATTCCATACCTCCTGAGGCACAGACCTTCACTGCTTGGTATTTGATAAGAATGCTCCCGCTCTCTTCAGATTAACTGTATCATTTGCTCATGCCTAAAATTAAAGCAAATATAATGGAATAGTACCACAACCAAATAGCAACAAAGCAAGCTTGACTGGACTTTGCAAGACAGAACTGAAGAGTAGTAAAAGTAAATCTCTGCTTCTGTTTCCTAAGGAATATTATTTCTGTACTAGAAACACTAATATCTCAGTTACGCTGAGTGCTAAATTAACTTAAAATATCAAATGTAAAAATAGCTGTTACTTGCAAGGATATTTGCCAACAACATTCAAACTGGAATTGCAGAAGATGGGTAATTGAAAGCCCTGAAGGAGTCCTAATATGTTTTCATAAATAGATATGTGCTGTGGAATGATATTACTATCTCCATTTAATTTCCATTAAATTCAGCCATCTACAAGTTTCCAGTGTCAACCTTCATCCTTCCCTGAAAACAAGCTTTCGGTACTGTTAGCAGAAAAAGACAGATATCTCCACATACACCACATGCACAGACAGATATCCACCACAACACCCCTCAGACACCTGGTTTAGGACAGAAGGAATTCTGGAAGACAAAGAGATTGTGCAGAATTGAGTGGGAAATTCAGTTGCCTGAACATAGGCACCTAATGTGATGTGAGACACCATGGAATGACCTGCCTGGCTTTCAACTGCTGGTCCAGAGGTCACAGATCTTCTGTAAGTCTTGTACCCTGCCTACCTCTACCATGGCCTCACAGCATTTAACATGGAAACAGACACCTGTTTTAGGCAGCTGAATCCTTGTGACTTCTGTGCAAATGTCCTTATTTGCGGGGTTTCTCCTGATCTATTTGAACCTCTCCACAGTCAGATGAAGGGTCAGAACTTTGCATGAGACAATTGCAAGCCCATAAGAAGACCCTTGCAATTTTCTTCCCATGAGGCACCTCTCACGAAGCAAGGAAGTTCGTTTAATTGCTAATCCAAATATTTCAGAATTTAGAAAAACAAACAAAAAAAATGTTACTTCAAGCTGCCTCTTGGAACTGACCAAAGGTATGAGTCCTCAAAAAATATCTTCAAGCCTTGTGTCTTTCCACAGGATTACATGGGACTTTGAAAAAGCTATGATAAAATTCAATGTTGACATTCCAAACTATGTCTATGTAAACAAAGGGTGTATAAACAAGTATTAGTGATATGTCTACTTGCTCATAGTGGATTAATGTAAAATTAATCAATACAAAACTATGTTGCCAGTAACACTTAAAGATCATAAATCAGCCTCCTCTCTCTGATATCGATTTAAGAAAACATGATATTTCAGAAATAATAAGTTGAAATAAAGATTTGCATCTTTCGGACTTCAATTATTTGGGGATTCAGCCACAAACATTGGACTTTTGCCTTTCTAATAACCAATCATCTCAAAATCTTTTACAATCACAGCAAATATTTTGAAACTCCACAGAAAGGGAAAGAAACCTCAACACTGAATAAAACTCTTATTGACTGCAACGGGGAGTTAATCAGTTGCTTTAAGTGGTATATCCCCTGGTTACAACATATCTTGGATATTGCTATGAAAAGGAATAATTTCTGTTCCAGGTAAACAGAATCTAGTTCTTTTTCCTTAGAGAACACGAAGTTCATACACAGTTTCTCATTCACTGCAATTGTACGTGACCATGAGAAATATTAGAAACTACACACCCAGTGTTTCCATCTCACACAAATTTAACATTGCTTCATATTTTATAGATGTAACTTAATTGCTTCAGATATGCTGATTAGATGTGCTGATCAGATATCATTAAGGTAATCTGATGCATTCTTTTAAATACAACTGTAGACCTTCTGTCTCTTTCTTCCATAATGAATTTATGTATTACTCATTTGGGAGATTTCATCACAATTTTTAAAAGCCACTTTCCCCCATCTGAATTCAAAATAGATGTAAGGAGGTCATATTGACATGGTAAGGCCCTGTTTAAATAATTTGATGGTACAATTAATTCCACACAAGTGGAATTAGCTACAAGGGATTAATGAAAATGTCAGGGTTACAGGTTGTGCTGGTGATGTGTTTCTAATGTCAGTAGTAAATCTGTTGTAGGTAGAACACAAATTCTTTCCATGTAAGGTACTTTCTTTAAAAATATACATGGAACTCATAAACCAACCCACAGCTGATGTGGACCAATTTTCCATAAAAGTACACCTACTGAGGAAACAGAACAAAACATATAGATTACATAAATGAACAAATATTTCAGGTTTAAGATATCCAGTGATGGTTTGGGAAAAAAATAGTGCACAATATCTAAAAAGTGGGCTTAAGAAAGAGGTAAAAAAAAAAAGACTGATTCATGGACCATAAATTCATTGCTGGAAATTCAATATGATGCTCAAGGTACAAGGTTTTGCTCCTAAAGTCCTTTAATAGTTGTTTTCTGGAAGCTGCAGGGGTATGTGCCCATGTCTTTTACATCCTTTCCTTAAGGACCTGCTTCTGTCATTGCCAAGCTAACTGGAGCTCTGAGGTTCTTGTGTCTGTTTGTGCAGTCATTTCCAGTAATCATTAAATTTAAGTAAAAACACGAGCTGCTTTCAAATATTTTGCCTATTGAAAGGGAAATAACATCTGAGTGGAAGGATAGAACATTATATGCAGAAATTAACAATTTAGTTATAGGAGGGACAAGAGAAAATTCAGAAAAAAAATATTTTATGAAGACATACTTCTCTGTCCATAGAGGGACCAGTCATCACATTGATGACTTACTTTCTATTCTGTACCACTTCACCCATTCTCTTGTGTTTTTCAGAATTGTTCCACAGAAACCATTTGGTACACAAAATAAAAACCTCCCATAGTCAGAAAACATACAGCTGAGCTGTTTACAGCACCAAAGTCACTTATGGTGTTTGGAATATAGTCAGATGGGTTGTTGCAACTCATTCACCTGAAGACAGCAGATCTTACTCAAGGTCTTTGGAGGCACCTACCCAAGAAACACTGCAGTGCTACAAAATGTGTAGGGCATTCAATTGTATGAGTTAGGTGGTGAGGAGTCATGGATGGCTGGGCAAGGAAGCTGGGATCAAGCAGTGGTGAGCAGAGAGCAGCATTTCACCTCTCGTTCCTCATCCAGCTGGACTGCACCAGCCATGCCCATAGCATCCATGAGGGCAGAGCAGGAGGATGAGCCAGTTCCACTCTCTTGTGCTATAGTTTTCCCTACTTGGTTCCCTCCAGACCAGAGCCAGACCACAAGCCGCCGCTTAGACTTGTGTGGACCAGAGAATAGGCTGGGCTCAGGCACAAATCCAAGCTAACATGACAGCGGAGATGCAAGTTTAGGCTACACCTTTGCTAATAAATAAAATAAGCCAGAGAGCAGTCTCTGACTCCAAAGCCAAATGGCGTTTTCCATCTGACATGCACAAAGCTCAGATCTCTTTCCCCATGAGGAGGAGGGACACATTTCAGGCTCCCTTTTGGAAACAGTCCCCCCATCAGCCCCAGCCTGACGCCACTTGAGAGCACCAGGTCACAAGGGCTGAACCTGTGCCAGGAAGGGTGCAAACATTCATGAGACAGTCCCCTAGCTCCTGCCCTCCTGTTGGCTTATTTACTGGTATAGATGTAACAGTACGTGCCCAAACCCATTTTTTTCTTTAAACACTCAAAAAATGTCTGGCTTTAGTGGCACCAGAGAATTCAGAGTAAAGACCGTGTATTTTTGCCTATTGTTTCCTTGTAGACCTATGGCAGCTCTGACTCATACTGTTAAGGATAAATTAAGCTTTAGATACTTCAGTTAGAGCAATTTCTACTTCTGTGGAACAGAGCCTCCATTTATACAAAAAAATGAGCATGTTCATCACAAAATAATATTATATATTTGATGTAATGTTCTTTCTTTTTACAATTTCATCTTGGTACCATTTATACTGCATTTCGAACATGATATATTTTTATTGTTAAATAAGTTAATGGCTACAAGAAGGAATGATAGTGATCCCTGGAATTAAGTTTTCAAAGCAGAATTTTTACTTTTTACTGTGTTACAAGGGCTAATTGTATTGCACGAGTTATTTGTGTTTAGCTGCAGGGAACTACATGGCCAGGTTCAGAGGTGATGTGCTGCCTTCAGGCATGCTTTTCAAAAATCTGTGACTCAAACGTATACAGTGATACCAAGTCACTTCTGCATTTTCTACATGATAAGAAAGGACATCTTGACAGGGTAGAAGCAGGAGGATTAGTGCTGTGAGGCTACTCAGTCAGATCCATAAACACCTTTGCAAATGCAGAAAACTGTTTTTTGTACTTAAGGCTAAACTATTCAGCATAGGTGGCTGAACTCCAGAGACAGCTTACAGTTTTATCTAGGAGTTCCTCAGACAGTTTAAATAACACAAGCATGCAAACTCTGAAAGTGTCTTGTAACACCATTCAGGTCAGAAACTAGTTTACCCCAAAGCCCCGCCAGGCCCCAGAAATAAGGGGTTCCCCCTTCGGCTTCAGCTTGGGGGTTCAGTCTAATGGTCTTGTTCTGAGCAAACCTACTCGAGTCCTAGAGCAACAGGTGGTTTCTGCTGGGTTTTTTTATATCCAGCTGCTGTTGATGACCTGTTTTCTATTTCCTTGTCCTCTCCCTCTCAGTATACATTAGCTATATCACCTTTGCTGCAGGGGTGGGGGTCGGAGTTCAATTTCCTCTTCTATCTAAGGAGATTTAAATCGCATTTCCCAATTCCCTAAAGAAAGCTCAACCACTTAATTCTTTTTATTCCACTTATGCTCTGCATATCTCAGCATCCTTAGCACACAGCTTGTGCACTAAGCTGTCCTTGTAGTTCTGCTCTTAACTGGCTTCCACCGTGTCACATATTTGAGGGAACATCCATTCTCAGAAGCAAAAGTCCTGTCCTCCAAACAGCATGTTGACTTTCTCTGGAGGTAACACAACTGCTTACATTCCTGCTTTCCAATTGAAGATTGAAATAAAAATGATCCAAGAGTATAGAGAATAGTGTGTAGACACCTGGGGAGCATACAGAGCACTGTACAGTAGAGTTCTGCTTCCAGACTCTCCACTGAAATGACCAAATTGAGCTGGCAGAATATGTGGATTTTGAATTTAAACACGAAATTTAACATGGAGGTGTGTGTTTCATCCCCTCAGAATAGCACTTTGACACCAACAGTGCAATATTACAGGACTGCAAGTTGCCTAAGAGACAGAACAGATACCATGCCCTGCCCCTGGGGCTGCTCACAGGAGATCTTCAGCCAGAGGCAAGGTAATCATGAGCCCAGCTCAACTGGTAGATGGACAGAGAAGGTCACACAGGCGATGTGTGATCAACACAGCTGCATCCCAGAGTGGTCTGTGTAGGTTACTGCTTCAACCTCTTACATGCTCCAGTTTGCCAGTGGAAGTCACCATGCACATGAGGATATGTTGCTAAATGACAAGGTGGCCAGGAAGCAAGTCTGAGCACAGGGTTGCAGTTCACCCATGCTGCAATTTGTTCCTGTGGTACCCATCGGTAATGGCAGAGGCCATTCTCCTGGTGGTATGGATATCAATCACACCCTGGTCCTCTTTCCTTTAGCAGTATACATATATAGCAGTGCGCTCTTCCTTCTGGCTGTGTAAAAGCACCTCTCCTCAGGCTGAGATGTTCCTCAGCATGTGCTGGTCCCATCACAGACTCTGGTCTCTGCAGGAGGTGAACCCCACATCTGGAAAGGAATCATCCAACACACCAGCCTCTATTTGTGTTTGGTTGGTAATGCCATGTATTGCATGACACTTAACAGCAAATAGTAAGTCTAGGGATAGCCAGAAAGGTGCAGGCTTCTCACAGGAGAGCTTTTCTGTCCTACTACATGCAGATTGGCTAGATCACTACCACAAAGCCAGAAAAAAAATGTTTTATCTGTTCCGGGAATAAGCATGTGAATGCATAGCTAGGTATATGCACAGAGGACACTATAAGGAAAAAAAAATAAGGAAGACAGATAATGAAAGAAGGCTGGGTAAAAGCTGAGCAACTACATTAACTATTGAATGTAGCACAAACCCAAGCAGATAGAAACAGAAGTGGGTATACCACAAGGAAAAACAGAAATGTTGATTGCAGAGCTGCAATCCAACCAAGAAGAGCTCTGAAATCAGACTGAGAAAAGGGATCAGGAGTAGTAGGAACAGTTTTTGGAGAAAAAGTGTTTGTAGTGCCTTTCTTCTTGACATCAGAACTAGCAAAGAAACACTTTCCAATATTTCTCCTTTTCTGTTTGAAAATGTATCTTCGAAATTTAGAGACCAAAACAGTCGGCTAAGTAACAGCACTAAGATTTCCCATCAGAACACAAAGTTTGATGTTCCTTCTGCCTTTAACTAGATGCTGAATCAAATAGGGTGTGCCATACACTTTTACCAGGGAATCTCATCTTTACAACGTCAAGGATAAAAACGGCTTTTCTTATCAGATAAGTTTCAGGAGATATGAGACAGGAGTTCAACTAAAAGATACGCACTTTCGATTAGCAAGTGAGCAATGGAAAACTGTTAAACTGAAAAGGATAGAAAGAAAATAATTTATTTTCCACTTCAACCTGTACCCTGGTAAACATACAAAGATTTACCTAATTTTGGTTTTTTTTAAACAAACCTTTCAGTCAGGTTTGCTCTCTAACTTTCAAGCAGACTTTAGTTTTACTGGCTGCAGTACAGGCCCTATCTTTTCAGCCTGTGTTAGTCATCAGTTAGTTTGAGTCAAAAAAGTGAGATATACATTAAACTATTTCATGTAATGCATTGTTTCACTGAATTTATGCCACAGACTGAACTACTACAGGAGTCAACATGTCAAAATAGCTGAATAGTATTGCCCTTCACCATCATTGCATCATTAAGTAGTAGTGTACTGTAATTGTTGCAAATATAAGCTATGTGTTCTTAGGTCCTATACCACCAAATTTAATTAACTCGCTAGTCTTAAAAAACCCCAGGAAACTGTGGACTTAAACTCACAGGTCATCTCAGATCTGTCACTTAGTATTTCAACTGAAAAAAATTACCATCCTACTGCATTTGTTCTTCCTCTCAACTAGCCTAAGTTATTTTTTCTTGTGTCTCATTTTTCACTCTATGTCCTGAAGCTAAACTTCTGAGAGCATGTGAAATATTTACACAGAAATGTGAAAATATCAGCATTTAGCATGACATATGATGGGTGCAGGAGAGCTGAGCTTGGGTATCATTTTGCATAATCAGGCCCTGAGATCAGACAGTTTCACTGCACAGCGGCACATGTCAGCACAGCATGTTCAAATAAAAAGAACAGAAGACCATAAATATTATCTACTGCAAAATGTGTGAAAAAGTTATTGCTTCTTTGCATATCTTGTTCTTGAAAACTGACATCAGAAATATGAGATACCGAGGTGGAGTATAAAACCAGACCTTAATTGGTTTAATTTTTAGCTCTGAACAACATAGATACAGAGTACACTGATGGCATACTGTCAAGCTGCATGTTCTTCTATTAGAGGGTCTTTATTTGCCTGCCTCAATAAAAACACCAAGCCAGAGACCAAGAAGAAACAAATATTCTTTGTGTCACTAGCCTCCTGGACATGCCCTTGGCCAGCTTGCCTTAGATCATTGGCTGATTTGGACAAAACTGCCCTGAAGCACAGCCTTTCACACACTGTGAGACGTCATCCTACTTGTTTGCAGAGGTGCGATCACCCTGCACAGCTGAGAGTCCTGCAGAGCAGCTATGTCCCAGCCACTAGGAAAGGTCATCCCCACTCTTCTTGTGGGAAACACCATTGGGCACCACTTCCTTGGGCTTCACTGGAAGCAGGACCATAGTCTCAGCTATAATAAGTTGGTCTGGGGACAGTTTTCAGAACCTTATACACAACGTGTCACAACTCACACTCACATTGCTAAGCTTTTCCCCTCTGAAACACAGTGGGCAGCTCCAAGTCACCTCTCTGTGCACCTAAATACTTCTGTTTCAGACTTGAAGCCCAGCTTTCTGGCTTACACCTATTCATTAAAACTGCAGCTCGGTGGCTGGCACATGTATAGTAGGGTGGAAAGAAGACCCCTCTGCCAGCGTTGCCTAGTGGGACCCACAAAAAAACACCCACCACACTGTCACAGCTGCTGAGTCCTCTCCTGCTCTGCTCACGGGTGGGAGCCACCCTCCACGATGTGCTGCAACCCCAGAGTCAAAAAGATGATGAAGGCAGGTACTGTCCAGACAAGGGATACCTCCCCCATCGCTCTACATCCTCGCAGCATGTGGCCATCCAGCCTGCTCGTCGTTCTCGCCTCACTTCTCAGAGAGCTGTGTAAGCCACCTCCACAGGCCACAGCACTTCAAAGGCAAAACACAACATTTGGTATTAAAGAGTAAATTCGTTCTTGGGCAATCTTGAAAAGAAAGAGCATGTTTGCACAAAATGCAGTACATTTTCCCCGAACAGTGCACTTACCATACTCCCTCTGCTACTTCAGTCAGTTGGATTTTGTGCCATTTTTCCACTGCTGTAAATGTTCTTTTATTCTACCCCACAATAAAGCCTGCTTCACACAGCCCAGCGTACGGGCTATCAGTCTCTTAGGGCAAAAAGGACTCCAGTGTGGTGCTTCTCACTGCTGTGGTTTCAGTAAATCATTCTAATAAAAGGCGTCTCCAGCCTATATCCTCATCTGCATTTTCACAAAAAAAAAAAACAAAAAAACACCACAACAAACAGACCCAACCAGAGCTTATTTGTGGTATAATACAGGTGGTTTTACTAAACTGATTATTACAGTTTCAGACATTACTTTTTCTAAGACTAATTTGTACATAGTGGTTCTCTAAAAACGCTGTTGTTTGTTTGGATTGGGGTGGGACTCACACAGAAGAGAGAAGATTATGTTAACTGAAGTTATTATAACGTAACTACATCTCAGAGAAAACTAAGAAGTAGAAGCTATTGATTTCAAGAATATTGCTGATTATATTTTCCAATTTTCTGAATTTTCCCTGCAATTGTGTTTTCAGTTTCATTAATATGTTCTAGCACTTTGCAACAGGGAAGGGGCAAAAATAAATCTTCATTGTAACACTTCTGAAAAAGGTACATCTGCTTAACTAGACTGAGATTTACCTTTTCTAACTTTAATGGTCTATAATTGGCCTATTTTCCTTAGATCGCCCTTTCTAATCAATGGAAAGAAATGACAAATTTTGAAAAGTAGTTTATCGAATCTGTTATAGGCATCTTTAAGCTGACAATAATGAGATCCTTATTTCTCCCCACTGACCAGAGACAGGAGTCTAGGCTCAGATGTAAAAGTTTACAGGGTAGACATCCTCACTTGACCATTTACTAGGTTTGTAGGTTTCACTTAGATCAAGACATACAATGTTTTCCAAACTTCTTAGTAATTCATCTTCAACTGATCCAGTAACAGTTGTAGAAATTATTTCCTCTGCAATTCTTTTTTCACACACCTCTTTATTGTTGGAAGTTGGTAAAAGCTGGAAGCATGATGTAGAACTGTACCTTTCACATTCCTGGGGCTATTGATCTCGTTTACGTGTTTGGTACCTCATGTTCACATCATCAGGACTAAAGATTTGGTGACAGGAGGAGTAGTTCTTCCCCTTCTCTGGGTAGGATTGCTGGGAGGTGCTACCTTACAGTCCAATCCGCTACGTACCTCTGGCAGTTTGATTAAATAAACTTCCTCTATTACAGAGACTTATGTCACTAGTAGTATTCTAATGTCTTCTGCTCACTGCCCGCGATGTATTATATGTGTCATAAAGCATGGTGACATTTGGGGTTGATGCTTTGTAAGAGCTTCACAAAACACCTCTTTTTAGAACTCAAGGCAGGTGTTAATCAGATGATGGTCTCTTCCAGTCCTATACTCTTATTACTTGTCAGCCAACAAACACTATCAGATTTCAAGGAAGAAAACAGAAGAGGATGAGAGGAGATAGAGGTAAATTAGTACAAGAGTATTATTAAGTGGTTTTTCCTATTATATTACTCATTAATTTTAATCATGTTTTGAACAGTAACTGGTCATTATAAACATTTTAGATGGAAAAAGGAATAAAATTTTACTACAAACTCCACACAACATGTTTAAGAAGCAGTGATAACCCTTGAGATTTTAGGCCCCTGGCACATTTCACAGCAGGCTAAGTTACATGTAATCAAGGCCTAAATTAACATGAGAGGCTTGGAGAATGCAGGAATATGAAGCGCCACTTCAATTTATTCTAAATTGCATCTCCTGGCTAGCAGATTTAATTGTACATTTCTTTTTCTTCTCGTCCATGTGCAAATTGTGTTATTGGACCACTAGGTGCTGGCAGAATGGCACAAAGGATGCTGCCCACTGTGTGTTTTCTGCAGTCACTACCACCAAGAAGATGACTGACACATACATTTTCTTCTCATCAATAAATCCATCTTCATCCATCCAGTGCTCTTGGGGGCTACATTTGACCCCTTTTCCTTTGATCCCCCTGCAGCTCCATCCACATATCACCTTGAATTGAAAGGTTTTATTGCATAGACTAGAATTTCATTTTAGATTGGAAGATGGTGTGAGACCATGCATGCAATGACTTATGCACCTCAGGGAAGTAATTTTGCATTCTTTCTATCTAATCTGCCTAAGCCTTTATACTGCTATCATTACTATGACATCTAAGCATTTAATTATCATAGGTAATAATCTATAAAGATTGCAACACAATATTTCTATCTGATTCTATTGTCATTGATTCTGATTTTGCTGACTCAAACGGTAGAGTCTACCTGGGAGTGCCTTTAAATACGTGTGATGTGAGATCTGAAGTTCAGCAGAACCAATTGGCCCTACCACATGCTTGCCCTGACATATGACAGCAAAAGCCTTCAGGAAGGCACCAGCTGCCCTCTCCTCTTCCCGTTATTGTTTCACTCAACCCAAATCTTCTTCCAAATCAGGGGAAAGCTGCTTCCTCTAGTGCATGCACGAGCCCTGCATAGGAGCACAGAAGGTTCAACTATCAGGATTTGGGGAAAGCTCATTTTAGGGTGGCACAGCTGGCAGGCGAAAATAAGCAGCTAGCACTTAACACTCGCCTGCTGAACTAAGGCAAAAAGAATGTGAACAGGTCCATTTCCAACCAATTATATTTTATGTTCAGAGACCTGTCCTGTAGAGATTTTGTTTTTGTCTTTCACACTAATTGGCCAAAATAACATAAATCAGATCTGATCAAAAACATTCAGTATGCATTAAAAGAGGGAAAGCAGAGAGGGGAAGGTCAGTCATGTAAAGGTGTGACACAGCCAGTGTGAGCCAAGTTGCTAAAGGGTTAGCCCTTTAAATGGCCAAGTTAAATAAGATACAACTGGTGCTAAGTCAGCTTGCAAGAGCTCCCAAATGTAGGCTTATGCATGCCTGGAGGGACAGGTTCACTTCAATTGTGCCATATTTAACTTGGCAATTTAAATGGCAAAAGTTCTTTCTCACTTGGCCCTTGATATGCATATCACACCTTTATATGGCTTAACATCTTTTTTAAAGAGGATTTTTTTTCTTCATGTTAGTTAGATATTGCCATATGTGTGTACATAACATTCAGATATATAGACACACACAAACACACATAAAATATATGCATCAATTAGATGTCACCAAAATTCACACAGGGTAGATAAAATTTTCCTCCTTCTGGCACATAATCTATACTCCGATATTTAGTCCTGAAGTAACTGGTTTTCTTAAAGGAAGGTCCAAAGGCCTCAGATAGTCCAAGGAAAGAGAGGTGCAATGAATGCTTCTAGAAAGAAATCCTGTCTGGTTAGTGTAAAAACACCCTGCATTTGACTTGTTAGGTTTTTTTTAATCTGGTAATTATTTTGCATTTGTCCACTTAAGGATCGAATGAATCATGAAATAAAGAGAACCTGGGTTTCCAGTGATATGTCTTTTCCTGATATTCCCTTAGAGGTTAGTGGGAGTGTGCTAAAGGTTAGATGAGGACATATTGTAGGGCTAAGTTGGCCATTATACAGCAGTTCTCCATCACAGAAACCAAAATCAAATGATACAGGGCTTAAAAACGGTGGTGAGTTGAAATCCTCCTTAGTAAATCAATCTCCAGCTGTGGTATGACTGAGACCAGAAGTTCCCTCTTAGTTTACGTCTTAACTTTTGCTGAGACGTCCAATGAACCTCCACTACTATTTGCTATTTTTGTAACCCAGGTGCTCTTCCCTAGGATAGCAATAAGAAAATACTTGGACCTAAGGTGATCTGCATTGAGTTTTTCTAGAATGCCAGCCTCATTTACCTTCAAATTGTAAACTGTGCATCCTTAACCGTGAGAGCTGAAATTAAAGTACTTAAACCTTCTGATTTCTAAAGGAGCACTTTTCTCTCCTAGAAGCCATCCTTTTCAGATAATACAAGGAAAAATAAATCAATAATTTTTGTTATTTGTGTTGATTTAAATAAAGAAGATACAGGAAAGCAGAAATAGATCCAAACAGCTGAGAAGAAGTGTGTTTTCTGACAGAAACAAGAAACTCTTTTGGCACATCTGGTCTGGAAATTGTTTGTTCTTAGGATATGCTATTCCTTTATCATATATCGTATGCAGAAGTTAAATTTCACCTCCCCAACTTCTCCCAAAAAAGACATTGAATTTAGAAGGCAGATTACAGGTAGATGACACTACAGAAGGTTGTAAAAGAAACTGCTTTGAAATGAGCTGCTTCACTATTTGCTCCCTTTTTAATCACTTTTATTTAACCATTGCATTCTTCAACATAAGGTGTGAAAGCATCATCTCACAATGGATTTCCTCCACTTCGCAATGTCAGTGGCATATTTCAGGGTTGGGGCCATATTCTTCTGCCTCTTTGAAAAGCACATCATTTTTGGGTGATATCACAACCTACAAACAGTAGACTGGGCAGCTTGAGCTTCTTGTCCTGTTGAAGACATCAAAAGAAAGTGAGTGAATCTTTTAAGACAAAGTGCAGGATTTCATTACCTTTCATCATGTTTTATTGCATTGTCCATATCATCATGTGTAATCCTTATTATCAGTAGAATGCTCAATTACAGGAAGCTTCAGATACCAATTATGTGTTTAGGTGGGCCATTGTAGTACTCAACCTAAAGCACGGTCTTTTAAATAGAAATGAACACTTCAAAGGAGAGCCTGTGATATTTCTATTTGATGCATGTGCAGTTGCCACCATGCCAAGGACATCAGTTCTTTGCAAAAAGGCTGATGTAGCAATGGGGTGTGCCTGGATATTTTAGGCAAAGACAAGTAGACACTAGGAAGATGGTTCAAAGGACAGTTTAGGAGCTGGGTTCAATTTACTGCTTAGTCAAATGTTTCCTGGGACAGCCTGGTGAGTCATTTAGGACTACGCTCACAAACAAACAGTGCCCGGTTCAGGAAGCTGAGCATGCCAAGGTCACTGCCTGAACTTTACGTACAACACAGAGGGAGAGGAAGGCAGCAGAGAGAAGGATTCACAGCAGCAGCCTTCTGGAGCAGAGAAAGAAGTGGCAGGTTAACATACGCTAGCAAGCTGCAAAACAGTGGAGAAAGGAATGCACTTGAATAGTTGGAATGTGGAAATAAGACTCTCAGACACAAATACCAGCCTACATGTAGATTTCAAAGTTATGGAATTGGCTGTAAATGTACTCTATCTTTAAAATATAGCTGAAAGAAAAGGAGATGGTAATACTGCTGCCATTCATCTTTTGCACAACAGTTGAAATAGTTGTTTCCTTTAGTATTTCCTTCAGTTTATCTTCCATTAAGCCAATGGAGGAAGAAAAGTCACTGGAGGAAAATAAATAAACAATAACCTTTCCAAATAGGCCTAGTGTTTTTCTTTTCTGCAACTCAAAATGATGATGATGGTTTATAAGGACTCTGCCTTTTTTCTAGAGTTTTATATGTAACAGTATATCACTGCTGGGGTTCTCTAATCTATGTGTTGTATTTATGAGTCACTTTCATACTAATTCTTTTTCTGATTAGGATACTGAATGTTATCATTTAAGATACCATTAAGGGTCTAATTGATTTCAGTGTGGAAAGCCAGAAACATAAGTTGTCTTGAGAGTAGTTGTGGAAAGTTTACAATAGTATATTAACTTAACTTAAAAGATTACTCTGTAATCTTTAAGAAAACAACAACAACAACAACAACAAAAAACTTCATCGCTGAAAACAGGTACAGAAAGTATTATGTACACTGCTCCAGATTTTTTTAATGAATATGCCAAATTCATTAAATAGCTCTAAAATGAGTAAGCCACAATTTGGAGTATGAGTAGGTAGTAAAGAAATGGGAGATCCAAAAGTGAAAAAAAAAAAAATGTGAGGTTTCTTAGGCTTATGGATCCAACATAGAACATTTCAAGTTCTCTAAAAGTTTTTGTTTCAGACAAAATTATGCTCTTATATGACTCATCAAAAATAGATAAATGCTAACTTTAGATAGGCAAGCTAAATTATATGGAGCTGTCTAGAGCTATCCGGAGAAGTATCAGGTTGTCCTACATGATTGTGCTCTGGCTAGCAGAATGCTGTCATGAACCTGGATGGTGCTCTGATCTATTCAGCTGAGTAGCAGAGATGATTCTTCCTTTTTGACCATCAGTTTTCATGAATTGGAAGCCAAGCAATACAGATGTATAACTGGTCTAAGACACAGTATTTTCCGTAATAGTGATTGGACATTTTTTGCTTTTGTAGTGACTACACTACACAGCTACTGTAGCCTAAGGAACTGCTCAGAACTGGAGTCTCATAGCCTCCCTAAATATCTTCAAGATATGGAAGAAGTGTTAAAGCAGAGAGCAGTGCCCTTCCATGTGTCAAATTCAAACACTGAAGATACTTCACATCGAGTGGTAACAGTCATGAAGCATGGAGAGAACCATCTGTTTCCTGCACCTTGAAAGATATGTTGAAAAGGAAGCATTTTTTTAAATTTAGCTAAGAATGTGATTTTCATGAGACCACAGTGTATGCCCAAAGCAAATGAAAACGAGACCCACTGTCCTTGGGATGTTGGTCATTTGAGTTCTAATATTCCTCTATATTCCACTGGAGGCAAAATAACATAAGTAGGTGAAACAAAGCACTGAATGCTATAGTTTTATGTCAGAAAATTAGGTGTGGGTCTTCTTGTTAATCCCTAGATCCCCGCCATCCGGTGTTTGTGGGAAACACACAGCCTGGAGCACTGCCATGGTCCTGTGGTGACAGTGAGAGACTGCTGATGCCAGGCCGCAGAGTGCTAGAAATAACACCTGCTCTCCTTCAGATGGAGATAACTCTGTGAGAAAACTGTGACAGCTGTTATAGATATGGGACAAGGCTCTGACGGATAAGAGCATTCAGAGGGCAAATTTTGCTCCAGCAGCTCTGAGAACACTTGATAACTTCCATAGTACACTATGGCAGGAGATCAAAGGCAAGCATCTTCTGGAAATCTCTTTCTGTCAACAACACACTTGGACAGTTTCAGCTTTCTGCGAAGAAATTAAAAATAAAGCAGAACCTAAATTATCTGTTCCCATTGCTTGTCAAGGTCCTCATGGAAGATTCCCACAGGTCTGGAGTGAATGTTTGGTATTCTGCCTCCCTAACAGAAAGGCACCAAGTCAGCACTGGGGGGTTTCTTGTTACTGTAGAAATACTTTGGTTAAAAGTATATTATGATAAAATACTCACAAAGGAAGTTAAAGGAAAAACTGCAAGCGGACCTCTAGGGGCACTAATCCCACAATCAGAGATTCTTGTACATACTTAAGCAACGGGCCTTGTACAGCTTCCAGATGGAAAGCAGCTACTGCCTGCTTTCATGCAACTTTGCAACCTTTTCAGTTATCCAGGACAAAGTCAACAGGTTATTGTCTATATGCTTTTGTACAGTCACTTTTCCCAAAGTGTTGTACAGAGAAAAAAGTTCATTGTCTTCAGCAAACCCTGGAGACTTTCATGGTTTCAAGCTGTGCAGTGGATAAGGCAGTACTTTTATAGAGTATTGTTTCAATTTCTGAAAAAAATAATATTTCGCAGAGTCATACTCTAATAATAATGTAAAAGTAACAGCTAAGAGTACCTATGCAATTTCCTAAGTCAGAAAAGATCATTTCTTAATGCAAACCTTTGTGGAGTAGTCTTGGAATATACTGTAAACATCAGCCAGGTAAATTTTCCTTTTCTCTTTCCCCCTTATAGGAAATGAATATCTAATCTGATGATCACTAAGGTTAAGGACATCAGAAAGCATGTTAAACATTAAGCAGCTGATGGCATTTGAAAACCATCATCACTAGTAAGAGCTGTAAAAGGATTCCATAAAACTACATTTCAAAAGAAACTATAGCTGCAGTCAGGAGAAAAATAGAAGAATCCTGTAAATATTGCTAATTAAAGTCTGATTTCAAAAGAAAAAATGTATCTAACATTAAGGGACTACATTTCCACACTGATATCATACCTGGCCATCCACTGTTGTGCAGCTTGTAGAACTATATTCACCTGTGACTTCCTGTGTGCTTGTGAAACATGGGTATTCCACTGCATACTATAAAATCACTAACCTAATAGGCTGCAACACAATCACTTGCATTATTTCAGACATGTTGAAATGAAAAATCATAAAGAGATGATGATGTTGATGTCAGAAGACCACACAGAGCCCATCAGATACTCAGGACTAAGCTCAAGCAGCAGCGAATGCATGAAGGAAACCCTGGGTAGGTGCAGCCTTGAGACACGGGGACATGAGTCATCGGCACCACATGGCATGGGACCTGCATCACTCTACAAGGCTGATGCGGATGTAACTATTGAAATTGTAAAGCATAGTGCTGGCTGTCTATATATCTCTGTAAATATAGTGCTTGGAATTTATTACCCAATAAACTATGGCAAAAAGGTTACTACCTAAAGGACAACTTTGCAGAAAGAATACTTGCATCTGATACAGAAGTTTAAACTTTTATGTACAAGACTTTCATTTTGTTTATATTGCAGGATTTTATGAGGTAAATGAATGTTTTCAGCACACCTCCTAGCATAAAAATAACCACTTTTATAGAATTCTACCACAGCTTCCATGAACTCCCAGTCCTGTTTTGTTTTAAATTATACAAGTTAGTTCATGGTACTGATGGTCATTGCTCCCAGTTTATGCCTCTTTTGTTGAAGCCAGAATTAAGGCAGACAGGCTGCAGAGATCCTGCTGTGATAATAGTTCACCACCTAAAGAGTTCTCTGTGCTGAGAAAATCCCAGACCCCCTTAAGTGGGGTTCTCTATATCCCATAGCAAATCAGCTGTATAGTTGTGGATTGTCTCAGTGTTTCTCCTCTGTGAATAGCGCATGGGACAAAAGACATGCAGGGTCCAGTCATTATGTAGAAAATCTGGATAAAAGATCTTCAGTNTATAAATGTTAATACAATGTGAATAGAGAAAGAGAAAAAAAAAAAGAAGGGACAAGAAATAATAAAAAAAAAAAAAAAAAAAAAAAAAAAAATCTAAAAAAAAAAAAAAAAATAAAAAAAAAAAAAAAGAAGGCTGATGGGTAACAGGGAAAAGCCTGAAGTCCTCAGTCCCTTTTGTGCTTCGTTTTTCACTGATAAGGATCCAAAAACCACAGGCCAGGAAGATAATGGACCAAATCCCCTTAGAAACCTTTTCTAGTTATATGAAGCCTAAGGTGACTACAATCAGCCACCATTAATTTATCAAGGCCAAATCATGCCTGATCAACGTGATTGTTTCCTGCGATGTGGATAGTTTCCTCATGCAGTGGATAAGGACAAGGGCAGGTGACACTGCATATTTTGACTTTGTCAAGGCCTTTGACAAAATCTTCATACTATCTGTATCGCCTAATTGGTAAGATATGGACTGGATAAATGAATAATAATGCGGGTGGGAAAGTGGCTGGACTGCTGGGGTCAAAGAGTTGTGATCCATGGTGCAAAGTCCAGCTGGCAGCCAGTTAATAGTGACATTCCTCAGAGAAAAATACCAGGTCCAACACTTCAGTGCCTTCACTGACAGTGTGGATTGCAGTATACTCTCTGCAAGTTTGCAGATGGCACCAAATGTGGAGGAGCAGTCGATATATTTCTGTTCAGAGGCACCTGGACAAGTTGGAGAAATAGGCTGACAGGAATCTTGTGAAGTTCAGCAAAACTTCTAATGTTTTTTTAAAATGATCTGGCAGCAGGAGTCAACTGTACATTAAGTAAGTTTGTCGATGTTACTAAATTAGGAGGAGCTGTGGACTCCATCAAGAGTAGAGAGGCCTTACAGAGAGATCTGGATAAACTAGAGAGCTGGGCATTCACCAGCCTTATGAAATTTAACAGGAGGAAGTGATGGATTCTCCAGCTGGGATGGGGTAATCCTGGTTATATGTACCAACTGGGGAATGAGAGGCTCAAGAGCAGCCCCACAGACAGAGATCTGAGGGGCTGGGTTGATGGCAAGTTGCATCTGAGTCAAGAGTGTGCCCTGGCAGACAAAAGGTCCAACTGTGTCCTTGGATGTATCAAGCACAGCATCACTGGCCAGTCGAAGGAGGTGCTTGTCCCACTCTACGCTTCACTGGTGCAGCCCCATCTCGAGTACTGTGTGCAGTTTTGAGCATTCCGATATAAGAAGGACATCAAACTATTAGAGTGTATCCAGAGGAGGGTGACCAATGTGGTGAGAGGCCTCAAGGACAAGACAGGAGGAGCAGTTAAGGCAAACTGATTTGTTCGGCTTGGAGAAGAGAAGGCTGGAGGGTGACCTCATCACAATCTACAGCTTCCTCAAGGAGGGCAGCAGAGGAGAAGGTGCTGATTTCCTCTCTCTGGTGACGAGTGACAAGACACAAGGAAATGGAATGAAGCTGGATCAGAGGAAGTTTAGATTGGAAATTAGGAAAAGGTTCTTCACTGAGAAGGTGATCGGTCGCTGGGACAGGCTCACGAAGGAAGTGGTCACAGCACAAAGCCTGTCAGAGTTCAGAAAGTATCTGGATGATGTTCTTGGACATATGGATTAGATTTAGATAGTCCTGCGACTATCTGAATAGATTCTGATAGTCCTGCGAGGACTATCAAAGCCTCATGAACAGCAAGAGGAACAGGCATCAGTAGTTGCAGCAATGGCCATCTCTGTCCCGGCTGTAAAAGGGAAGGACTTTTTGGTACTTGTGAAACCACAGCTGGAGTATTTTATCCAGTCTGGGGAGCCCCATTACAAGAAAGAGAAGGACATACTCAGCAAGTCCAGTGAACTCATTGTTTAGAGAGAGAGAGAAAAGATTACTATCTCATCTTCAACACCTAAGCTGTTAGAGAGGAGGTCAGATGAATTTGTATACTGCAGGTACCTGAATTGAGGCTACTTTACTTAGTTTGTCAGTGAAAAGGCATGGAGAAACATCCTGAAGCATGATTCTAGGCAGAAATATTTTTTTTAGAATCTGAAATGCTTTTTGGGGTCTCTTCTGCTCTCACTGCCTATACAGGATGATTGAGGGTTTTCAGCACATCACATACTGGAACTCTCCCTGAGCCTTAACTGTTTTTTTCTTAACTTTCAAGAAAAAGTTCACAATTAAGGTGTATCACAATTTAGCACCTTTTGGGTTATGCAGGATTCTGTGCTTCTATTGTGACACCTGGGTAAGATTTAGGGAGTTTCATACTCCGTCTTACTTCGCTACAATGAGAACATTTTTGTTAGGCAGCCTTCTGCTGCAGTACTCGTGTCAGATTTCCAATGGAAGGAGTGGCCTCACTTGTGATTACCTGAGTGACTTAAGGTCTTACGCAATTAATCTACTGGTATTTGAAATACATTTAAACTCCATGGCTTTGATTTACCCTCTACTATGAAGCTGACCTGTGGAAACCATGCAGAAAAGAGTTGACAATGCTCTCAGAACAAGGAAGTTGTAACAGGAGACATTGCCGTAGTGTAAATATTTTATTTTGTGTTACTACTTTATTGTATTTTTTATTAATATTTTAATGCATGTCATTTGCTACAGATCATTTGTAATTATGTTTTTTGTGCACAATGGAATTAACATACCCCCAAATACACTAAACTCTTACATGTTTTGTTCTGCGTTGGATAAATCAGAAATGAGTGTTTCAGCTAGCACTTACTCTGTCCTGTATTTCTTACGGTGACATGTAGTCAGGCTTTGCTCTCCCTGCATGCTCTATAAACCTCTATCTCCTCAGTTGCCCTGAATTGTCAGTCTCTAAAACAGATGTATATTGACACTCGAATTGTTTTCTACCTGGTTAATTCAATAGCATGGCAAGCGCCAGGACTTACTGCAGGGCTCCCAGCAGGTGCCTGTTGCCTCGTACAGACACTTGCGAGGGAATTTTGTCTCTCCATTCTTCACCTGTCAGAAATACTGGTCTCATTCTCTTTTGTGCTTGGTCAAATCCCAAGTTCAGCTACAACTGCTCAAAATTGCTGCTGCTGCAGTGTTACTGGTGCAAAGCCTGGGGAAGTGGAGAGCATACATATAGATAATGACTCCTAAATGTCTGTTTAAGTGTGGACCTGGGGACATCTTAAGGAATATCTTTCAAGAAGCTGGACCTCTATCGTATTCGAAATAGCTACTCAAAACTGGGGCTGTTTAAATAACAGGGCACTTTTTACATTGTATACATATGAGTAAACCTTTATTTGCAGGGCCCCATGATCAATAGTTTAGCCTAAACAATATATGAAAAATACGATAAGATACAGTATGTCTAAGCAAAAACACCAAGAGCTCTGAGCTTTTTCAAAATCACCTGCAACTGGTTGTATACAAAACAAACATCTTTTTCTCCTAATCTCCCTAAAAGATGTTTGTTAGACAGATAGAGGGACACATTTTTATCTTAACTACACCCTTACAACATCGTTGTATCTAACAAGCTTACATATGCGCAATTAACAGGAGAATTGGGCCCGTTGCCTTCTGCCAATTTTAATTATGATCCTTGACCTGTAACAATCCTAATAAAACTACCTCACGAACTGTGTAAGAATGTTCTCAAGAACAAAACAGTAAAATATTGCTAGACTCATTTTATTGTATGTTATAAAATGAATGAGAAAGAATTTACTAAAATACTGAAGCTCATCATAATCTTATCTGTTTAGTGAGACAGCTGGCACTGCTTTCCCTCAGCAGCAGCAACAAAAAGCAGTGAGAAGCATAGAGATAAATTCTTCACTGGCTGTTTTGCTTCATAAATCTGTATTAAACTCAAAACTTCGAAACCTAGATATCTGACATCAAGGGTCCACATCAACATTTAAGCCTCTTTGAGGAAGTGATCTGGTTTTTAATTGATACTGGGCACCCATGTTCTCTCTGACCTGAAGAAAAAGAGAGACGATGTCACTACTGGTTGTGTTCAGCTCTTCACCTTCTTTCTACAACTGTGTCCCCTTCCTTCCACTGCAGTTAGCAAGGCTACAATGTGCAACCTTATGGTAGAGAAAACAATATTTTTTTCCTAGGAGGTTTCTTAGCACATTCATTTTCAAAGCTCAGATTTTCTCTCTCTTCTAAAGAAGATGACTGGGCAGCATTCTTGTCAAAGCGTTTTCCTGACCTGCATTTTTTTTTTTGTAACTTCTACAGGGCTAATTGTCTCTATCTCAGAAGGCTTTCAAGGTGTCAGTACTGAAGTTTTTATCTTTCTGCCCATAAGCCTTAGAACCGGTGATCCTAATAAATCATCCTGAATTGTGCTACAGTACTCTCACAATGCTATATTTAGGTCTTTTGAAACTTGCAGGACATTTTTTAAGTCAAGTTCATTGTACTGAATTGTTAAATAACGAGTTTTGCTTTCCATACTGTATCCTTGAAATAACAACTCTGAATGATATTTAAAAATAATCTCCCAAATTAGTTACCTATCTATTATGAATTCACCAGGGATTTCCTACCAAGCACAACACAGTGTACAGTGTGCAAACACACAGTCTTCTATGTACTGGAAAACATTTAATTCTATGTAACTTTGCAGATAATCTTTTTTCTTTAGTCCAGGAAGATCTGCACCAGTCTAGAACCAAGAATGAACAGAATTTCTCAATTATTTCATTTGTTATTGTGTTTTGTGATTTTTTTTTTAAAGCTTGATTAGAATCATTTATATATTGCAAGAGTAAAATATATTTTCCTTTTATTCAGATGAAAATAGGAGCTATCTTTAGATTTTCTGACCATATACTTAACACTTTCCACAGAATCCTCTCCTGATTTTACCCATGTAGTTCAAAAAAGTTAAGCTTGGAAATATTTGGGAATTTTCTACTGGTCATTCATCTGAAGTAAGTCTCTAAAGCTTTTACACATGAGCTCATTTTTCACTTCTAGTTTAAGACTTTCAAAATCATTTCTAGGAATTAATATTACTTGTGTCTCACTTTCTTCAAATCCCTTTTTCAGAGCTCTTGAATTTTACTATTAATGGGTATTTTTTAAACTCTGTGTCCACTGCAAGAAACATCTTGTCTAGCCTGTGTTTCTTATTTAGTGAAGTAACCATTTTTTTAAGTCTAGAAGGTTTGGAAATACTTTTTGTACAATATGAATTATGAGGGCCTGTGGGGTTTTTTTCTACTCTAGCTCTTCATGTCTCTTTTTGCTTATGAACAGTTTAAAAATGAACCCATAAAAAAACCTACAGAAGAAAAATTCCCAGAAATTATTGAAGTCTAATTCCAATGTTTTGTCATTAAAAAATTTTACCATTCAACTACTGGCACTAGGATGGTAGGTTGTCATTATAAAAATCACTAGTAATTTTTAAAAATATGCTGATCACATATAAAAAGGCATTTACACACGTAAATTCAAGTTGAATGCTCAAACAGCAACAAATAGAAACATCA
Source organism: Pampusana beccarii (assembly GCA_013399365.1). Lineage (NCBI taxonomy): Eukaryota > Metazoa > Chordata > Aves > Columbiformes > Columbidae > Pampusana > Pampusana beccarii. The sequence goes on from VWYH01004918.1 coordinate 391,003, forward strand.
GTTTATGCAGTTTAGACGATGGATTTGAAATTTGTCTGTAAGTCTAGAAAAGGTTAACAGAATAAGACAGGTAAAGGAAGGACCTAAAAGTCAGAAAACTTTACCAACGAGAACTCCGCCTCTTGCTAATCTCAGAGAGAAACCTTTCATCTGAAATAAAGGCCATCACTACCATCCTGCAAGGATGGGATCAAGGCTGTGTACCAGATCTGGGCAGAGGCAGGGCCGATTAACAGACAGCTGCCCCCAGGCAGCACATGATGGGTCTTTGGCTCCTGGGGACTCTCCACCCTCCTCCTCGATCACATTCGGAGCTGGCAAATTACACCAGGCATTCGTGTTGGACCTCTGCATGGTCACATTGCCCAGCAACACGCGAAAGGACGGACAGGAAAGCGCCAGGGGGCTTTAGTGTGAAGAGCTAGCCCCAGCCTCACAGTGCAATGGGCAGAGGATGCCTCCAGAGCCTGCTGTCACACAAGAACACACCAGGCATTTCTGAGTGAGCCTCTGAATTGTACGTAGCGCCTTTAATGGTCCTTAATTTCCAGGAAAACAAATAATTGTTTTTGCACAGTGCAGTGACATTTTGAAAGAGATAGATTCGTCGATTGCCACATTCCCACATCCCAGCCAAGAGGATGAACTGCATGTGTGTGAATTAGCACACTCCTGGCCTTCTAAATATGAGCATTTTAGCTCATTTTGATTCCCAGACTCATATAAACTTTCCGTTCCCTCTAGATATTACAAGCACGTTCTGGCACTCACGCATTTTTATGTTTTCTCCCATGCCTTGAAATCTGCTGATGTCTTATCAGGTGTGATTGAAGGATGTTTGCTTATGACTCAGTGCAACAGGTTGGCTTTCCCATAAACTTTCTTACTTCATGCTCTTTCCCAAAACTGAATACATGGGATGTCCTTAAATAATAGTGAGGCTGGCAGTCATTTAAATAATGAATTCTAGTACTTAGAAAAAACATATAACACTAAATTGTTTTTAGCTTGATTATACTTTCTATGAAATCACATTTACTTTCAAATAAAATACCAAGAAGTTGAAGACTAACATTTAATGAACTATTAGTATACACATTCGTACAACAACAACAAAGATAAATTAGGTAGCAGTATTAATGCACTGATAACGTCAGGCTTAATCTTGACCTACTGGAATGAAAGAGGATCCTATGTAACTATGTTCAAACCGAAGCCTTCCTCTGCTACACCTGTATCTCACGGTAATTGTAACAGTTTACATCATCCCCCGAAATATTCCATGTGACAAAGATAGCTCTTTCGATGTTGCCATATAGTTTTCTATAAAAAGAGGGTAAAGTGATTGCAAAAGGCTGCAGTTTCATTCAGCAGGTATTGTCGCTCTTTTTAAAACATGTGCAGAGATGCATGAAGCATCAGACGCTAGAAAAACAGACATGGTACAAGCACTTCTCTTGTCATTCTGGAAAATCAATGACCACCTGCTTTTAGGCACTCAGAACTTCCAACCGAGCCATTATCCCAAAGTATGCACAATAGGGAGATAAAGATATTGCCATATTTAAGCTCGCCCAGTTTCACTCCATAGCCCTAGTTGGAGTGGGCAATACCTGCACTGCTGACTGCCACTGGCTCTGCGTTTGGACATGCCAAACGGCTTCCTTGTTGAGGAAACAAGCCATGGAGAGACAGCATGAGACTGCTGTATTCCTGTATGCAATCTCAGAGCACAGAAAATTATATTTTTGCTTTATATCACCCCCTAAAGTAGTCTCTCTCTCTCTAAAGGGTGTTTATATCTAGACTCAGAGGGAGACTACTTTCTAAGCTAGGCTGAGTACCTAAAGTTTTAGCACCCAAAGTTAGAAAGTGTGAACTATCCCCGAGTTCAAGAGGGATATTGTCAGAGCCCACTCAGAATTTATAGAGAGAAAGTATAGAATTAATTTGAAGCGTGTTTTCACAAGATTATTCTTTACTTATTACTGCTTCTTCCTCTCACAGCTGCATGAAAAAAAAGAAAAAAGGAATAAATTTTTGAGCAAATTTATGCTGTTCACTTTAAGGGTATGTTGTCAAGCTAATCATTACACGAGTTCCAGCAATACTGCCTGCACTGTACTACTCTGATTTCATCAACTGTTAACTCTATAAAATCAAAACAGGATAAAGTTCAAGATAATCACTGATAAAGGAGTATTGCATCGTGAAATAAAATAGTCCTATAGCTACTGTTCATTGGAATTTAGAGAATTCAGAGGTCAGAACTGCCCAAGATTTACGTTCTCAGATACGTTACAGGCGTTGCCTTTGATCCAAATAAAACTCATGGAGTGTATGAGTTTGCACCATTCGTGGTGGTGAGCAGTTAAAAAGCACAAGAATCTTAATTTAACCTCACTACACATCAGATAGTTGTGAACAGCGCTCCCCAATGCCTTAACCTCATCAAAATGCTTTAAATGAGCTACTTAAAAAGAACAGTCCTTTCAGGCTTTCATCCCCATGAGATCTGGAACTTCATGCATCAGCCCCTGGGATGAAAACTGACATTTTATTGTGTGGATTGGTTTAGACCCAGCTGACAGCTGGGTCAGCCTGGAGTAGAACAAGGGAAGAGGAGACAGACTCTGGTTCCTGGGTAGCCACAGTGCCAGATGTTACACCAGTTGCAGGTATAGCAGTATACATCAAGAGGAACTAACAAGAAGCCTGTAACATTGCATTATTTCAAAATTAATAAGAAGAGAAGAGGGTCAGTATTGCATGAGGCTTAAATGAGATAATCTGGAATTTCTCGGTAAATCATCCTCCTGCCTATTGACCATGGTCCTTAACTGAGAAGTTGCTAAGTCTAGAAGCAAGATTCAAAGCTTCTTCAAAATAAAAACTCAGATTTTTTATTAGATTTGAGATTTTGTAGAAAGCCATACAGAGTGTCCAAGGTATCTCTGATTTGCTGAGGAGTCAGGACTCCAAGTTTTAGTTTAGACTGCGGTAAGCAACAACCTTAGTGTATGTCAGAAACAGCTCTCATCCTTTCAGGTCTTAACAGGTGAGCTTCCTTCCTGTGGGTTTCCTGACTTTTACTTTGGACCCAGACACTTGGACAGTAATTTTAGGTGATAAGACAGACATTTCTATGCTTGAGCTCTGACTCTCATCTGTGTAGTTTTTTGTCATCACAATAACACCTCACTGTAACTGATGCTTATCAGACACTCCTTGGTAACCAATGCAGAGGGCTGTGACCCTGCAAACTATAAAAGGGTATAGTGAATATTAACTTGCCTTGATCATAAGCATAAGCGCTATAATAGTATAACTGGCAAGAGTGTTTAAGTGTTTTGTAACATGTTGATGGCATAGTCGGAGAGAATGTGCAACCATTTTACCTCAGGTATGAAAGCAAGAAGATCACCACAGGGACAGAGAAAGATGGGTGTCATTGTATGAAGGATGAATATGTGACAAACATCTGCTGGACAAACGACAAGAAACCACAAGGGACAGTAAATAGGCAGAGCATCCTCCCAAATCCCAAAGCATTACTGGTAAAATCAAAAACAAGATAAACTGTATCAGGAGCAGAGTGAACCCCTTTTTGGGGCAAGAGAGAGGTTCAATAGTAGGAAAACATGAGGCATAAACAAGGTAAATTTTATAAAACAAGCCCGCTTCAACCATGACATCTCTCATGGGTGAGCTCTCAAGCCTGATCATGTCAACCTTGGTGAGGAAAGACCATGAGCAACCGTAGGCATCTGTGCTAACTACACGGCTTCAGCTCCTTGATATTGCATGCTCACAGCTAATTCAGCGTTAAAAAGGTTGGTTTGTATACAAAATTGTGATGATAAACATTGCATAAGATTTAGCCATTATCGAGAAGTATGCTGATAGTTAACTAATTTAGTAGAGTTAAATTTTAATGTTTAAAGCTGGTCTGATTTTTCATTCTTCTAACCACTCCTATCGTAGTGATCTTTAATTCCCTAATGGATATATGTTCATTTGTAATGCTGTCTTTGCCTTTGGTTCTATCCTATTCCATGAAGTAGACAGGACTGTTACCATTAAATTAAATGGAAGCAGAACCAGAGTGAGATTGCTCTCCAGTATGTTATGATTCACTTTTTCTTCACTTTAGCCATCTTCTCTCTCTCTGTTACATACAGATTATCGTGCCTCCTTTTTCTCACCTTTGAAAAGGATGTTCTTTTTCTCTCATCATATTAAAAAATTCTCAATTTCTTTTTTTTTTTTTTTTTGGTGAACATTTATTCCTCATAAAAGGCTACAGAGGAGCCACCCCTGCACATGAGTACATTGATGTATTTTATTTAGCCACAAATCCCATAGAAACAGGTGGGTGGAGTGCAGGCCCCAGCTGAGATGTCTAAACCAGCAGAGATGAATCACACTGTGAAAGTGGCCATTTCTCTTCTAGTAACTGGAAATGGAGTCCAGGCACTTAACTTTAAGGTGACTCAAGTTATTGAAACAAGTGCTGCCCAGAGCAAAGAACTGATTAACATTGCTTCATAATGCTGTCAAGAGTTCAAGGCACTGGTTTAAATGCAGTTTAATGCAGGAACTGTAGTGAGCTGTGTAGGCTTATGATATATCTCTTCATTTTCTCCCCAGGATTCTCCAGGAAACACTGGAGACTTGAGCTTTGGAGTCCTCACATAATTGGTGCTAGAATATATGAGACACTGAGACTGACAGATTGCATAACAGTGATGATAAACAGCATGAAACAAGATTATTTCCTGTTGGGTGAAAATGCAGTGATATCTTGCATGCAATAAAAATTGACCAGGCCGTAATATCTTTCTATCGTCGCTACAGAAATACATCTGAATTGCTCTGCAACTACTGTGCTTTCATTACAAAGAGATTTGTAAGAAAAATGCATGTCTTTGTAGCAGAAGTAGATAAGCTTCCCAGGAGGGTTGTGTATTGCCTCCTTTAATCATATTTTTGTAGCTTGCCGCAAACCCACATTGCACCTGACTTGAGAAACTAAGAAGATTCAATAAGATTCAACCCTTTTTTTCCTCTAAAGGTGTAGAAACATATACCTAGCTCAGAAAAGTAGTAAACAGTATTTTTGTACCTGATAAAGAGTAAGCAGGTGAACTTATTTATCTTATTCTCCTTCAGCAGCATAATGACATAGCAAAGGTGGTATATGGTTTCCACTGAGATGCTAAACCATCTCATATTTCACGACCCTCAACTCTGCATACAGCACGCTCTATAAAACAAGCTTTTGCTGATACACACATCTAGAAGTGTAATGAATTTAATTTCTACACTGTATGCTCAGTTCTCTCAAGGAAAATGACAAATTTTAATGCAGTAAGGGACAACACTAGATTGATGCAACATTTATATTCTTAAAGTAGACTCAAAACAGAAAAGCTACATGTATGCTTACCTCAGCAGAAATGACAAGGCCAGAAGCAAATAACTCTTGGGACTGATCAAAAGCACCTAGAGCAATAAGTGTTGCCATAATGTACGTAATCTGAAAAACAAGATGTCAGATGCAGTGGGATTCATCCTCACCTGATTTTTCGCATGTCTACAACCTACATCTAAGCAAGCCATCCCAAGTGCCTAGTTAGTGGGTGTATTTTCAGATATGACGCTGAATTTAAGTTGCTTTGCATGTTTTGATTTGTCATTCATGCCTTCTCACAGGAATTATTCTTTAAACTGTGCAAAGCACAGAGAGAATGGCAATTGGGGAAGCCACTTCATCTTTGTTCAGTGGTGACAATTTTCCAGTTACATAGTTTGTCAGTGCAGAGTGGTTTGCAGGATGTGGCAACAAAGTGTGGCTTACTGGGATGAAATTTCCAACACTCAAGAGAGAAGCAAGACAGGGGAAAGGATTCCTCAGCAGTCGTTATCTCTTCCCTTTTACATACCACAGGTGGCCTTCTTCTCTGTTCAATCTTTTCTTTTTTTATTTTTTTTTTTAATAGAGACTATAAACTGAAGCTTCTGTCTGCATTTTGCTAGTGTTACAGTGTCTAAAGTCCCAAGCAGGAATGGAGTGCCAAAAGTTAATTTATGACGGTTCATTGGCCCAAGGTTTCTTCCCCTTTCGCATGCAGTAGACTGACCTTTCCTAGAAGCTGGTATGACTTGTGCCTGGCCTGTTGTCACCACCTCCTTGATTGTCTAGTTTTTCGTGCTACAGCTGTTAATTTTCACCACATTTCTGGTTCCAGCACCAGACTCACCCCCTGCATTAAATTCACAAGCAGTACCTTAGCACTCAGAGCGGTAAACATCAGGTTGTCAGATAAAGTCAATAAATGCTTGTGATTCAGCAGCAAAGGCCAGCCGTGTAGGCAGAACCTCAGTGGGCAATGTCTATTGTAAAACCTTCAATCTTGGGACCATGTCAGGCCACAGCAAGGCTCAGCCCCCAGAACACTTCGGTCATGATGGTGTTGCTTGCTAGAGCAGAGGAAGTGGTTTCCTTTCCCAGGCCGCCATGATAAAGGAGCATTAGTCTGCATGTCCCTCTCAGTCATTGTCCAATCAGGATATAACTGCAACACTCATTAAAATTGGCCAACAACACCAAAGTCACACATATTTCTGTCTTAAGGACAACAGCATGACCAGAGTGCCTAAATAGAAATATGTTTACATCATAAGTCAACATGAAACAGCTTCCAAGCAGGGTGTACTAACTCCATATAGCTCCAGCAAAAGGATGGTTTTAGGGTTCAAGTTAGCAAGCTGGCACTAGCTCAGGGTTGCTTTGAAAGTTATCTTTCCAGTGCTAATTTATCCTAGCCACATCCTTGAAGACAAGGGGGTTAAAGTGTCAAAAGCCAGGGAACTCAAAAGCTGGCATTCTAGACCTGCTGCAAGTAAAGGGCTTTTTACGCAGATTTGCAAAAGAGTTTCCTGGGGTTCCAAACTGAAAGCTTCCACAGTTAAATGGAGAGGAAAAAGAGAGGCCGAACAAGTTCCTTGACAAAAATAAAGTATTTTGAAAAAATAGGACACTGTCTGATAGGAATGTTTTTCTCTTCTCACTCCTTTCTCTCTTTCACACCATCTTCTTACACATGCTTATCAAGTTATGTCTAAAATTATATAGTAAGTATTGTATATCACTATTTTCCCTCTTTACTGTTAAGTAGTTGTCCCTCTTCTAGTTGATGAATATATGTGTTAATAGCTACAAATAGTTTTGTAAATGTCATTGTACAATATACATATAAATATCTGACTATTCTTCAGCCATAACAACCTTTAAATAGCTATTTCAACTTTCCACTAAACTGAGTTTTAGTGTCTATAATTTTGTATAAAGATGTATGTACGTCTATTTTACATTTCAAGTTATTTATATGTATTAATAAGAAATCAGTTATAAAAATAATTAAAAACACAGGGCAATTTCACAAGTAATGGTTAGGTATTCCTTAGTGATAAAATATCAACTGCATCAAAATTAATAATAAGGAAATTGTCAACACACAGTAACAAACTGATCTGTACATCAAAGTTAGAAGCTGATAGAGTAGAAAATACTGAATATCTAAAATTAAAATGCCAAGGCTGTATCAGCTAAATAATGAGAAACTGATTGACTCTATTACCTCAGAGGAAATGAGTTCAGCAGTATAGATATAAGCAACTGGGTTGATGGGTATCAAATATAATATTTTATAGATTTTTTTGAAGGAGAGCAGTCTTTCAGATGAGGAGTATATAATATGCCCAATGAGATGAACATCTACCGTTGTGATGTGTAAGATGAGTAAGCTAGGACCTCATTCGGTGGGACAACATTTGTCTTGTTTAATTAATTAATTATGCAGCAAAATCCTATCAGGTAGCTTAAAACGGGTCACAGATAAAGTGATTCATAGAGGTCAGGTTGATTTCCTCCATGGCCAGTTTATGGCTGATAGTTTGTGTAAATTACCTAATTTAATACAGCAAGTAAATAAATTAAACATCCCCTCTACAGCAATCCCTGTTGATAGACAGAAAGCCTTTAAAAGGCCATTTACTCAAGTTCCCAAGTGAACTGAATACGCAAGGTCTCTTACTAATACTTTATTACTAAATTTTAATGTCACAGCATCTTTTTTTCGTAGGATTTGCCAATGTACACAGCGAAGGTGGAGGGACAGCATTTGGCACTCCCTTCTTAGACATTCATCTTGCAGCTAGGTAGGATCAGCACAGAGGGAAGCAGTCCTTCTCCCCTAGACTCCCTGGTTATTCCCTGGGTAGCTAATGGAGAGAATTATGTTCTTTTTAAAGCCTCAGCAGTCCTGGCTGCTTAGGCTGAGATATCTTGGGTTACTCCTACCTTTTTTGTGTGGAGTTTGAAAGCTCTGCAATGACTGCTGCTCATTATTTCACACACCGATACATTCCTGGGGATGGAGCCATGCTATGCACCAGCCGTTGTCAGTACAAGCTAGCAAAAAAAATACCCCTGGAAAATGTGCTGCCATCCTGATATTTACTCTCTGGAAGAAAAAAAAAAAAAAATGTGCTGGAATAAAAACAAATGGTTAGACTCGCAAGGCTGCTGAAGGAGGCAGCACAACTTGTGGACAGCAGCCCCACGGTTCCAGGAGCCACATTAGGGATATGTGGGTCCCACCTAAGGGATCACCCTGCTCCAGGAGAGGGTCCTAATGACCAAACTGTGGGCTGTTCTTGATGGGATTGTAATCACCCTTGCTCATGCCTCTCCACTTTGTGTGATATTCTGAAATACTCAAAGCAAAATGAGAGTGAGTCTGTAAGAGGGAAACTCAAGCTCCAATCCCCTCCCTAAGCCAGGTCTTTCTTGGCTACAAAGGTAGCGGTATCAGCAGAAGAGGCTGAGGTAACATTGTCAGAGGAACATGTTCACCTCTCATCCCTGGAAGGAAGAAGAGACAATATTTAGGAAGGGGAAGGAGGGGAACCCTTGTCTGCAGCACCCTGAGCGAGATGGGCAGCCCCAGGGCAGGGAAGCCAGCCTTGCCTACAGGCAGCTGACACCTGCCCAGAGGCAGCGAGTGAATAAAAACAAACCAGCAGCGCAGATCAGCAGTGTTAAGCGAAAGGATGTACCACAGCTGCAGTCTATCAGCCAACCTGCCACCACCAAGGAATAACAGGCTTCTAATCAGGATCTGAAGAATAAAGAGAATAAGGATATGAATTACCGTCAGCAGGCAAGCTACAGGGGTATGAGGAAGAAGGGGAAGCATATGCCTCCTCCTCTGGCAACGTGGTGTCTGTCCCCTTCTGCTGCTGTTGGTATGAGAACATCGCCCAGCAGACAATTTTGAAAAAGATTAAAGTAAACTCCTCTGACTTTTACTTACAGCATGCTGTCACTTTGATGTAAGCCAGTCTTTTGACAAAACTCAGACAAATATCGTGAATTATTTTCAGCCACCTTGAAACGGTAGGGTTTTTTTGTAAATACGTTATTCAGAGAAAAACACTTTGCCTGAGTCTAATCAGAAACTAATTAGAATCAGCATATGCTTTTCTGCACAGTTACCGTGTCATCTGGAACAGCTAGATATACAAGCCCAGACCTAATCAAACTGAGATGCTTAGCGTTAGGAGCATTATCATCTGAAGAGTCTTCTGCAGTCGACAGAAAAAGAATTAGCAGCATGATCCAACTTACCTAGTATCTTGAACTCTAAAAATTATTATTGCTTCACTTTGATTATAGAGGGGGTCTGGGAGCGTGATTTAGCTGCCTGAGCACCGGTAGTCAGCACTGATTCAGGTGTCCCAGAGTACCCACCTGGCCTGTACCTGCCCCTTTGGAAGAGCACAGATCTCTCCTGAGTCCCATGGCATATCTGCCAGACCCAAGCAGGTATCTCAGGTATCCTAGAGAATCCCCAATGGCACCTAGGAGCTTAACCTTAACCACTTCTGTGTGCTCCACGTAAGGCCTGAAGTCATGAAAGATGAGCCCAGGCCACCAGGGCACTACTGTAGCCATGAGTGAAGAGCAGCAGGAGTAGTAAAAGCTGATGTGTAGGCTAAGGGAGAGCTAAGGAGCAAAGGAACTGCCACAGAGCAAGCCATGAATTTGGACCTTCGTTTTTTCTTGGGTGAGGCACTACTGTGTTATGAGGTGATTCCTTGGACACTATTGTTACAAAGCTTATGCGTCAAACTCTTTGCCTGAACCCGCTGCCAACATAAGGCATAAAGCCATCACAGATATACAAGGTGTTTCAAAAAGATGGACCCAATTTGAAATCACTGTATCTTTGAAATTGTGTCCATTTTTTAAAACACCCTATATATGTACAAGCGCCACTTTTCTGCAGCGCTTTTTGTTCTACGGCTATTGACATTATCAAAGTTGTACAAATTACACTTAATGGGAGCATTATATTGATACAAGCAACCAAAGCAAATGCCAGAATTTGCAAAACTATAGTCTTCGTTCACCACAAAATTCCTCTTTCTCAAAGTTTCCTGCCCCTTTGATGAACTTCCTGCTTGTCCTTTTGGTGTTTTCTTTCAGAGAGAGCTAGATGCTTTCCTGTATTATAAAAAAAAATTCTTCAGTTTTATCATTAATCATAGAACTAAGTCATTCATATGAAACTACTCATTTTATGGCAACACAGTAGGCTTATAAAAGGAGACACGAGAATTTTTTTCATCTTATGAGGATCAATGTCATCATACAACCAAAAGGAATTTCAGTCAATTTTTCAAACCGTCTGAAGTCTTCTTTTTTGAAGAAAAATCATTCAGCAAATATAGTTTCAAGTCAAGTGGTAATCTATGATTCAGTATGACTACAATGATATTTGTAGTGGCCACCGAAGTTTATCACCAAGACTTTGCCAAGCAAAATGCAACAGTCTCCCATCCTAATTGCAAGCTTTCATTTAAACAAATGTGCAAGATAAGACAGATTATTTGAATGACTAAAACCTGTTCATCTGATTTACACTCAGTGGATAATGATGTATAGCTGAACATGTTTAACCAATGAATAATTTCAAACTGTACCGTGAACAGCCCCATCCTGCTGCAACACAATAGAGCTTAAGGAGTCTGAAGCAGGTTCCTGAGCTGGAAACCAAGGTTGTCTGTGCACAGAACCAGCACCTCTTTCCCTGGACTCTCTACACTGATTCCCAATCTGGGCACTTAGAACCGATATCTAAAGTCTAAAAAATAACAGTATATAGTATGTCACTTAAGGATGACAGGTTATAAAAACCCAAGATGCTAATATCCCTCAAACCCTTTTTCAAGACCAACCAAGATTGACTAGGAATTAAGAAGGCAGATGGGGAAGACTTCTATTCATGTACTTTATGCAAATATACTACTGTTTCAGTCTCCCATGTTCAGGAATACCAAGACATCAACCAGGTGTTATGTTTAAAATAACATTAATCAGCAAATGCTCCCGCGTATTCTGCTTGTTAGGACAACTATGAGGCTGGTGAAAGTAATCACAAGGAAGACCGTTTGTGAATTACATTGAGCAAGCTGAAAGAAGATCAGTTGTACATGATACTGACTGGGTGCAATCTGCAGAATCAGCCAAAGAAGAATGGGTTTGCAGAGGTCTGGTTGTTTCAAACTTCAGCATGTGATAACAGAAACAGCTGCAGTGCACAATTGGTCTTAAACAACAGAGACACTGCTGATAGGACTGAGTGTCACCCTTGGTAAGGATGAAGGAGAGAGACACTGTTGAGAAGGCTCAGAAAGAGCAGCAGTATTGGAGGCAAAAAAAAAGAGCACATTATATGTATCCTTGAAGATGTCAGAGTATACAATCTGAAAAAAAAAGGAGGGGTTTGCAGATATTCTCTTCATATGCACCCACAGATTATCCAAACATATTGGACAGAAGCTCAACTCCACACCACAGGGCCTAGGCTAACCACCAAGAAGCACTGTGGGCAACCAAATCAGGTTAACTGCAAAGGTTAAAAGAAAATACAACTAAATGTGTATGTATCTGTTTGCAGTGAAATTTCAGCCAAGAACACTGATGCTCTTCCCCTTGCAGCAGGCACATCTAAACGAGAAAAGCCAAATATTAAATATTAACCTGTTGAAATTTATATATATGTGTATATGTATATATACATGCACACTTGAAAACTAACTGTATAACATACCTTATTCTCAGCTAGAGTATTTGTGCATGATGACATGTGATAGCCTGAGTAGATTTAGCTTTGTCTTTGTAGATGCTTATAAAATTCTTCTAAAATTTATCCCTCAAACAAACAAAAACTTAAGGGGAAGAAAGCAAGGTCAATCCAGAGCTAACAAGAGTACAACAAAAAAACCTTTGAACAGACCTTGAAGCTGAAAGATATGCTAGAGCTACTTACTAGTGAGATATGCAGTGCATGCTCTTGATGGCAATAATAATGCTGCTATCAAGATGGAAATGCTGGATTTAAACTTAATCTTTTCCCTGACGAACTCTCCCTTCATCCAGCCCAAGGATTTATAGCCTAGACTGCTAAAAGCATTTCATATTCAAACTCAGGATCAAACTGTGTATCTGTTTGTCCTGTTTCTGTAAGGATTGGAAGACAGTGAATTTTAAATGCAAATACTTAAAATGCAGACACCAGAAGCTTGGTACCAGAGCTGCAGGATCTGCAGAGGTCCCTGGGGAGCCACCTTGTCTGTACAAACCCAGTGCAGCCATCTGCACCATGAGCTGGCCCAGTGCTCAACAGGACCCCACGCTATCAGAGCAGTACCCAAGGCAGCAAAATGGGGGTGGCAGTGCCACCTGGTTGCAGCAAACTGGTGAAATAAAAGTAATAAACAGATACTTAATGGTCACACAATGTATATAGGCTTGTAAGCAAAATAAAAGCCTTGCATTAAAGAGGAAAAAAAGGATCCTTTAACTGCTTTTTTCAGCAGTACGTGAAAACCCTTTTTTGTTTTTCCCGATGACCTAAGATGCACATTTATTCTGAAGATCATGGATAATAAATATATTCTGTTTCAAATTTTTACAGCACTGTAAATGTTTTGGTTAAAGAATCAATAACTTTTGTAAGCAGTCATAGGTCATTTTATTTTTGCTGGTAGAGAGAAAACATTTAAAACAGCTGAAATCACAAGTGTGATTTTTTTGTACACATCATTTTCAGTAGTTCCTTCATCATATCAGACTTTTTCCCACATTTCTTGAAGTGACAGACACTTGTGACCAAAGCTGGTGATTGGCGTGGGTTGACAAAAGTCTGAGAGGTGAGCCAGAGCTATGACAGGAGAAATGAAGGGGCAGAGACAACTCTGCTTTCCACAAATGGCGGGATCAGTCAACCTGATGCAATGGCCATTAATACTTCAATATATGCTTTGCAAAGAACTACATAGGTACATAGAGTTTTCTCTGATGTCCAGGCAAAGGAATGACAGTGCCTCTCTGGTCTGCTACTTTTAACTAACATGAGAGGAGGAGAAAAAATAATATATATCACTTAAAGAGCAAAATTCACTTTCTGATCTTAAGAGCAGAATGTGCAAATCATCACTTGGGTTTTGTTATTGATTTGCCAGTAGTAACATTGGTGCTGCAATATACAGCTTTATAATACAATAATATTTACTTTTTTATAGGATTTCTTCTTAAAAACTGCCTCCCAAGTTTCTTTGTGAACTAATAGACTGGTCTCCGTTAAACAATACAGTAGAAGGAGAGGAGAGCAGCTCAGAGCTGTAAGCTAGGAAAACAGTGTTTCGGTGTGGTTTGAGCACCAAGGATGGCTTTCATCCTTCAAGTGTTATAAGCAAGCAGTTAGGTTGTGTTCACTGGAATAACTAGAGTTCTTTAAAGATAGTTTTTCACTCTGACATATTTAATTTGCTTTGCCGCAAAACAGCAGCTGTCATGAGTCACCATTCACATAACTTGGTGTGGCACAGTCCTAGGGCACCAAGGAGGAATTAAGACTCCACAGCTGAGGACAGCAAACCTTAGACTTCACATGTCAGCCACCCTGAGTCCACCAGTAACAGGTTAAGGGGGGAAGGATCAGTGCCCTCATTTTGTATCACTGCTTGGCAACCTGAGCACTTGCCCAAGATGTAGGATATTTTGTCTCCAGGTCAAAGGGTTCATATTCATATAGTCCCTGTTCTTCTAGTTAGATATGGAAAAATTGAGTATTGTTCCATGTTAATGTTTACACAGAAAATTTCCTCTGAAGTAGAGGTAGCAGGAGTGATGTCATACGTCTTTGAAAAGCTCCCCAAACTACACAGTATAAAACTATGCAAATATAAATACAAAAAACCTCATGGAGAAGTTATGAACAGGTCTTTAGATACAACAAGTCTCGTATAAACTGAAGAGACTTTCATGTCTACTCTCAAATTTGTCATTATACAATAGCTGCAGAAAAATGTATAAAATTTTCAACTGCCTTTTCGTATTAAGGCAGAATCTGTGCCACATCCAGTGCCAGTCTTCTCAGTATTAATTCCTGTTATGCTAAGACAGAAAGCATGATGTCCCCCTCTGCTTATGTGTGCTGAAACCTCACACTCCTCTAAAATAAATAATTTATCCATGAGCTCACTGTCAAGGTAGCAAAAGACAAATGAAGGCAACAAACAGGTAGGATCAAGAAGCACAACAAAAGAAAGAGTCCCTCTTTTGACAAGTGACATGTTCTGCAACCAGAGCCTTAGAGAGACAATTTTTGTTCCAAAACACCATCTTTCCAGGTGCGTTTATGCCCCTTACGGGGAAGCCCTCTTCCTCATCTGCCGGTACTTCGTTACGACCACATTTGGCCATGTTCCTAGCCATGCACATGCTTGTAGAGTGATTTCAGAGGAGATTTGGCATCAAGGATTACCTGTTAAGGGAGTTTCTTTGCCCTGGGTATCCCAAAGCAGTATCTCAGGCATGAATTCCAGAAATTCCTCTAAAATAAATAATTTATTTGTAAGGGATAGCGTAGACAGTAGCTTGGGTAGAGTTGGGTGCCTCCACAAGAGGAACTCCGAGCAAAGAACACCCCGGGCAATTGTACTCTTGCAATCTAAGATTCCCATTCCTTGCATACCAATTCAGGCAAATTGTAGAACTAGAGTCTGGAGTCTTCCCATTCTTCATTGGATCTCTTCAGTTTCTTCATGTGAGACATTTCTTACCTGTGTGGGCATCAATCTAGGTACTGATCGTTAGCTGCTATTTTGCATCTGCAGCTGGGAAGAAAAATCAGTCCTTGGCGAAAGCCAAAACATTAGTAAGTTCTCACATTCTGCTGTTTCTCGTCTTCTTTAGACTTGTCATTCCATTCCTTTACTTATCTCTAGGGATGCAGCTTCTGCTGATGATCAAAGCTGCCTTATCTTTTGGCTTGAACTGACTCTGGGGCCCATCTTTCCTTAACTAGGCAGAAAGTTTGAAAATTCACAGCTAGTGGCCTAAGGAAACTTAGTTACTTATGCTAAGCAAGTTCTATAAAAAGTATTGTCGCATACCAAATAATTAAATAAGCCAAGTCCTGAACTTAGGCTAGAACAGTCTATATCTCCTAACAGTCCTCCCTTTGTTTTTTGTTAAGCCTTCCTGCTAATCTGTGAAGCAGAGTTCACAAAGTTTTTTCTAAATGCGTGATCGTCTTCCAAAGTTTTATATACAGTATTACTACTATTATAACAAGAGGTATAATATGACTAAACCTAGTAAAACTACTACAGGGCGCAACATGTGGTTACATACTCCAGTTGCTGTGAGTGACCACCCAAAAAGCATGTCCCACCAACGATGCTCTCCGTCTTTTCTGACTCTTTCGAATATACTGTGCGTTTCTTTTGTATCATGGTGGACAGTGATCAAAGCATTCTGTCCATTTTCTTTTAAAAGTAAAATAGGTGGCATGGGAGAGAAAATTGCTTAATGACATGTCTTTCACAAAATAACATATTTTCAATTTTATTAGAAAAATACCAGCAACACCTCCATTTAAGCCCATTCTTTTTGGGGGGCCATAACCCTCCTGATTTTTCGTTCTTTCTTCTTTTCCAGGGGACAGAGCCAAGACAAAATTTAATAGTGCATAGTCTAATTTTATTTCAAGTATGTAGTCCTAATAGGCATCCATAATAAGCACTTCTCACTCCAATTTCCCTGATATGAATACCCTTGACACTCCCCATAGCAGCACATGAAGAACAAAGTAGGCAAGTGCTATTTGTGACCAACAAAGCACTGTTTCTACACTGTAAAGCATTGAGGGATTCTTTACAACAAGGCTTAACACTTGAAACCTTTTATAAGGGTTCTTCATTTTCCTCTTTTATTAAAAACTAATAAACTTCAATGCTTAGGTTGGGACTACCGAGGAGAGTAAAATTAAACATTTGCAGAAAGAGTCACAAATGCAAGACCTCAGACTGTGAAGTTCTTGGACAGATGCTCCTGGTGCCCCTTCTAAGGCTAGCCTGCGTTTTCCAATGCCAACCACAGCAAAACAAGAACTTAGAGTAGGAATAAATGGCAAACACTGGAGGATGGATTAATAGCTCGGTGGCACTTTGAAGTCTAGATCTAGGAGTCAAAATGAAGTGCAGTTAAAAGCTGACTATCATGGAAGTCACCAAACATAATCTTTCCCAGTTCTCTTCAAAAGTGAGTTTGAAAGTTGAAGTGGGGAATTAACTTCAGAGCAGAGGTCTGTATTTAGACCTAGCAAGAAATCATTGAAAAGAAAGAATGGCAACCCTGAGACACAAATGAAATGAGCTGCCAAGCAGATTTTTCACAGTCATGATAATTATTTTTGAAATCTCACAGCTTGCTTTTCTCCAAGTAGAAAGCAATTCTCCTCACTATTCTCTTTCATGACAAGCTGGGCACAAGCTCTCTCTAAACTGATTTTCACTTGCAGTGTTATTGTTAATTATTATAATGAGATATGCAAGAATCTAAGGATTTAAAAAAAAAGAGAAAAGATACAGTGCCTCATTGTCTATTTAATTAGAACACAATAAAGTGTAGAATTTATCCTTTTTAATGTTTTGCAGGCAATTTTCACACGTGTGGTAAGTCTGTTAGAAATTTCATGCTTAGTTAGGTTTAAAGCTTCCCTGATGTTTGTCAGATACAGCTGAAGCAGTGATTTTGTGTTGTAGATATAATTAGGTGGCATATTGCCATGAATTTCCCTTTTTCCCCCTTCTTTTTGCAACTCAGATGTCAAAGCAAATTATTGATCAACTGCAAGATGTGAGGGGGCCTGTTATAGAGAAAAAAGAAAATAAGGCTAAATTTTCGTTAAAATTTGCAAGTTTCTGAAGCATATTGTCATCTAGATGGACTGTGTCCCCTATTCCGGTCCTTTCGCTCTCTTATGCTAAAGCAGCCTCTCATTTGAATGTCCTCACCTGGGAAATAATTGTTTGTGTTAGTCAGGATCGTGGTGACTGTGTGTCCTTCTCACAAGAACTGTCACCCTGGTTGGTCTTTTTTGATTCCCCTGACAACAGAAAAGCCAAAAATTGAAAAAAGGAGAAATATGTCAGTACAGTATTGAAGAGCTGGCCCACTGCCACGCTAAACCAAGTGCCAAAGTCTGCACGGGCAGAAGCTGCCAGCACTGCCTGGGTACAAGTGAAGGACACCCCACAAGGACAGCAGATCATGAGATCCTCACCACCCCAATGAGCTGCCTGAAGAACACATGCCCAAAAGTAGGCACAGCTTTTGGGCAGGCCAACTGGCATCTTGTGCTCGTGAATGACCTCACAGCTGCTCATCAGAGATCGTGTAGACCCGGTCAGAGAAACTCAGTCTTCCTTTCTGTGTGGCTTTTCTAAATCAAGGGGAGGAGAAAGTGGTCAGGTAGTTGAGGAAACGTTCTGACGCTGTTTCCAACCTTGTCTGCTCTCAGGACTCAAGTGAGGGAAGGGGTTGGCTTGTCTGAACTTGCTGTGTCAGTTCCCTTCAATGCCAACAGCAAGGAACACGACTCATCCTTAGGCAGGAATTTAAAGCAGGACAGGCAAATCTCATTTTCAAGCATCTATTTTAAGGCACTCAGGGAGCCTGCTATCTAGCAGAAAATGTAGAAGATGACAACGTAAGTGCCTGAAACTATGCAAGATAAATCCTAGACCAGAGATAGTGATCTAAGCCTTTCCTGCGTGCACTGCGAAAATATTTCAGGAAATATATATTCCTCAGTATATCCTACCATGGGAGACATAAAATGGAAGTTCAAAATAATTTACGTTTGCTTTCATTTTAAACCCCTTTGCTGTGCTATTTAAGGCTTGGGTGCTTTCGTGCAGAAGCTGAATTCCCCTAGTGGTATAAAAAGCATAATTCTTTAAACTGCCCATTCAACGGGAGAATTTTGCATTTCTTTTAATATCTAAATATTAATATCTAAGTGCTTCTTGATGTCAAAATGATATTGTATGTTATATAATTATTCCCTTATTAAGCTAATTACCTCTACAATGTTAAATAATAACAATTCCCTTAGTAATATATACATTTCTCATTTCCAGCTCAAAGTACAGTTTCTTCAACAATTCTGGTTGCATCTAATTGCTTGGGCAGTTATGGCATTGATAATTTGAAGATTTTCACAGTGCTAAATCAAGCCCTTACAATCTTGAGACTTGCCTAAAAACCTTTTCAGGTTGTACTGGACCAAATGAATGCCTACCCGCCACTTTAATTGCAGTACGCATTCCTTCGGTGCGACTGCACCGACCAGATATCCTGCCCACTTTGCAAGGTGAAGGGCAGTGGCAAATAAACCCTAAGGAAAAATTTTATCACAAAGTTATGTGATGTTGAAGCAGTTACAGTACGACAACACCACCTCCCTGAGCTGCAGCTGTTATTTCCTGCTCTGAACATGAACAGACTAATGATTTTCCTCCTTACCTATTTCTTCATACCTCTGCGGCTCACCAGTGAATCCCGTAACATTTCTAACATTACAGCCTTCTCACTTTCAGCCTCCTGCTGAACAGCATGTCAGTAGGTGGCAGCCCATGGCTCATTAAGGCAGTTCTGCGGTGCTGAATTCATAGCAAAGTTTGGATTTACAGCTTTTTCCGTGGACAATTTATTATTTTAATGCCTTTTTCCACCATCTGTTATACTGGGAATGGTGGAGACTAGCAGTAATGTGTCTAAATCCAAATTTTACTGCAAATTGCCCAACTTTATGTTCTCTAAACTGTGGCCCACAGTCAGACATTATTATTCACCGTGTACAACGTGTAGTGAAAGATGGGCTGGATATGTATGATCATGTGTTTCTGCAGTATCTACCACAGGGAATTGAGAACAGCAGTCCAGGATACAGCTCTCAGCAATTTTTTAACAAAACAGAAAGATCTATTTTTTTATTTGTTTTTGAGAAGGAATCAAAATAAAAGATGAATTTCCTTTGTGATCTTTCATTTCCAAGAGAGGACCTTTCAGAAGCTTGTCCAAAATTGTGCATGTTGCAACTAAAATCCCAACAGCTAGAAATAAGCTCTGCTAATTGCCTAACCTTGGTGACTCAAGAAGACACAGCACCACGAGCAACCAGAGAAAATGCCTCCATTGCCCATGCTCGATAAGTAAAGCAGGGAAGTGAGCTTCTATTCCAATGCAATGGTACACATGACATAAGCACATTAATTTTTGCATGTACGTGTCCATCTGCACCTTCTTTCTGGGTCTTTGTCGCACCCACTGCCACATGGCCAAACCACGTTAAGCTGTTGGGGCAATGATGTGTCTTCACTGGTGGATGGCTCAGACCTGAAAAACTGTTCATTTGGGGGCATTTGGGGGTTCTTTTTTAATTTGTAATGTTAAAAATAGGCATATGCCAGTTGCCACAGAGTACAACCACATCTCTGAGCTCCCAGCAGAAACATCTTCCACAGGAGCAAGGTCCAATGCAATAGAGCATCTACTGGCTGAGAAAAAAAAAGCCCAGACACTCAGGACAGCTCCAGCAGGCAGGGAGAAGGAGGAGAACAGGGAGGTTGGCAGTCTGTCCTGGCATGTCTGTCCAAGCATGTCTGTCCCAGCAGAAAGGAAGCCAGGGTTAGAGTGCAGAAGTAGCTTCCCCTTCCCTTGTCTTGTATGGAGCTGCTCTGATAGACAATGAGGGCATTCCTTCCATCTCTGCATGAGCACAAAGCATGGAAACAGGTTCACTGTTACTGCAGAGATGTCCTGGCAAAGACCATTACAGGACTCCTGCACTTGCTGTCAATACTTTGAGCATCTGCAGCAGCCGGCAGATAAGGCTCACCCGTTTTGATAAGAGGACTTCAAGCAGCCTGTGTGACTGATGTGCCTGAGCCCTGGAGCTGAGTGAAGATCTGACCACGACCTCTCCTGGATGACAGTGACACCCCCACAACCTCTCTGTGCTTCCAAATCGTCCCGGTGGAGACAATGTACTCTCAGAAATTTCAGAGGAATAAAAGGAAACAACACATCAGGTTACACATGTCAGTCTACTAAAGGGGAAGAGAAAGCCAGAGACTGAACTGCTCCTCTGAAGGCAACTTGCCACAAAGGGCCCAAGAAAGGACTTGGTGAAACTGTTGGTATGGATTGTCACTACCATGGATTGTCACTACCATTGTCACTACCATTGTCACTACTGTGGATTGTCACCGATTGTCACTACCACCTCCCTCTCTTATGTTTCATGATCCATAATAGCACAAGCTTTTCACTGAACCAGGCTCACAAGTTCATGCAAAGACGGCTTTCTTTAATCTGCTCATCCCCTTCAGCTAAAGGGTGGGTAGAAGTTACACCTACCGTTACATTAGGGTTGGTATTGGTAGAAAGAGCAGGGAGACCACGAGCAGGTTGAAACCACGGACTCAGGAGGTTTTGGTTATTGTTCTCAGACATGCCACCTTGGTGGACACGTGTCCATGTGAAACAGGAGGTGTCACACAGCCTTACAGAAAATGAGATGTATTATAGGCTCCTTTGAAGATCTAGGAGGAAAAGATAGCTCATGCCATGGCTGTCAGATATCCCTGTCAAATGTATGATAACAGGTCAAGCAACTGTCCTGGAAAAGCAAGGAAGGAACTGGTAAACAGACTTAAAATGCTGGAATGTCTGAGAGAAGGCAGGCATTGTAGCACTTGGCGGGAAAACAATGTTTGACTGGTAGGAAAACAGAAGCAAGAGCGCAGAGACTTGCCCAAAGTCACTCAGTTACAAATAATTAGAGAAGCTGGGCTCCAGATACATCACCCTGTGTTCAGTCCTGCTTCTTCTGGAGGTGCTGATGTGATATTATGGACAGACTGATGGACAGTGCCTTTCAGATGCCAGGTCTCCTGTTTAAAGCATGGCTGGTTTTTACAGAGTTGTCAGCTACCCTTTATAATCAGCAGCTAGAGAGCTGATTTTCCAAATTACACTGGAGGTCAGGATCAAATAGTAACTTTTCTAAAAAATTTCCCTTTGAAAAGTCCTGTGGTTAAATCCTTCCTTTAAATCCCTTGGAAACTACCTTCTCTTCCTCTGAAATCTTTCTCCCCGTATGATATTCAAGTTGAATAGTACAAAAGTTATTTAAATACAAAACATCTACAAAACAACTGAGTTGACAGATGAGTTGAGAAGTGCATGATTTCCATTTTCTTTCTGAAAATAAATGAAGGAGGTTTCTCAGCAGTGAGCAGGGGCATCAGCTTCCACCTCCCCTTGGGAGTTTCCATTCTCCACATGCCCCCCAGATGGGTACAGGCACACATGGGGATCACCACTGCACCTGGCAGCCTCTTTGTCCCTTCTTTCTCCAGGTCTGTCTGGGAAACACAGGTACAGCATCCAGACTCAGCCTAC
The DNA here is from genome assembly GCA_013399365.1 of Pampusana beccarii. Taxonomy (NCBI): domain Eukaryota; kingdom Metazoa; phylum Chordata; class Aves; order Columbiformes; family Columbidae; genus Pampusana; species Pampusana beccarii. The sequence continues at coordinate 412,895 of VWYH01004918.1, forward strand.
CCTCTGCAATCAGCCCAGACACCTTTTCCTGGCAGCCTTCACCGGGCCCCTCCAAGCAAGCCTGGTGTCACTGCTCTCTGCTTGCTTCTGATGTGACTCAAACGTAGGCTCGTACAGTGGAAGGAAACCTGCAGCCTCCAAATAAATTTTCTTCCATCACTGGACTTCCAAAGAAACAATCTCAGAAGGCTAGTAAATCAGATCAGCCTTCAAAGTCAGCATTTTAAACCTCTCCAGTTTCTGCCAGCTGGAAGCAGCGGAGCACACACCTTGACCCTTCACATGGTGTCCTTTGTACCAGCCTCTCCCTTCTGTCTATAATCCTGTCGAGACAAACCTTGTGCAGACAAGGATTTAATAATGCCTTTGTGCTGGAGGGTCTGTTCGTCTTGTGGTACCATTGCCCAGCAACGACACCAGCTATGAGCTTATTCCCCTATTCTCCAGTTTTTCCCAAATGTCTTCATAAGCATTTTTACACTAGCTATCTTCTGTGCACGGGCCACATGCGATGAACTGTCTTGGAATAGTATTTCTCTATTCTCCTTCAAACTCTGGCCCAGGACTCAATTCTAATGACATATTGATCCCATTTATGCACATAGTGAAGTCAAATATGTCGATATTAACATCCTAACAGCTCCTTAGACAAATGAGAGATGCCGTGTGAGCCTATGAAGACATCAAACAACTCTAACAGATAACATCAGCCTTAAAAATATGTGACCTAAGAGGCAATACTCTTAAGGGAGAGGCTGATGGACACACATGAAAGCCCCGTTCATAATCATTTTTAGCATCTCTAACAGGTAACAAAGAGGCTTTTTGGACATTCTGTCACCAGGGAAAACGAGGCAACACATGATATGAAATGGAGGCATCAAAATCTCAAGCCCTTTCTAAATTGGGAGCCTCTGTTACACTACAAACATAAAACAAGCAGCTGCAATACAGTAACAGACATATTACATACCTACCCCACATACCTTGCAGGGCTGTTTTTCTCTTCATGAGCCCATTACAAGTATGACACACTGAGTGCATGAAGTATACATATATATGCAGACACGTAATCTATAGGCTTCCATTCCAAGATTTGGTCATCTTTAATCTTAATCCACAACACACTTATCTTCCAAGCCTGTTAGCCACCCTTTGCATTATCAGTGTTCAGGCACATGCATGAGAGTTATTTGCATAAACTATCTGGTATCAACACACATAATAAGCAACCAACACTTAAGTATGCATGAATTTTCTATTAAACTGGCTTGTTACCACATCCCTCAAGACAAAGAGATGTGAGTGACTACGACTTCTCTGCAACAGATCACATTTGTGACTTTTTCTGCCATTGGGTCTGTCAGTGTGCCTCACTCACAGCAAGGCTATTCCCAGTGAAACAGGCAGACTTCTCCAAGCCAAATCTCTCGTGCTGCTGAGAGCACAGCTCATCTCACCCACCACCAGGTATGACTGTCACCTCAAGGTGGGCATATCACACCAGGAAGGTATCAATCCTCATTCATATGGTTTCCTCTGCACAGTTCAAAGGCAGAGAGGTAAGAATCCCCTCAGATCTAAATTTTAATGGGAAACTGTACCTTGGGTAGGATGAACCTCAACCTCAGTGCTTTTGGTAGATGGGTATCCACTGGAGAAAAATCTTAGTCCCTCTGCATTTTCCCTCACTTGTAGTATTCATGTTAAGTATTGACTGATTGCCTTTAGCCGAAGGCTTTTCGGAGGCAAGATCTCTGTCTTCCTGCAAGAGATCTCCAAAGAGCAGCTATTAAGAGTACAAGAGACGGGAAGCTCCATGAGCACCCTAGTACAAGAATTTAACTGATTCTGCATCTTTTAAAAAGTTTCTACATTCTCCAACCTTATTCTTATGCACCATTTGAAGCCAGGGACATAGCAATGCCATGTGCATGAATATATGCTAAAGTGCTTTGCTGCAGGAAAGTACTTTGTGTATTACTGCCAAAGTGTCAGGCTTCTTGAGCTGCCTTTAAATTGGCTGGCTCAACAGCTGATGGCAGTAGTGCTGCAGCAGCAAGGAGCTCAGGGCACAATAAAGGCCAGAAAGTCAAACCACCTTTTCAGATAGGTTTTGCAGCCTCCCTTGGTGTTACTGCTATACACACAGCAGGTAATAAGTTTATGTCAAGGCCGTTAGGTCACAGAGCAGCTGTAGCTGGTTTCCATGCTTGCTTACGCATCAGTGACCAGGAGTAATGAGAGCTGCTTTTGGGTCCTGCCCCAGCAGCCTGGGTGCAGCAGGGCTTGCTACAACTGAGCACCTCATCTGCCTACTGGGAGGGAGATGTTGCACTTTGCTGTCTGGAGAGCACAGAGGAGGACAAACGGGACATTTCAAGAAA